>OX461810.1:76005220-76170507 GCA_949802685.1 Dicyrtomina minuta
TTACATTTTTTTTGACGATTTCAACAGCGGGGGCTGCCTGCGCTGCGCTGGCCGCATTATCCGGCCCTGGATACGCATTTTTAAGTACACAGAATAATCAGGAATAAACATAGGAAGTACTTAAAACTTAATAAGCAAGAATGGCTTCCAGGAAAAGTTCTTTTTCACCATTTCACATCCAATTTACCAAATAATTACATATCAAATACAAATACACATGGATTATTATTAGCCTACGTAGCATTAGGGGAAACTATACGTGGACAAATCGATTTAAATCAGAAATAAGGTTTAACCACAATTTAGTTAAACAGCAATTCAATTAAAAGAGATAGTAATGTGCAATCGTAATCCCGTAATATGTACGTAAATAGGTAAGTAGTAAGTACTTTTTTAACATAATATTATCTCTTTCTCTATAAATCTTTGATATGAAAAATGACGTAATGTAGTTTATGGATGACACCAGGAAGATGGGGACGTACGTGCGGGGGGATCCATTCATTCGCAATTTCTTGCAAAAATACGTGTCACTACTTACATAGAAAATACTCAAAATCCTGACGTGGACTTTACAAAAGTATAATTCCGTATGTAATCCCTATGTCATTTCCCGTAAGGAATTTTCCACAGAAAGCGTTCGTTCACAAAAGATCCACGAAAATCTTTCCTACATTGCACCTTCTATTCTGCAGTAAACTTTATTACGTGTGCTAAAGGAGAGTATATATAGGGAAGAAGACCACCATGTCTACGTCAGGAGTAAAGGCAAACTTTAAAGGGAAGACAAACGTACGAGACATTTGAACGAACATTTCAAAAGCCGACGAGAGTGTGAGTGGATGCGACACTGAGAAACGAGAGAGCCACTATAAAAACTTGTCACTTCCATTCTTCTATACTAGTGTTTTTTCTAACTAAAGTTAAAAATTTCAATTTTTGTTCAAATTCCTAATATCTCCGAGTTGAAATAAACCGACAAATAATTTATCAAAATGAGACCAGCTATTGTATTGTGCGTTATTCTTAGTTTAGTTTTAGTGTCTATTGCTCAAGAAGCGGATAAGAAGCAAGATGTTGAGACTGTCATTATCGGTATTGATTTAGGAACAACTTATTCTTGGTAAGTGAATACTTTATATTTTTATTTTATTATTATGTATAAAGTTTTACGAGTAAATTTTAGTTCTTTGTTTTATCGGAAGTAGCTCGTAGTAGTAGGGAGTAGCGTTTTTGATTTTTTAAATTGATATATTAATTATTATGTAACGTTTTACGAGTACAGTAGGATATAGGTTGTAGAAAATGTCGGAAAATGTATAAATTATAGTAAAGCATACGGCATTTATTTTCAATCATGATTGTTGAAGTGAAATATCAACTTTCTTATTTTGTGATTTTTTGTTTAGTGTCGGTGTCTTTAAGAATGGTCGCGTAGAAATCATTGCAAACGACCAAGGTAACCGTATTACACCTTCATATGTGGCATTCACAGCCCAAGGTGAGCGTCTCATCGGTGATGCTGCCAAAAATCAGTTGACAACCAATCCAGAAAATACCGTTTTCGATGCTAAGCGTCTTATCGGAAGAGACTGGACAGATCCAACTGTACAAAGTGACATCAAATTGTTTCCATTCGCTCTTGTCCAGAAGAATGCAAAGCCTCATATTCAGGTAATTATCATTGTTAATAATAATTGTTTTTGATTCAAGCAAAACGTTTTTCATTTATCTGTGTGATAACAAAAAATAATATTTCAAAATGTAATAAAATTATTTAGGTCAATACTGCTCAAGGGAAGAAAACTTTTACCCCTGAAGAAATTTCAGCTATGGTTCTTATGAAGATGAAGGAAACAGCCGAGGCTTACCTAGGAAAGAAAGTCACACATGCTGTTGTCACCGTACCGGCTTATTTCAACGATGCTCAACGTCAAGCTACTAAGGACGCTGGTACTATTGCTGGTAAGTCATGTCATAACATTATGATTATGTGACGTCAAGTTAATTTACTTTCACTAACATGTAAGTGTTCCATCTGTTTTATCAATAATTGTATTTTCTCTCAGGTTTGAATGTGATAAGAATCATCAACGAGCCAACTGCCGCTGCTATTGCCTACGGTTTGGACAAACGTGACGGGGAGAAGAACATCCTTGTCTTTGATTTGGGTGGTGGTACTTTTGATGTGTCTTTACTTACTATTGACGATGGAGTTTTTGAAGTCGTGGCTACGAATGGTGATACTCACTTGGGAGGTGAAGATTTTGATCAACGTGTCATGGACTATTTCATTAAGTTGTACAAAAAGAAGACTGGCAAGGATGTGAGGAAGGATAATCGTGCTATTCAGAAATTGCGTCGAGAAGTGGAAAAGGCGAAGCGGTCCCTCTCCAGCTCTTACCAAACACGTATTGAAATTGAATCCTTCTTTGACGGAGAAGATTTCTCTGAGACTTTGACCCGTGCTAAATTCGAAGAATTGAACATGGACTTGTTCCGTTCCACAATGAAGCCCGTACAGAAGGTACTCCAGGATGCTGGCATGAAAAAGAAAGATGTGGATGAAATTGTACTTGTGGGAGGTTCTACTCGTATTCCTCGAATCCAGACTTTGGTCAAGGAATTTTTCGACGGCAAGGAGCCCAGTCGAGGTAAATAAATAATTATAGTTGCTTTCACTTACAATTTAATTTACAGTACTTTTACTTACTTAGATTATTAATTACTTTTAATTATTATTATTATTGTTCACATGACATAGGTATTAACCCTGATGAAGCTGTTGCCTATGGTGCGGCCGTTCAAGCTGGTGTTCTCAGTGGTGAACCAGATACTGGTGGTGTGACATTGCTCGACGTCAACCCGTTAACTATGGGTATTGAAACCGTTGGTGGAGTTATGACCAAGCTCATCCCCAGAAATACCGTTATCCCAACCAAGAAAT
Source organism: Dicyrtomina minuta (assembly GCA_949802685.1). Classification (NCBI taxonomy): domain Eukaryota; kingdom Metazoa; phylum Arthropoda; class Collembola; order Symphypleona; family Dicyrtomidae; genus Dicyrtomina; species Dicyrtomina minuta. Next base: position 76,008,168 of record OX461810.1, read on the forward strand.
CTCAGATTTTCTCAACTGCTTCTGACAACCAACAGACGGTGACCATCCAAGTCTTCGAAGGTGAGCGCCCCATGACCAAGGATAACCATCTCCTTGAAAAATTCGACTTGACCCGCATTCCACCTGCACCTCGTGGTGTTCCACAAATTGAAGTTACCTTTGAAATCGATGCTAACGGTATTCTTCAAGTAAGTGCGGAAGACAAGGGAACTGGAAACAAGGAAAAGATTACCATTACCAATGACCAGAATCGTCTCACTCCCGATGATATCCAAAGAATGATTCAGGATTCCCAGAAGTTCGCCGAAGATGATAAGAAGGTGAAGGAGAAGGTTGAGGCTAGGAACGAATTAGAATCATACGCTTACTCTCTCAAGAATCAAATTGGAGACAAGGAGAAATTAGGAGCTAAGTTGAGTGATGATGACAAGACTAAAATGGAAGAGGTATGAGTATTTTTGAATTCAGTCATATATTTTTAAGATTTATATAGAATATGAATAGCCATTGTATTGATTTTTAATACGGAGTAAAAATTTAATTCGTTTTGTATTGTCACTTAATAGGCAACGGATGCTTCAATAAAATGGCTGGAATCTAATCAAGAGGCAGACTCGAGCGAGTACAAGAAACAGAAGAAAGAGTTGGAAGACATTGTACAACCCATCATTACCAAATTATATCAACACAGTGGTGGTGCGGGTGGTGCAGGGGCACCTCCTCCAACAGAAGAAAAGGACGAACTTTAAACTTTAACCTGAATTAATTTTATTGAAATTAATATTACTACTCAAAACTCTTCAACTCCTAACTCAAAAATCCCAAGAATCCAAGCCGTCAATAATTATTACTACTACCATCATCTACAAAAACACGGATATTCTTAAAGGAAACATCTATTACGCTCTAAAGATTCAATTCCGGTTTTCCAGTAATTCCAGTGAGTGAATATTTCCAAAATCGTAACTGCGTCAAGGTCCTTGATGCAGTTACGATTTTGGAAATATTCAAGGAATAGTTTTTATTACTTACTACACGTATTGTTGTTGAATCAATGAGATTCCACACACTGGAATACAATAGCAAAAGCAAATTAGTCAAGTACCAAAAAAACAAACCCCAATAATTACATGCATTTTCAAAAGCAGATTTAATACAAATTGCAAAGTTTCGGTAGCCTATTATGGCTATAGTGAACTATCGCCTGTGAAGAACCAGAATGACCCATTTCCATTTTTAGTTAAAAACAAAATGCACTATCCACACAAAAAATTAAAATAGCGTGATCATGAAAACATGTAAATAGAACCTTGTGCATTTTTCAAAAAATATTTCAATATAGAAATAGAATATTAGAATATTTTGCAATTTTTTAAAAGAATGTAAATAGAACATTTTGACCCTTTCAAAAACATGTAAATAGAATATTTTGACCCTTTCAAATACATGCAAATAGAATATTTTGACCCTTTCAAAAACATGTAAATAGAATATTTTGACCCTTTCAAAAACATGCAAATAGAATATTTTGTCCCTTTCAAAGAACATGTAAATAGAATATTTTGCAATTTTTTAAAAGAATGTAAACACAACATTTTGACCCTTTCAAAAACATGTAAATAGAATATTTTGACCCTTTCAAAAAAATGCAAATAGAATATTTTGTCCCTTTCAAAGAACATGTACCGTATTTCCTCTAATAGTACGCGGGTCTCTAATAATGCGCAGGTCTCTAATAGTACGCGGGGGGTAGCCGCCTCAGTTTGGATAGTACGCGGGTCTATTTAACACACTATTAAATGCCAGTGCGCGGGTCTCTATTAATGCGCGGGTCTCTATTAATGCGCGGGTCTCTAATTATACGCGGGGGGTCGAAGATCGAGTTTGGATAGTACGCGGGGCGTACTATCAGAGGAAATACGGTAAATAGAATATTTTGCACTTTTCAAAAAACATAATATGATAAATTATAATATTGTCACAATAAAATAATCTTAAATATCCACCTGTAATGAATTATAAGTAGTACAGTTTTAAACTAAATTAAATATTTTAATTTGCTCCTTGCCCTTCATAATTGTAAATCGCCGTAAAATTAATATTGATTTCGACACAGCTTTTATATTACTCCAAACATGTACCTACAATAACTTGACTACCCCCTTTAAGTTCAATGCAAATTGCTGAAAAAAAGTAATTTCATTTTGCAAATTTTTGGGATTACTAATCAGCAAAAGTTTTAATTTATTATTAAAAATAATGTGGCTTAACATAAAATATATAATTTATAAACGATAATAAACATGATGATGTAAAAGACTACAAATATAGTTTTGCATTGAGTTTGACAGTTAGATGTAAAATTTTGCAGTAGTTTGTAATTCAATCTAATCATTATTGTCATAAATGTAAATTTATTAAGCTTGAAGGAGTCAATATATAGGTACAATTATTGGCAGCGGATCCAACAACTACTACAAATTGAATAAATTAGGTGTTTGCCATTTCCTAATATAATATCTATAAATATATGCGATCCAAACAATTCAGTTACAGAAAATATTACAAACATGTTTATAGTTATCTCATACACACGTACAATTTAAGCTTTAGTTATGCTCTTCAAATCCTGATCCTTAGTAATTATTATTTATTTCTTAAAGACAGACCATGAGATCCAGAGGTATAACAAAGGCAAGAAACTACTAACTATGAAGGAAAAAGTGTAGGCTAGATATTAAAGAGTAATATTACGAATTGGATCAGAATACAATTTGGGATTAGAGGCTATAGATGCTAGACGTATTGAAATAGTGTAAAGTATAATTGTAATGACATAGTTAGCTGGACAATTATGGGATCTGGACGTTATCTGTTTTATTTACATCCTAAATAGGATTGAGCTAAGATGCTTGAATAATATATTGGGCCGATAATTGGATTATCCGAAGCTGCAGCTCTGTTTATCAACGACGATCTGGCTTGATTGCAAACTTCATGCAGATTTCTGATACCATTGTCCAGAAACATCTCCGTAGCACTACAGTCTCTACTATACCCGCACACAATCCGAAAAGAGTCATTGTAGGCCACCTTTACACGAATTAAGTTTTTGCCCTTTATATTCCACAGGCTACAGCAGTAAATTGTGGATAGATAGGTGCGGAAAAGATACGTTTTTACTTCCGAGTTGCATCTTTGGAATCTAGACTTAATCATGTTCGCTCTTTTATATAATTCCCTGATGCGTCTAGTAATCTCCTCATCATCAGAATTGATAGTATTGTTATGGTATGATTTGATCTCCATGTCATAGCCCAGGTATTTAACCGTCCGCTCCATTCTAAGACGTATGCCTTTAAAGGTTATAACTTCCTCACGATCCCAGTGATTAAGCCAAGAGGGGAGGTATGCTTGCAGATGAGTCTTAGCCGGGTTAAATGCTAGGTTGTGGGTGTCAGCAAAGTTTTCGCAGATATTAAGTAGTTGTTTCATGGCGTGCAATGAGGTAGAGATTAGACAAACGCCATCAGCATAGATAATGTTGTTGATTTGTACGTCTTCCAGTATGCAGCCAATAGCTTCCGCGTTTAACGAGTCGCTAAGAGTGTCCATATAAATTGCAAAGAAATAAGGTGAGAGGATACCGCCTTGCCTCACCCCTTTTCTCACATTAAAGCACTCACTAGTCACTGAACCCCATCTTATACTAAAACTCTGACGTTTGAACCAGAACTTAAGAAGCAGGATGAAGCAGCTGGGTAGTCCTCGTGTTATTAGCTTGTTGATAAGGATGTCATGGCTAACATTGTCAAAGGCCTTTGAGGCATCGAGATAACATATATAAAGAGGAGTATTCTTGCGTTTGTAGTAATTTATTATCTGTTTCAGAGTAAATATGCAAATATTACGTCTATAATAATTAATACTACATATAATAATAGAATGAATATTGGGTTCTCGTCATAGTAAGACAGTCGGTCACTTTTGCTTGTCAAAATACTTGTTAACGGTAGTCACTTATTTTTAAAAAAACTAAAAATTTTGAGCCTTGAGTGAGCCCGATGAAAAAAGTGCCGTTCGAGTTCGTTCGTTTTTTGAGTCCTTCAGGAGCCATGGGCCTCACAGTGAGTCCGACGAAAAATTTTTACCTCTTTCCCTCACAAATGAGCCGACCCCTCAGATACTAAAAGTAATTTGTACCTACCTATAAAAAATGTTGTAGCCTTTAGCAAAGCATGTCAACATATACAATACTAATGATAAAATACTATAACTATTTACTATAACCTATTGCCTACTTACTATACTATAGTACTAACGACCACTTAAATTTAATATATATATATATAATATAATATACATAAATATTGAATATTAATGTGGAAGTATGAACGGAAACAAGATTCAACACCAAATCACTAATCAAAAATTAAAATAATGATAATCATTAGGTAAATAAACATAGCAATGCACAATGCACTGACACTAATGACAGTGACAGTAATGCAGAATTTTAAAACTTATGCCAGTTTATGTTCAAGAAATTTTATTAGGATTCTATAATTTTAAAATTTTATATTTATCAAATTTTGATATATTCTTTTACAATATATACGTTTAATAGGTCAGACTAAGAGTCGTTCGCATCTAACTATACAAAATGTAGGCAAATAGCATGTTAGTCGGTTTGCCATAAATTAAAATAAAAATTATGTTATTGTGTAATTAAATAATATTAAACACCAGACAAAAAGTTAGCATGTAAGCACTGTAGACAGAATAAGTATTTCCCTACCCAATTTGTGCACTAAAACAGCTTATACTAGACAGAGCTGATTTATCTATTTTATCGGTACATATAAGTAATTTGTGCTATATTTTAATTGCAGTAAACGCAGTGGTATAGAAGCGGCACAAAATTTGTATACTAAGGTAGATATTTAACCAGATCCCATGCGAGATGAAATAGCTTGTGCACTTAGCCTATTAGTGCAAAAACGTTTTTGTTGTGCTCATGCAGTTGTTGCCTAATTATAAGTGCGTTACTAAGTTTATGGTTCACCTTAATATTTTGTGAACACAATTTTTTTGTGCGCTAAAGCAGTAGGTGCAGATACTGTGTTGCAACACTAAATTTCCGGTACACTTAGCTAATTTGTGAACCTAAGTTATTAGTGCATCTTATTTGTTATTAAATCGAAAACAATACGACACAGGATAGTTAAAGGCACTATGCTAATTCGTGCGTCCATATATGCGCACTAAACTAGGCAATGCTTTAAATCAATAACATCACTGAGTAGCTGGTTTAAAAGTTAGTTGTGACACCAAGTTGAGTGTGCACCCAACTAATTAATGCACCACTAAAGTTATTTCTACACTAATGTAGCTAGAGCATAAAAAAGTTGCTACAATAAGTAACTAGTGCAACTAACTAATCAGTGCATGAAAATAATTTGTGCATCAAAGTAGCTAGTGAACAAATCAGTGGCGACACCAAGTATCTGGTGCACTTAACTTAATAGTGCACTTAAGTAATTAGTGCACCATTAAAGTCAGCTAAAAAAACTTTATCGTAATTCTCGTGACCACAGGAGTACAAGCTGAACACATTATTCTGTGTTGCAGCAATAAAAGCTTCAAGTAAAATTTAATTCAATAATTATATTGAAAATAACATTGTTGTTTTATGCTGTTATATTACTATCGTCAGTATTATTTATATCAGCTTAATGTACATAGATAATTATGTATAGGAATAATTTATTAAACTCATAAGAAGCTGCCGTATCACAATAGTACACGTTTAGGAAAATAAATGTTAATTTGTAACTTATGTTTTTGTTACTCGGACGTCTACAAAAGATGTTACAGTGGTCAACACAAATTCTAGTTAGGGTTTCACATTGTAATATGTTGACTACAAACCCGTTGCCATGCAACAGGTTTGTTGTAAGAGCCGTATCGGTCTGTGAAACAAAATGCAAAAAAACTGCACGATCATAATAATATTATTAACCAGCAGTACTGCCATTAATGATCACTAATAACTTGCCTTCGGGACCCAATTACATGGTAGTGCATCTCGGTGCTTGTGTTAGCGAAATCAAACAATTCCTTACAAAGTTTCACGGACAACTTGATGTAATTTTTTTTAAAGACGACCCATTGGTGGCCACAAAAGTTTGTCTGATCTATATAGGTAGGAAAAGTCCGTGTAGAATCCATATGGGTAGCAAAAGTCCATGTAGAATCCATATAGGTTTGAAAAGTCCGTGTAGAATCCATAAGGGTGGAAAAAGTCCGTGTGAAATCTATATGAGTAGGAAAAGTCCGTATAGAATCCATATGGTTAAGAAAAGTCTAAGTAAAATCCATATGAGTGGAAAAAACTCGTGTAAAATCCATTTCGGTAAGAACAGTCTGTGTAGAATTCATATGAATAGGAAAAGTCCGTGTAGAATCCATATAGGTAGTAAACGTCAGTGTAGAATCCTTATGGAGTACTAAAAGTCCGTGTAGAATCTACCCAACTTCGGTAAGTGATGTCAAAAAAAAATTTTATTCGAAGTGAAATGAATATAAATCGACGAGAAATAAATATTAATCGACAAGAAATAAATAAGTCTACCGCAAAACAGTATTTTAAGTCAGAAGAGGGATAGTAGAAGTTGGTGGATAACAGTTTTAAAAAAATATTTATTTGAGTGAACAAAAATCTGAAGTAGGGTTGTGATTGAATAGGTAGCATTTAAATATATAACAGATAATTGTTGACAAAGGAATCGAGCAGTGTAGGTTGATTAGCTGCCTATTGGCGTTTTAAATTAGTTCCGCCGTTGGGTCACTGGTATTGTAAGATAGTCCAGCCACCAGTGTATGCGGCGACTTTTCCAACTTTTTCACACCTCAAATTAGGACCAGTGGTCCAACCATAATCTGACTATTATCTGCCTAATGTAGTTTGCTAGGTGTTAAAACAAGTCCATGTAGAATCAATATGGGTAGGAAAAGTCTGTGTAAAATCCAAATGGGTAAGAACAGTTCGTGTAGAATCCATATGGGTAGTAAAAGTCCGTGTAGAATCTATATGAGTAGAAAAAGTCCGTGTAGAATCCATATGGGTAAGAACAGTTCGTGTAGAATCCATATGGGTAGTAAACGTCCGTGTAGAATCCATATGAGTAGAAAAAGTCCGTGTAGAATCCATATTGGTAGGAAAAGTCCGTGTAAAATCCATATGGGTAGAAAAAGTGCGTGTAGAATCCATATGGGTAGGAAAAGTCCGTGTAGAATCCATATTGGTGGAAAAAGTCCGTGTAGAATCCATATGGGTAGGAAAAGTCAGTGTAGAATCCATATGGGTAGAACACTGTCGTAACCCTAGTTGAAACTGCCAGATCTCTTGCAGCTCATACACCAATTCAAAGTGTTAACTATTTAATACAACAGTAGTTTATATTTTGTTGAAGTATTTCTACGATAACTACAATATTTATTGATTTTTACGTATTTATTTAGTGCAAAAATAGGTAGGTTAGACAAGATTTTCGGTATTTTAAATTACGGTTTACCAAGGACCTAATACATAATAAATTTAGTAACTATGCACGTGCAGACTAAAACTTATTAGGGTGTAATGAAATATTTGTCATATAAGGGTACGTTATATTGAGATAGCACTGTGGCAGCTTGATTGTTAAACCCACAAGTTTTGTTGTATTTGGTTACCTTAAAAGTATAGAGAAGCGATATTTAAGGTGCTGAATTCATAAAAAGTACAATGCCGTCTATTTAATTAAGGGTAATTTATTAATCGGTATTTTGGATTGCAGTAATATTTTGCAGCGGTCAATTTATCTAACAGTATTTTGGTTCGCAGTCATTTTTCCACACGATCTTATTGAAATACGGTGTTTTGGTAAAGGTCATTTTACCCGCGGTCTTATTGCGGCGGTCGTTTGTCCCTGAACCAAAAAGTCCTTGTAGAATCCATATGAGTAGGAAACTTCCGTGTTAAATCTATATGGGACGGAAATTTCAAGATGGAAAAAGTCCGTATAGAATCCATATTGTTAGGAAAATTCCGTGTAGAATCCATATGTTTATAAGTACACGCCTATGAAAGATATCAACTAAATTTTAGTTAGGTCGAGCTAACACATTTTGGTGTTAACTCCAACATGATTTTTAGTTAATTCAAAATTTTTGAATGTGAGAAAAAAATGTTAGCTACCTCTAAAACTGCTGTGTGTTAATACACCTTCAACAAATAATGTTACAGTTGACCGAAAATCGTGTTAAGAATTCAAAGCACCGTATAATAGGCCGAATTAGTGCAACAAATGCAAATGAACTTTCTCAGGCCAGTGGTTTAAGTGGCCGGTACTTGACTAAAAGGTTGCGGGTTCGAACTTCACGTTTTGCATTAAATTTTAATTCAGTTAGTCACGCAACTACTTTTTGGTTACATATTCAACACAGAAAATAGTTAACTTAGTCTAACATATTACAGTGCAAATCCCTAACTAAAATTTGTGTTGACCACTGTAACATCTTATGGTGTCGATGTTGGAGTAACACAAAAATAAGTTACAAATTACCACCCTTGTGGTAAGTTTGCTTATATTTTTCTAAGCGTGTAATAATTAAATACACTCATTTAAAGCTGCCGTATTACAACAGTACACTTTCAGAAAAGTACATGCAAATTAACAACATAGATGTTAATTTGTAACTCATCGATTTGACATCGACACCAAAAGTTGTTACAGTAGTCAACACAAATTCTATTTAGGGATTGACACTGTAATAGGTTAGGCTGAGTTTACTATTTTCTGTTTTGGATATGTAACAAAGAAGTTGTAACGTGACTTACTGAATTGAAAGATAATGCAAAAAGTCCGGCTCGAACTCTTTATTTTCCATAATAGTACCAGCGTCTTTAACCACTCTTCTGAGACAAATTATTTACAGTTGTAACACTAATTTAGCTTAATATACGGCGGTATGAATTTTTTACACCATTTTTGGTCAACTGTAACAGTATTTATTGTAGATGCATAACCAAACTGCGTTGTTTCATGCAGCTTACAAATTTTCTCACCTTTAGAAATTAGAAATTAACTACTTATCGAGTTGAAATTAACAAACAAATCTGTTAGCTCTACTGTTGTAAAATAAGAATACGATCTTTTTTAAGCGTAAACACCAATAAATAGTTGCGTTTTTAATTTTATTTCTAATAAAGTCATAGTCTTGGGTGGAAAAAGTCCTAGGTTTGGTCGTGGATAGGTAATGTCCTCGTAACAAAAGTCCAGGTAGAAACCACATGGGTAGGAAAAATCCGGGTAGAAAACGTCCGTTTTCCGCATTGCATAATGCATTTTATTCTCCTTAATTGAATGTAGTAGCATCTTTTTAATAATAAAATTTTTACTGTAGTTAATATACCATCCTACAGTACTCGTTGATACACTAAAGGATACCTTCGAATATTTATTGTAGGCACAGAGGTACACTCTCGATCATACAAATAAGCATGAAGAAGTATACGAATTTATTTTTAAGCAGCGTTTCATACGTATAAGTGACTAACATCTGAAACTGCACGCTAATATTATCCAAGAAATGCATTAAACGGATTCTGTAATACTTAAAGTAATTTAAATTACTTGATGCTCGAAATATGGCATTAGTAGTAATAATTTACTTAATATAAAAACATTATTTTTATTTCGAATTGTAACTCTTGTCAGCTTATATTCGTTTTAATTCCACAAAACACTAACTTCGGTGAAAGCTTTTTTAGTTAATTGTCACGGTTCACATCAGCTCAAGTTTCAACACCATTCGCCATTTGCTACTTGACACTGACACTCATGCTTACGCTGCTTACACACCACAAGTCACAAGCCACTGCTTCAATTTAAATAATATCAGCAGTACAGTAACTGTCACCAGTGCCAGTGCCAGTACCAGTACTACCAGTTGCAGTACTCAGTGAGTACTCTACAGTAAGTGTAGTGTAGTAGCAGTGTAGCAGTAGCCGTTAATGAAGTGGCTGTGTGACATCACCGTATGTATTCCGTATGCCGTATATACCTAATGCACAGTCACAGTGCACTTTTCTAATATTTTTGTATTAGCTAGGCTAAAAGATTCAAAGAATTTCAATTATTTGATTATTATGTTGCTATTAAAAAACCATTAATAATGTTTATATAATTTAAGTGATATTTTATATGCTTAATACTATTTATTGGTCTAGATTACTCTATGTTCGTTGAATTTTAAATTGTCGGTATTTTTTAATTGCATTAGCAACTGGAATGCTCTAAAATAATTTTCGAGTAATTCAAATAATTAATAATATCTGCTGCTGATAGTGCTTAATTTATGAGACTATAACTATGTGCATATATTTTAATAAGAAAATTTGGGAAATTTATAAATATCACATAAATTTAAGTCAGATGTGTAACGTAACTTTTAAGTAACTTTAATTAATATTACAATTATTTTGTTGTATTAACACAGGCACACAGAAATTAGAATTAAATATTAGAATTATTACAATCAGTGCCAGTGCACTAACTAATGGTGCGACCTGCAATGCATAATGCATATACATACGACGTGCATATCCCCGATCCCCCGGTTTGAATTTCCTTTTTATGTATTTCAGATATTTTTTTGGAAGACAGTACTGAGTCCAAAATGAGCCAGACGGTCACTTTTAAATGAGTCGGACTCAATACCCCACTACGGAAACGAAAAACCCTTGAGCCCTCAATATGGGCTCATGGCTTGAGCCCAAATGAGGCGAGAGGAAAATTGAGTGAGCCTGGGTAGAGCCCAGCATTTTTTGGTTTTGTGGACCGGGAGGCCGGTCGTGAACGAAAATAGCCAGGTCACTTGTGTTTTGTCTTACTATGGTTCTCGTCCAAACTAACCGTGACGTCAGTGGTTTTTAATGGCGAAGTTTTTAGCGTGAAGCAGCGTGGCGTAATATGACACTGTAAGATTACGTCTGTGAAGAACCAAAATGACCCATAATATCCATTGGTACTTAAAAACAATATCTACTATCTACAAAAATATTGAAACATGTCTTGAAAGCATTTAAATAGAATATTTTGCAATTTAAAAAAACATGCAAATGGAACATTTGACCCTTTTTAATTACATGTAAATAGAGCATTTTTCACTTTTCAAAAGCAGCTAAATAGAACATTTTGACCTTTTTATTAGCAGAAAAAGATTGCTCGAAATTTCTTGGTTAGCTTCCCCATTTTTCACTATTGAGAGTTCCAGGAGTACAATAGTTACATATTCTAGTTTTAGTACAACACCGTATTATATAATAGTTAATAGTTAAAAGTTAAACCAGTCAAACATACTATAATATTTGTAAGTTGAAATTGTATGAATATAATGATTTTATAAATTAAGTAATAATTACAATTATTGTAAATACAAATTTACATTCCACAAAAATGAACACAAGTAATAAATGACTATATTGAAATAGGTATACTCCCTAAAATGGGAAACATTAAAGCTAATACACCAGTACTGACACTATACAGGGCATAGGCGCAAACAGAGCCTTGTTATTTGACTAATTTATCAACTTTCTCATTACTCTTGCATGTCTTGGAATTAGTTAAAGCTTTGCTGTAGTAAGAACCAGAACTGCTGGAGATACTTGGCGCGATCAAGGATCCCAAATTGGCCATCTTCATTATTACATACTTACCAACGCCCAAATTCATAATCTGAAACATATCATTGCAAACACTAAAATTGAATGTTTATATTATTATCAAATACATTCCATATATGAAACTATATGCTATGATATAAAGATGCAATTTAAATGCAACCACATTAAAATTTTCAAAACCTTATATAATTTATCTTCGATAACCAAAAATAAAGTCAAATATAACAGAAAAATATTTTTCATGAACTTTATTTTGACTTTAATAATCACAGATATTAAATTCAAAATAATTGTACTTTTTGGTGGATGCAAGAAAAAAATCTAATGTTGTACTGTTAAATTTATTCAGAATATCAAATTATTGATTTTTATAATAAAATTAGATAATATCGTAATGAATTGGAATCGAAAAATTTATTTTAACTGATTTATAGCATCGCTGATTTATTTAGGAAAGACGGTTTTTACCTGGTCAGACCAACCATGGCCATATCTCCACTTAATGTTAGTGACGTAGTATTCACAATTAGTAGTCGCCACATTATAAGGCACTTCCTTGTAAAGATCTTGAAATGCCAAGTCCACTGACACAGTCCTTGTATTGCCCTTTCTTCCCCTCTTGTTACTGATACATACTTTGGAATCACCTGCAACCGTCTCGATGTGCTCTAATGTGATCTTGGCACATGAGAGACATTTAGGATTGACTTTTATGTCAAAAACGTAACCATTAAAGTACCACATTGCAAAATGACTATAACTATAATAGGTTGTTCGATCAAACTCAATCAAGTCACCAGGGAGTGGTTTCTTGATTCTAATTAAGTTATTCGCAGTCATCCATTCCTTCTTCTGTTCTTGACCTGGACAAAAGCAACTTAGTGAATATATTTAGAACAATAATTCAAATTAAATTAAATGGTGTAGCAATACATTATTATTTAGTTTTCACGTATACAGGACATTATCATTAATTTAAACTAATGCCAATACTCAATACTGTAAATTAATTTAACTCATACACAACTTTCCTCACGGTACCTGGGCTGACTGTTTCCTGTGGGAGCCCTTCTGGGTCTGGTTCTGCTGACAACCATATACCGTTTGAATCCTGTATATGACCTAAACATGTGTGAAAAAAATATTTTAAATTAAAAGCCTTGTCTATACGTAAGTATACATAAGTCAAAAGTAAAAGGTATTTAAACTAGTCACTTTCTTACCAAAAAAAGGCAGTGGAAATATGGGGGTTTCCAGCTCACTCTTAATTCTCAATTTGAGTTCCGTTTTCTCACTGATTCGGACCTCATTCTTCTGGGCAACTTTTGTAAGGTGTTCTAAATGGACTTGTGTACCTTGCGTGTTCGAACAAATATCGATAACATTTCCGCTGCCATAGTAAATAACATAGTGAGTAGTTGGTTTGACTTTGACGCTAATTTCGATAAGATCACCAGTCTGCGGTGGGGCTTTACAAGCAAGTAATTTTTGAGCAGATGTTTCCACTGTGTTTTAATGTAAAAATTAAATATATACATTATATATGTTGAGGTATGCTCAAATTAAGCTACTGCTGGGCTTTGTAATGTATTTTAGCTTACTTTGACTTTGACTCGCCAGCATCACCGACGACTCAACTTCATGTTCATTCTGGTAACAATTTGACGAAATCGCTCTACAAAGTTCTTGGGCAGCAAATGAGACTTGAACAAAACAAATTACATAGTATTAAAGAGAGGTGAGTATAATATTATTAAATTTTGTTAAGGTGTAGAATAAAAATATTTCTTGTACCATTAGGTGATTAGTGCAAAATATTTTCTTGAACGATTTAAGTTTCATTTAAGCATAGGAATTTTATTTAGAGTTGCACTTACACATTATTTAGGATTGGTATGTGTGTCTGTGGAATGGGAATGTTTTCTTTATTTTTTGGTTTACAGGGTAATTGTGATCGGTATGGTACTTATAATCGCCCAGTTTTTAGCAGGAAAACATTAACACTGACAGCAAAGGATTACTTATTTGCATCAAAGAATAGGGCTAGTTTTCCGTGACACATATTATTATATAGGAACTTATCTAATAGTGAATAGATGCTAATGATTTCCTGTCACCTGTTAAAAACTGAGCGATCACAATTATGAGCATCTACTCTACATTTATTTTCGGGATATTGCTACTGTTGGCAATTTATTATAATTAAATATACATACTCACATTCAGTTAATCTATGATCTATACCCGGCTGCCCGGCTCCACTCTGTATGACTTTTGTAAAGTTCAGAAGCTACAAAGATAAATTACAAAACTAATATATTTGATCTTCCATTCATGGCTCTTTTCCTGGTCCTGGTTGGTATATTTCTTAGCGTTGGGTCCCATGGTCCGGGAATTTTATTTCGCCACAGGTCAGATATCAGATATCTTGATTATTTCTACCTATTTTTGTCTTAATAATGCAGTGGGAATGCAGTTTGACGCTTAAAATTTTAAATGCTATTTTCATAGGGAGAATGGGCAATGGGCGCGTTTTCTGATCCAATCAGCAGGCTTCTTATATTTTGAATTTCATGATTCGATCATCGATTCGGATTATTCAAATTTGTTCAACACAATTTAATATGGGGCCGAGCACAAATGGCGCAACCCAAATTTATTAAATTTTTTTATCCTCCCACTCATCTTGTAACCCTCTTAGGCATTGTGTAAAATAGATATCTTTAACATGGGGTGTCAAGTTACCCACCCTCAACGTAGGTAGGTGCAAAGGTGTCACCCTACCTACATTGTAGGATAGGAAATAGGGTAAAATGTAGGGTGAAGCAATTTTTCAGGGGAAAAAAAGGGTAGGGTGTAGGGTGGAAGAATTTTTGGGAAGAAAAAAAGGGTAGGGTGTAGGGCACAGCGGCATTAAAAAATTAGGAAGGGTAGAAGGGTGCTGAAATAAAAAAATAGGCACCCTTGAAGGGTAATAATTTCAATAGAAATAAATCGATTTGCTTTAATTTTCATGGTTGTCTTAATAATGAGCGCTTATTTCAAGTTGAAACGATTATTGCTTTACTACACAACAAGTTGGCTAAAACGGCGGATTTTCGTGTTCCACACAACCAATGCATCATCGTCGAAAAATCATTTTGTTATAAGCCCAGCGGAAGTCCACTGCACTTAGGACAAAATGATTCCTAAATGATGCTGTATTGTTTGGGCCGGGTACTTCTACCTTTCATGCAGCATGCACAGCAGAGTCCAAAAAAGATGTTACCCACTACGTGGGTGGATCCTAAAAACCTATCCATTTAAGCCCATTTAAAAAGTAGTCATTCTATCGTTAGGGTGAATTGGTCTATCAGGAAAACGCAGGCCATCCATGACATAATTAATGGACCGTGCTTAGTCTCTTAGACGACATCGAAGTCATTTTTTGTGAAAAACCTAACGTATTCTTGAATATTCTTTTCGTTTTTCTCCTCTGCTTACTCAAAGATGAAATATAATTTATCAAGCGTAATTATTTATTTAGTTGACTTCTACATAGTGAAATACGATTGTCAGTCCATAAAGTTAAAACTGAGCATCTGCATTAATTACTGAGTAGAAGGTACAACATATCTAAAAGTGAAAACATGAGTTCAAAATCATCTTAAAATAAGCAATGTGTATGTTAATGTTTTGTGATCATTTTTCGAAAGCATTTTGTGACGACGAACATTCTAAAATTTCTAAATTTTACTGTTCAATAAAAATTACTAAAATTTAAACATAGCCTATGTTATTAATTATAGAAACATAAAAAATGCTAGTTAAAGGGTAATTTTTAAAAAAGTAGGGTGATTGTAGGGTTCGCTTTGAAAAAGTAGGGAAAAGTAGGAAGGGTAATCTAGCAAAAAAAAGGGTAGGGTGCTGAAAAGGGTGCGAAATTTAATTTTTGTAGGGTCGACTACCCTTGAAGGGTGCGAAATTTATTTTTTATAGGGTCGACTACCCTTGAAGGGTGCGACATTGGAATCGCCACCTTTGGGTAGGTGTGTTTGTGACTGACCCTTATTGGGAGCTTGCAACAATATTACGTTATCGTTTTTACCCCTACGTTGCTATCATAAAGTTGTTATATTCCACGTGCTCCCCCCCCCCCCCGAAATAACGTAAATAATATAGTTTACATACTTCCTTCGACTACTTTGCTACTAATATTACAATACATAGTTGGTTTGTCTGCACAAACGGTAGTAGTGAATTCTTAAATCAGACTGAAATTGTCAAAATGGAGTACCTAAGTACACAAACTGCCTATAGGTATATATGTACTATGGTTAATTTTTACTTTTTTACTGCTTGTGTCCATATACCATATTCAATATGTAATAATATATACATATTAATATGCATTTGCTCATTCTCATTCATTTAATGTAATTATGTAATAATATAGAACCTGAACCTGGAAAACAATTTTTACTTAATTTCTTTAGCGGACATTTCAAAAAGTGGTATTTAAAAAGTGGTATGGGTTTTTGGCGTTTAATTTTATTTTAAAATTAATATCAATTAACAGAAACAATGGTTTCCATATTTCATGAATACGCAGCACGCACGTCATAACTTTGGCTTCATAAAGGTGGAGTTTGCAATGACACCGGACGCCGGACGACACCCATAGCAGATAGATGTTGAAAGTTAATTAGGTAGGTACCTACCTACCTATGTTCGTGCGGCATATACCAAACCAGAAACAGACCAGCCGAACTGTTTTCAGGTGTACATATATATATATATACGTAGAATACGCTAAAAACTAAAAATGAATTAACTATGCATTTTAAGTAATGGTGCTACTGGATTAAACAATAATGATCCTTCAAAACTGGTAATTCTTAAAAACCTATCACAGTTGTTTTTACTCATGTTATTCTGAGAACCACACAGTACTGCTTATTTATATGTACCAACCGATAGAAAATTAAATTGTACATGGATAAATACATGGATAATATGGAACGCGTTTGCTGTTGTAAGTTCAGTAAAAAAAAAGATACGGGTACGGGGGGAAAACGCCCAGGGTTACTGCTATGTCTGGGGAGAAAATGTCCGGGGGAAAAATGTCCTACAGCCAATAAAACCGAATGGCCAAGTTAATTCAAAAATTATTAGTGGGATTAGAGTAAAATTATTGGTAATAAAACTACCCTTATTTAACGGAAAACAAATTTCCGAGTTTAAACAGGAAAGTGTACTAACGATATAAGCTTTTTGTACTCCATTTTTGCAACGTAATTTTTATGACGCAGTGTTTCTTTTTAAAATAATTGATTATAATTTTATGCTGAAGCAGTATAAAAAAATGTACACACTTTATAACATGTGTATCACACTGTAGTGTTATGGCGAAATGAAAACCAAAACATCTTATGGCATGTCTGCAAACCGTAGCACTTTCACCAACTCTATCAGTTACACAGTCAAATAAAGTTAAACTAGCTAAAAAAAATTACAAATTATTGCAGTTTGAATGTATGGATGGAATGGCGTATTTACTAAATATACGATTATTTACATTTAATTGTATATAGAAATAAAGATCACATAATAATTTAATTCTTGGGACTTGTTGAAACTGGAGAAGGTACAAATGTCAAACTCAAAGATTCTGCTAAAAATGCGTAAATGTCCGTAATTTCTTCAATCTGTAAATATATTAATGCAAAACATGTGAAGTTTCGGAAACAGCGAAAAAAGCCCATAGTATGCGTGTTCATAAAAAAAAATATAATACTATTTTTTTTACCCTCTTGAAAGTCGGCTTCCCAGCTCCATGACCAGCTTTGACGTCCACTCGAAGAAGTAATGGATTAGACTATAGAGATTATAATAATTTAATTTAATTTTTGCATAAAACCCTCCGCTTTCAAAAAGTGATTCCTTGTAAGATTTAAATATCAATGTGCAATTTTTTTTACCTGTCTAGGATTTCGTCCGATTGTATTTTGCAACTCTGCAATGTACTTGTAGGAGTGGGCTGGAATAACACGGTCATCGTGATCAGCTGTCGTCACTAATACAGCCGGGTACTGAACATCTTCCGCTTCAGGAAAGCGAATGTTGTGAAGGGGAGAGTACTTGATTAGGTTTTCAAAATATTCCTTATTTTCTGAACATCCAAATTCAGCGCACCAAGCGTATCCAATGGTAAATTTTTGAAATCGAAGCATGTCCATTGCACTAATTATAAAAAATAAAATTAGAATGACAAGAGAGTTAAAAAATACACCCCGAATAATTCAGATTTTCAGCCGTAGGCTTATTAATAATTAGGTAAAAATAGTATATGAACGAAAAAGAAATTGAGTGCGTTCCGTATTTCTCACCTGACTTGAGTAATAGCTGCTCCAAATAATTCAGGTCTTTGATTGACACATGCTGCCACTAACAGTCCTCCATTTGAGCCACCCTGTATCGCTAGTTTAGAAGAGCTTGTGTAATTGTTTTTAATTAAATAATCAGCTGCTGCTTGAAAATCATCAAACACATTTTGCTTGTTCAGAAGACTTCCAGCGTCGTGCCATTTCTCACCATATTCCCTGAAATATTTAAATAATCAGATTCTTAATCATTCTCATACCTGGAGTTGCTATTAAACACAAGCAAAATTTTGGTAATAGTTCTGCTTGTTTGCCGCTCATTTTTAAATAGAACGTTTTACACTTTTCAAAGACATATAAATAAATAAAGCATTTTGCGCCTTTTCAAAAAACATGTAAATAGAATATTTTGCACTTTTCAAAAAATATGTAAATAGAACATTTTGCACTTTTAAAAAACACTAAAATAAAATATTTTGCAGTTTTTAAAAAATATGTAAATAGAACATTTTGCACTTTTGAAAAACATGGAAATAGAACATATTGCACTTTTGAAGAACATGGAAATAGAAAATTTTGCACTTTTAAAAGCACTAAAATAGAATATTTTGCAGTTTTCAAAAAACATGTAAATTAGAAGATTTTGCACTTTTGAAAAACACTAAAATAGAATATTTTGCACTTTTCAAAAAACATGTAAATTAGAAGATTTTGCACTTTTGAAAAACACTAAAATAGAATATTTTGCACTTTTCAAAAAACATGTAAATAGAACATTTTGCACTTTTGAAAAACACTAAAATAGAATATTTTGCACTTTTCAAAAAACATGTAAATAGAACATTTTGCACTTTTAACAAACACTAAAATAGAATATTTTGCACTTTTCAAAAAACATGTAAATAGAACATTTTGCACTTTTAACAAACACTAAAATAGAATATTTTGCACTTTTCAAAAAACATGTAAATAGAAAATTTTGCACTTTTAAAAGCACTAAAATAGAATATTTTGCACTTTTCAAAAAACATGTGAATAGAACATTTTGCACTTTTAACAAACACTAAAATAGAATATTTTGAACTTTTCAAAAAACATGTAAATAGAACATTAAGTGTAGGAACAAGGTTGTGCTAAAATGGAGTCAGCTATTTTTGCCGACGGCCGACGGCGAAACACCGTCGGTTTAGCTATGGATTATTCACCGGATCGGTGGATTGCATAAAACTTACTAATTATCATTATCAGGTTGGTAATAACCGTGGAAAGGCGTGGCTGTCACTACAGTTTCTGTAATGTAATAATTATTGAACAGTAAATTAAATAATTAAATAAGTGGTGTTCAAAAAAAGCACTTACCCTCCACCTCGTATGTTTGCCGAGACGTAAATCCCATTAAAATTATCAACGAAAACTAAGTTGCTGGATGAATATCTCGGGAGGAGAACAACATTGAAGCCACCATATCCGTACAAAAGAACTGGTGCAGTTCCATCTAATGCTGTGCTCTGTAATTTCCAATTTATTTCACGTAACTTCAAAGTAAGTTAACAATTGTCAGTAATATTTTAAAAAGTGAGAGCTTACAAAATCTGACTGTTTAAAATACCTTTTTACGGAGGACGTACATAGGGATAAGAGTTCCATCTTTGCTAGGGTAAAATATCTGTTCCGAGATGAATTTACCTAAATCTATACCAGCAACGGTAGTTTCCTTCAGAATCTAAACAAAACCAAGAAAAAAAAATCTGTATAACTAAAAATTTTGAAATACTCTTGAATTTCTTTTGAGCACAGTCGGAGTCGGAGGTCAAAACTTACTTCACATTTAACCGTTTCATTAACTTGGCAATGATAGATTGTTCCAGGAGAAAGTAAATTTGTGAGGACAAAGAAGAATTCACTGTCTTCCTTTGTTTCTCTTGTAAAGCCAGAAATTGTACCTGCGGGCAATTCAATCTTATGGACTAATGCATCATTCTTAAGACTTCTTAGTTCTAACGTATTTTTGACATCTTCCACGTAGCAAATCAGGATTTTGTTTCTAGAATTTGTCAATATTATTTTGTCAATCCCATGCATTAAATTTCTTAGCTAAAATTTTAATTTTTAAATGTTGTGGAAAATAGTTTTTCTATTCATTCGTGCGGCCAACCAAAATATCAACTATACAAGGGATATTCAGAAGATCAATATTAGTCCTGTTTATTCCATTATTATACTTTATACTTAATAGAAAAAAGGGTCGGATAATGCAGCGATAATGCGGCGCAGGTAGCCTCAGCTGCCTGAATTTTCAAATAGCATTTAAATAGAAAATTTTGCAGTTTTTAAAAACATGAAAATAGAATTTTGAGACTTGTCAAAAAGATGAAAAATAAATTTGTTTGCTCATTTCAAAAACATGAAAATAAAATATTTTCAACTTTTCTCAAAACATGTAAATATAACATTTTGCGTTTTTCTAAAACATGTAAATATCACATTTTTCATTTTTCTAAAACATGTAAATATCACATTTTGCGTTTTTTTAAAACATGTAAATATAACATTTTGCGTTTTTCTAAAACATGTTAATATCACATTTTTCGTTTTTCTAAAACATGTAAATATCACATTTTGCATTTTTCTAAAACAAGTGAAAAGAAATTTTTCCACTTTTCTCAAAACATGTAATTATAAAATTTGGGTAAATATAACATTTTGCGTTTTTCTAAAACATGTTAATATCACATTTTGCACTTTTCTAAAACATGTTAATATCACATTTTTCTCTTTTCTAAAAAATGTTAATATCACATTTTGCAATTTTTAAAATATGTAAATAACATATTTTGCATTACAAATGAAAACCATCAATAAAATCAAAACGGTGGTTTTTATAATATAGAAACAAATTTCTGCCTAAAGCCAATTCCTTCGTCCGGCCCTGATGGTAATAGACTCCCTATAATAAGTCATTGATAATTAATTCTACTTTCTGCCGGTCCCGTATATCAGACAATATGCCACAAGTGAAAATCTCTCAACTTACGTATCCACTACTGAAGTCCAGCTGATGACTTTTGTAGGATGTTCTTGTAAGAAGGTTGAAAGCAAAGAATACTGTCCAACTTGAGTGTCGTTCTCAAAAACTGCCCTTTTTACAGTTGCATCAACATTGACTGTGATCAGTTTATTGTTAGGAGCGTCTTTGTTTGTTTGAAACAGGAAAGTTGAGCCTTCATTTGCAATGTACTAATTGTCCATTAATCATATTATTTATTAGCATAAAAAAATCCTGTCATTTTTTTCCGGTGAACATATAAAATAATAGTAACAAAAATTAATTGTGTAACTTTACACGTACTGAGTACACTGCATCGGTGGGAGAAGGAAAAACTGGGACAAGTTTGGTTTTTAAATTTTCATCAATACCATCTTTTAAGCTTGCTACATGAAGTGAGTTAGCAATAAAGACTTCCTCTCCTTCAATAATTAGGTAACCACCACAATCCGTAACTTTAACGGCTCTAAAAAACAAATAGAACCATACTACAAATTAAAATATTTATATTATTTCAGCAATGCTTTTAGTATTGAATCAACGCCACCAATTATTCAATTTAAAAAAAAACACAATTTTCAACACCAACATTCTCAAAGACTACGAGCTCATTATCAGGGCCGGATAATGTGGCCAGCGCAGTTTTTTCAAAAACATGTAACTGGAACATTTTACAGTTTTCAAAAGTATGTAAAAAGAATATTGAGACTTTTCAAAAATATTCAAATAAATTTTTTTACACATTTTAAAAACATGGATACAAAACATTTTGGACTTTTCTCAAAACATGTAAATAGAACATTTTGCACTTTTCTAGAACATGTAAATAGAACATTTTGCACGTTTCTAAAACATGTAAATACAACATTTTGCGCTTTTCTCAAAACGTGTAAATACTTGCACTTTTCAAAAACATGGAAATAAAACATTTTGCACTTTACTAAAACATGAAAATGGAACAATTTGTACTTTTCCAAAATATTTGAAAAGAATATTTTGACTTTTCAAAAACATGCAAAATAAAACTTTTTGTACATTTCCAAAACATGAAAATAAAACATTTTCCAATTTTATCAAAACATGTAAATAGAACATTTTGCGCTTTTCTAGAACATGTAAATAGAACATTGAGCACTTTTCTGAATCAAGTAAATCGAACATTTTTCACTTTTCTAAAACGTGTAAATACAACATTTTGCTTTACCAAAAAAAAACCATCAATAAAATCAAAATGGTGGTGAAATATTGTGAATTTATAATGTTCTAACAAGATTTTGGAGAAAGAGCAGTGTATTATATTAATTTATTTTAGTATGCTATATACGTACAAGTTTCTTTTGGGATATTCAGGAAATTCTGCCACTAGAATATCTTCCGCTTGAAGAGATCCAATTCTATGATAATAAATTCGAGAATTCTTGTTGATTCCACTTCCAAGCAATGAACTGCCCAAAGGGTAGCGCTGTTTCAACATAAAATTTTTCTCAATTTTAGCTAATTATATATAACAAAGTATAGGATGGTGTATAGGCAATTATAATTCAAAAAGTAATTAATCATATTTTGTATAAAAATTACCTCGTAAAAGATTCCAAGACCATCCTGAGACCATGCCAAACTGGGCCATTTCGTGTCAGCAAGCTCATCATGTAGAAGTTGTCCATTGGAAACGTTCATGAAATGAATTATTTTCCAGTCAGATCCACTTTGTGTTGTTGCGTATACAAACATTTTCCCGTCGTCAGTAAAGGCGTAGGTAGATAAAGAAACCGTTCCGTCAGTCGAGAATTTATTTGGATCCAGAAATACTTTGGCTGTTCCAAGTAAATTATCCTGAACGTACATAATGCTGAAACATATTATGAATGCAATATAAATCTTAATTGAATATAATACGGTCTACGGTCTACGGTCTCTTATTGTGCTGTCAATTAACTATTGCAGAACATATTATACCTATGTATATATACAAAAAATTTTTGCCATTAAAATGCCCACTACATAATAATATTAGTATATCGTCGGTGAAGAGTCATTCTGTCTTAAGTCCAGTGCAGGGCTAAAATCATTCTACCCCAAGTCCATACGACTCTTAAAGTCATTCTGTCCCAAGTCCATTCAATTGGTAGGTGCTGTCGAGGTTGTTTCCGCGTTGTCCTTTGAACTAGGTGGGGGTGGTATGTTACTGACTGTATTGTAATCATGACGTACATTTAGGGATCGTTCACAAAAGACGTAATAAAAAATTTATTTCCAGAATATAGCACTTGTCAATAACATTTCTTAAAAAGTGCAAAATGTTCTATTTACATGTTTTTGAAATGCACAAAATTTTGTATTTACATGTTTTTGAAATGTACAAAATGTTGTATTTCCATGTTTTTCAAAAGTTTAAAATGTTCTATTTACATGTTTTTCAAAAAAGCAAAATGTTCTATTTACATGTTTTTCAAAATGGTAAAATGTTCCATTTACATGTTTTTCAAAAGCGGAAAATGTTCTGGAAACGAAATTTTTATTACGTCTTTTGTGGAGGAACCCTAACATGGGAACCTACCTTACTTGAAACTACAGAATGAAACAAAACTACCCGGAACGTTTACTACCCATATAAGTGACCTCTGCTTGTATGGTCGTTTGACTGCAAAATTCGTTGTTCGGCCGCAATCGCGCGCGCAAATTCAAAAATATCTTTTACTTTTGAATCTTATATATTAAAATTTTCGAATTTTCAAAAATCCTGAAATAACTTTTTAGATAAGAGTATGAATATGTTGTATCTCAAATTTTATGAAATTTGGACAAAAATTGTGGGAGCTAGAGCGCGGTGAATTTCGAAAAAATTGATATTTTTGAATTTGCGCGCGCGATTGCGGCCAACCAACGAATTTTGCAGTCGAACGACCATACAAGCAGAGGTTACTTATATGGGTAGTATACGTTCCGGGCAGTTTCGTTTCATTCTGTAGTTTCAAGTAAGGTAGGTTCCCATGTAAGTGTACGTCATGAGTCCTATACATTTAGTAACATCCCACCACCACCTAATGCAAAGGACAACGGGGAAGCGACATTGACAGCAGCTACCAATTGAATGGACTTGGGACAGAATGATTTTTCACCGAAGATATAATAGTCTTAAATAATAACCTTTGGTTTTGAAGCCCTGTGTTTTCAAATTTGTAGTACTTTCCCCCAATTTTCTCTGGTGCGGAACGTTTTGGATAGTTCCAAACATTAGTTAGTCTTTCGCGAATATCATCTCTAGATGGGATTTCCTTTAGAAATGATTGAGTTAATTTTTGCTGCTCCTCCACGAAGAGCTGAGTCTCGTTTGATTCAATATCTTCAAGCCATCTGTAGGGATCAGCAACCTACAGCAGTCCAATTTTTAAAAAAATCTTTAGTATAGGTGAAAATAATTAAATAAATAACTTAAACACTTTTATTACCTTAGTCCCATGATAATCATCGATAACAGTTGCGTCCCGGCGTACTTCTGGATAGGGTATTCTGAGAAGGTTTCCTACAAGTAGAAAGTGCAAGACTGTATTTTTTTGTATGATTCCCATTTTTTCTTGGACAACACTTTGGAGGACCGATACAAAAGTTAACCTGAGCTCACTCTGTTTTAAACTAACTTAAAATCGATTTAGCTACGGAGTATATAAAGGTTTTGCAAGCTATGACAATTAATCTATGACAAGCTATGACGTATTTATTTCATTCTCTTGGACAGCAAGTTTTCTATACGTTAAATATTTACCGTGTAATATACAACAATGTTTTTTGAGGTACATATCGTCGGTGAAGAATCATTATCTCGTAAGTTCAGTGCACGGCTAAAATCATTCTGTCGCAAGTAGCTGCTGTCGAGGTCGCTTCCGCGTTGTCCTTTGCATTAGGTGGGGCTGGTATTTTACTGACTGTGTTGTACTCATGACGTACACTTACGGTCGTCCAAAAAAGACCTAATAAAAATTCCATTTCCAGAACATTTTGCGCTTTTCAAAAACGTGTAAATAGAACATTTTGCACTTTTGAAAAACATGGAAATAGAACATTTTGCACTTTTGAAAAACATGGAAATAGAACATTTTGCGCTTTTCAAAAACGTGTAAATAGAACATTTTGCACTTTTGAAAAACATGGAAATAGAACATTTTGCACTTTTGAAAAACATGAAAATAGAACATATTGCACTTTTGAAAAACATGGAAATAGAACATTTTGCACTTTTGAAAAACATGGAAATAGAACATTTTTCAATTTTGAAAAACATGGAAATAGAACATTTTGAACTTTTAAAAAACATGAAAATAGAACATTTTGCACTTTTGAAAAACATGGAAATAGAACATTTTGCACTTTTGAAAAACATGGAAATAGAACATATTGCACTTTTGAAAAACATGAAAATAGAACATTGAAATAGAACATTTTGCACTTTTGAAAAACATGGAAATAGAACATTTTGCACTTTTGAAAAACATGGAAATAGAACATATTGCACTTTTGAAAAACATGGAAATAGAACATTTTACACTTTTGAAAAACA
This sequence comes from Dicyrtomina minuta, assembly GCA_949802685.1. Classification (NCBI taxonomy): domain Eukaryota; kingdom Metazoa; phylum Arthropoda; class Collembola; order Symphypleona; family Dicyrtomidae; genus Dicyrtomina; species Dicyrtomina minuta. Next base: position 76,033,862 of record OX461810.1, read on the forward strand.
TGAAAATAATACACTTTGCAATTTTGAAAAACACGGAAATAGAACATTTTGCACTTTCGAAAAACATGAAAATAATACACTTTGCAATTTTGAAAAACACGGAAATAGAACATTTTGCACTTTCGAAAAACATGGAAATAGAACATTTTGCACTTTCGAAAAACATGGAAATAGAACATTTTGCACTTTTGAAAAACATGAAAACAATACATTTTACACTTTTGAAATACATGGAAATAGAACATTTTGAACTTTTGAAAAACATGGAAATAGTACGTTTTGCACTTTTCAAAAAGTGGTTTTGAAGCAGCAGCTACCAATTATTAAATGGACTTGCGACAGAATGATTTTAGCTGCGCACTGGACTTACGACAGAATGATTCTTCACCGATGATAGATGAATACACTCTTACGACGATCGAATCTACTGGTATATTCAGTAGTGAATAAATCACAAGTGTTTTTACTGACCACAACAACTTGTTTGGATTCGAGAGAAATAGCACACACTAGTAAGCTCTATAAATCTCTTGTTCTGAGAAATATATGTAAGGTATATTATTTTTTGATTAAAACATGATTTTAAAAGCTAATCCTAAAGATCAAGTTTTTGAGCAGTTGTCTGATTCCTGGAATTGCACACTGTGTTACACATTATATACTAGAAAGACCTCTGCCTATATGGCAGAACTTATTCCACAAATAAATATGCTGCAAGAAACTTTAAACAGTATAGCTTAGCAACAGTTCCAAGTAAAAAATACTTACATTACAGGTTAAAGGAGAATGAACTGTTAAACCAGAACTATCAGGTAAATATATCTCACTCACTATCCAGTTCGTACCTCATGTAATACTACCACATGGAAAGTTTTGGAAAAACTTAAAATTTTTTGAATTTTAAGAATCTCAATACTTATACTTTTAAGATAGTATCATTATAACTAAAAAACTTCAATTTTATTGGATTGAGATATAAAATGTAGTTTGGAGACACATTGAAAGACCTAAATAGTCATTTAAATAAAGCGTCCATATAATTAACATAGGAAATTTAATGTTTTCAAAAAATTTTTTTTAGCGAGCAAAGATGCCCATTCGACACAAGTTCTTAGGCCATTCTTACTTTTTTGACATGCTTTTTTCATAAAAAAATACGAGATGGAAATTTGAACCTATAAGTTGAAACCATTTCCTCGTTAGTGACGTAGTATTCACAATTAGTAGTCTTCACATTATAAACTACTTCCTTGTACAGATCTTGGAATGCCAAGTATATAAACTTAACGCGGTTTGCTGGAAAACTCTTTACATAATTTATATATAAAAGTTAAAAGTAAAAGTACTCAAACTTGTCGCTTTCTTACTAAAAAAAGAAAGTATAGAGATATGAGGGCATATTATCAGCTCACTTTCAATTTTAAATTTGATTCCAGTCCAGGCTGGATATCGTGGCCAGCACAGGCAGCCCCCGCTGCTCGCATTTAAAAAAAAACATGTACCACATAGAACATTTTGCACTTTTTAAAAATATGTACAAAGAATGTTATGAATTTTCAAAAACATGCAAATAAAATTTTTCGCACATTTCAAAAACATGCAAATTAAATAATTTCCACATTTTAAAAACATGCAAATAAAATATTTTCCACATTTTAAAAACATGCAAATAAAATATTTTCCACATTTTAAAAACATGCAAATAAAATATTTTCCACATTTTAAAAACATGCAAATAAAATACTTTCCACATTTTAAAAACATGCAAATAAAATATTTTCCACATTTTAAAAACATGCAAATAAAATATTTTCCACATTTTAAAAACATGTAAAACGAGTATGGTATTCTCCTCCCCATATAAGAGTGGGTGGGAGGCCATACCTGAGTTTACCACATCCCTTCACCCATATGCATCTATGAAACTCACCGTAAAATGGGAATAATTTATTTTTATAATTTAATAAACAATGAATATGAGGGTGTGAAAGATGGTAGGTGTCAGATGGTAATATTTAAATTAATTACGGGGGTGTTCCACCACTCCGGAGGAGGCCGGAGACCTATGAAGAGGGGGGGGGGAGGGAGGCTCAACTGAAACTCCAGCCGAGGCTCTCCAGCATAGCTACAGATGGTAAGAATGCTAATTTATATTTATTTAAATTTTAAATGCATAATTTATTTTAGCTAGGATTTATGCTTTATTTTTAGGTGTAAGAATTCCAAGAGCAAGGTAGCTCGGTGGCTGAGGTCAAGGCTGTGGATAATGTCATCCATGGCCCTGGCTTCGCCACCACGAGCTCCCGACTTCCCGAGGGATTACGGCACCACATCGACCGTTGACGGCAAACGGAGCATGTGTACGGTCGAATGGTGCCAGGTCCCACAGAGGAAATTTGGTCTGCTCGAGAAATTTTGCCAAATATATTTATTTTATTGCCAATAATGATGAGGAGCGGAGAGAGAGAGAAGACTCACTAATTATGCTTCTAATTTCAGGAGGACAAGCCGGCGTGAAGGTTGTAGGCCTGGGGAACGCTTGACATCCTCCCATGGCCCTCAGCTCCAACGCCACTGGACGGGACGGACAAGGGACGGAGACGGACGTTTGTGTTGCTGAGCATTCCAACTTGCAAACGTCCACCGTCCCCGTCACTCCAGTTCAGCAGCAACGACTTGTCCTGAATTTTGAACCAATGAAGGTAAGTTTTATTTTTATTTAGGTTAATTTTATTTCGTTTATTTTACAGGAGGATCGTTGGGGATGTGGTGCTGACTCCGTGCCCAGCAACCACATCCAGCCCAGAAAGGACGGAGAGGTGCGGTGGAGAGTGTCCGGGCTATAGAGGAAGGCATGCTACGGACACACACCGCACCATTACCACCAGTCCAGGCCGACCAACGATCCTGAATTTTGAATGCCAACCAGGTAAATTATTTACTTTTTACATTTTATTTTAATTATGTTTTTAATTTTATTTTAGTTTAGTTTTATTTTCCAATTAGGTTAGTCTGGGAGGTTGGGCGGACGATGGCAAAGTCGTGTTACGAAGAAACGCGGATCGCGTATTTGCTCCACCGTCCACTCCAACTTGGAGGAAAAACCCGCAAAAGACAGCCTAAGCTGCGGGTTCGTTCCTCCCAGTCTCCCCTCAATTTTGGATTAATTTTTATTGATTTTTGCCTACTTTGTTGTATGAACCGAAGTCCCTAAATTACGTCGAGCGGATTCAGTGAACCACTGCTGACGACTAATATGTTTTCCAATTAATTATGATGCAAAGTATGTTAACTTATTTTTACATTTCATAATTTTAGGTTCAATGATGTAAGATATGAGAATTAACGGACGGTTTGCCAATGTAAATGAGAACGCTCAACGAACGAAGATGAGAAGGTAAGTTTAAAGTTATAAGTTTATATTAATTATTAAATCAAAAGGAAAAGATAAGTTCAAATTTACCGAAATGTTTCCCATCCCACATAAGGTCGAGGGCCACAACTGAATGATAATTATTTATTTGTGTTTTTGTTTTGTTTTTCAGATTTCGTCCAATAATTTACAATATAATGAATTTTACAGATAATGATTTATAATTGATACGCTTAAGGATGCCACGGGTGTGGCATCTGAGATTTCCAATTCCAGGTCCAGGTTAATTACAGGTAATTCACAATATATAATTTGATATTTTATAATTTATATGTTTGGTCCAATCGACCTCAATGATTTTAGCTACAATAAACTTAAGAAGAACTCGTAGAGAGGAATTGCGAACACAGTGAACACCATGAATAGGAATAAGAATATGTAAAAGTTATCAGATTTTTTCTTTTTCTTGATTTTAGTTTCTTTTTGATGGCACCAGCAGGAACCATGGGGACAATCCCCTCGTATTGCTCTTATTCCTTTCGGAGTCTCCATGTTCTTCGATTCCTTTCTAGTCATTTTTCTACTGATTTTCCAGAAGGGAAAAATGGAAAAAGAAAATTATAGATTCTGAAGGATTTTTGGAAGAATTGCTGTCGGAGACCCTCTCTTCTTCGAGGCGTGATTGTTTCTGCCTTAGCTAGTTCGCCTCCGCTCCTTCCTCGCTTCGTCTCCTGTCGCCTCGGGAAGCATCATTTAATTCCTTTCGTGGCTCATAGACGCTGTGTGGTGGAGGGCTGCGAGTTATCTTTATTTTACTATCTCCTTCCATGGATCTTTCTCACTCTCTGTCAGATGGCCGATGCTGTCTGGAGAATCTGAGGAGAATCTGTGGGAGGATGTGTTGTGATTTCTATTCCTTTCTCACATGCAAATAAAATATTTTCCACATTTTAAAAACATGCAAATAAAATATTTTCCACATTTTAAAAACATGCAAATAAAATATTTTCCACATTTTAAAAACATGCAAATAAAATATTTTCCACATTTTAAAAACATGCAAATAAAATATTTTCCACATTTTAAAAACATGCAAATAAAATATTTTCCACATTTTAAAAACATGCAAATAAAATATTTTCCACATTTTAAAAACATGCAAATAAAATATTTTCCACATTTTAAAAACATGCAAATAAAATATTTTCCACATTTTAAAAACATGCAAATAAAATATTTTCCACATTTTAAAAACATGCAAATAAAATATTTTCCACATTTTAAAAACATGCAAATAAAATATTTTCCATTTTTCTCAAAACATGTAAATAGAAAATTTTGGATTTTGCTGAATCAAGTAAAACGAACATTTTGCACTATTCTAAAACATTATGTAAACACAACATTTTGCTTTACCAAAGAAAAACATATCGATAAAATCAAAATGAAAGTTTTGATGTTTTTCTATTGTATTTTTTTTGTATTTTTCTATTCTAACAAATTGCTACCAAAAAACAATTCCTTCGTCCGGCCCTGATTCCAGTTTTGTAACTCATTAGGACCTCACAATATTAACAATTATTTGAACATGTGTCCAAGTTGTCACGTAAACAAACCACAACATGATTTTTGATTTTAAAATGATGGGTTTCCATAGGTCGTTGCTTAAGTGTTGATTTTAACGACATGTGCATCATCTTTTGTACAGGGATCTCAGCACCCACCTTTCCCACAACAACCCAAAAGTTTCCATGTGTAATTTTGCCAGTGAAGAATCAAAATGAGCTATATCTATTTTTGGCCAAAAACTAAATTATTCTGCCTGTATTATATTGTATTTTTGTAAATGGTTTGATTTTTAATTAAGTGCAGTAAGATTTATTTAGATGAAATTCATTCAGTTTGAGCAATATTTTCGGCAATGTTTCTAGAATTTATCCATTCGCTTATGGGTCATAGGACAGGGCATCTATTTAACCCCCGGAATTCATCAGAGATCAAGCTTTTATTAGAGTTCCGGCCTCTATTTCAAGCTTTACGGTACCTTCTAAATATATGTTAATTAAGCTCAGACTACAGAATTAATCTAATTAGAAGTCCAAAGTAAAAAACCATGAATAAGATTTAAAAATAATACATAATCTTTTTTTATTATAGTCAACCAATGGAAACTAGTACATAAATTAATCGAATACTTTCAACACAGTTAAAAACTTTGAATTGATCTTAATCTTGTGCTCAGGTACAAACTCAAAACTGGAGTGTGGCAAATGGACTGTAGCAGAGCACTCGCTTTGATGTAATCTGTCAATTGCGAAATAGCTTCAAACCCACGTAGCTCGACAGAATTGGGTACGGTTTGAGAAAATCCGGATTGAACTTGAGGAACTCCTTGAGCACTTCGTAGACGAAAAAGTCTACGTACAAAATCTGACATTAAAAAAAGTTTACAGTTAATTGCATATTAAGTCAATTGATTTAATGTGTGCCATCGTTTAACAATATATTTTAATCTCTATTTTTTTCTAATAATGTGTGTTTGATTAGTTTAAATTGTACCGTAAGTAAAGCGACTTACATTTTCGCCAACAGCCCATTGTCGCTTAGCTAAGAAATTCTCGAGCAGTGTAAACTTCGGTGCTTGAGCGTCTTCCAATGGCTTCTCTGGAATTCCCGTCTACACAATTTTATTTTCAAAATAAAAAATATTCGTCACGAATTGTAGGAAACAAATTTTAATTTTATTACTAAAAATAAAAATCACGATAATAAATGAACCTTTTAACACCCACTGCTAAACGATAATAATCTAAACCGGAGATTGACAATTGTGAATTACCTTCGAGTAGGCAAGATCCACGAGAGCTTGTTGCAAATCAGTCACGAGACCATCCACCATATCAGCCACTGCTTGCAACTCTGCTGTTTGGGGGTACAATTTCCCTTGCTGGCCCAATGGCCTTGGATTCTGCTAGTTTAGTGTCCCCATCAATCCAGTATGGCAGCTGTATGAAATAATGAATTTAAAGAAAAATGATTTTTAGAATGCCTCCTAAAGCAAAAGAGCACTATTTGCATTAAATGTGCATGCATAACATTATATAGGTAGGCACCTAGGTGAAATACTCTATCTACGTGTTTTTGAAAAGTGTAAACAGTTTTTTGTGTACATCCAGCAAAAAATATTCCATTTAGATATTTATGAATTTTGAAAAATACAATATAATATCTATGTACATTCTTCATCATCATCATACATTATATCTTTTGTAAGTAGATAACACAGTTTGTTTTAAGCTAAACATAAATATAGGTCAGTTTGGTCTTTCCCGCAGACTATATAAAGAATAAAGATATTGCCTGTGAAAGACCAAAATGAACCATATCAAATTTAAGCTACAATCAAAATGAGCTATGTCATAGAAAAAAAATGAGAAACATGCGTAAAATGGCAATTCTGAGGTTTTGAAAAGTGTAAAATGTTCTATTTACATGTTTTTCAAATCTGCAAAAATGCCTATTGACATGTTTTTCAAAAGTGCAAAATGTTCAATTTACACGTTTTTGAAAAATTCAAAATGCTCTATTTACATGTTTTTTAAAACGTGCAAAATGTTCTTTTTACATGTTTTTGAAAAGTGCAAAATGCTCTATTTACATGTTTTTGAAAAGTACAAAATGTTCAATTTGCATGTTTTTGAAGTATGTATGTAAAATTTTCTATTTACATGTTTTTTAAATCTGCAAAAATGCCTATTTACATGTTTTTGAAAAGTACAAAATGTTCAATTTGCATGTTTTTGAAGTATGTATGTAAAATGTTCTATTTAAATCTGCAAAAATGCCTATTTACATGTTTTTGAAAAGTGCAAAATGCTCTATTTGCATGTTTACGAAAAGTGCAAAATGTTCTATTTACATGTTTTTGAAAAGTGCAAAGTGTTCTATTTAAATGCTTTCAAGACATATTTGATAATTTTTGTAGATAGTTGATATTGTTTTTAGCTAAAAATGGATATGGGTCATTTTGGTCCTCCACCGACGATATAGTTATGTAAGTAATTTAATTAAAAAAATGCATTTTTACATTAGGGAAGTCCAGACCCAAATTGAACTTGTCCGCGAACCAGCTCTCCATACTTGGCTTCTCTGGGTTCTCATATCCATAGCGCTTGTCCTCAAAATCCACTCCCAAGTATGTGAGGAGGAGACGGGATGGCTCCGCAAGCTGAAAAAAAAATATCAAACGCGTTAAAATCACAATTTATTCCAAAACATTATCTTTAACACTCACTGTATTTGGATCAAACTACTCACCGCATCTCACCCTCACCAATTAAAAGTGCACATGTTACACTAAAAAATTCTATGCAAGAAAATATACTTGTTTTAGTAGAAAAAAAACGGAGTATTTCACTCTCAAAAGTATTTAGATACATAAATGTTATATGCAGCTTACCGCACGGATATCCCAATAAGCTAAGACTGGCTTCGACATAGTGGAGATTATTTAACTAATTTCAAAGAAAACGAGACTTGGAATGACAGACGCGAAGAGAGCAATAATAGAGAGTCTGCTACTGACGGAGGTGTGGAAGGAACTGAGCAAGAATCTCGAGTGACGACGACGTCGATGTATAGATTTAAAAGGAATGCATCGAATCAGTCCGAATTTTCCTAGCTGGAACCGGGAGCTGACAAAAGGGAGCGTGCACAATTCACCTCGTTAAACTATCATTGATTTTAAACTTTCTCCCCCCCCCCCTTGTTTTTGCACGTAAGCATGCCAATATCCTCTGTGACTTTTACTGTCAACTGTCGAACATTCTTCTTTTTATTCAGGGTCTGCCCACAAACTACATCTGCAGAATTACAATTTTGTTAAAAGTTCAAGGTCATCCCCAGTCCCCACCCTCGAAGCTGAAGGTTGTCCTGTCTATCGTAGAAGGTTTGTAAATGTAAAAATAGTTTGAAACAAAATGTTTCGTGTTACGTAATTTGTAAAGAGCTCTTTGGATTCATGCTGCTGTAGATGCGCATTCGAAATTCTCGAATTCCGATGCCTACTAAATGTATTATATGCATATTATTATCCTCCCGCCTCCCTCACTGTCCATTCTACCAACGCCAACGCACATTTCATTATACCAAACCACAATTAAAATTAATTTCAATATATTTATATAATTGTATGTAATATTAAATATGGTGAGACTTTTCAAAGTTGTGTTTATAAAAACATGTCAAATATTCCGTCTGTGTATTGTATTTATGTGTATGGCGAAAATAAAATAAGTGAAGGAAGGAATTTTAGAAGCTAAATTCAAGTCAGAGTGAAGTTCCCGGCAATGTTTCTTGAGCGGAATATTCATTTCTAGGTTGGGATAATAACATGTAGTACATACTTAATTTTAATGTAGAATATCGTGATGGTTGAACATTGAACAGCTTTAACATGCATAATTGTGTGCACCTATACATATCGTCAGTGAAGAACTAAAATGAACCATATCCAATTTAAGCTACAATTAAAATGTGCTATGTCATAAAAACAAAATGAAAAACATGCGTAAAATGTTAATTAAGAGTTTTTGAAAAGTGTAAAATGTTCTATTTGCATGTTTTTAAAACTTGCAAAATGTTCTATTAAGATGTTTTTGAAAAGTGTAAAATGTTCTATTTGCATGTTTTTGAAAAGTGTAAAATGTTCTATTTGCATGTTTTAAAAAAGTCCAAAATATTCTACTTGCATGTTTTTGAAAAGTGCAAAATGTTCAATTTGCATGTTTTTCAAAAGTGCAAAATGTTCAATTTACAAGTTTTTGAAAAGAACAAAATGTTATATTTAAATGCTTTCTAACAAATGTTTCACAATATTTGTGTAGATAGGAGATAGTGGATATTGTTTTTAGGTAAAAATGGATATGAGTCATTTTGGTTCTTCACTGACGATATCTTATTAAAATCTACGACTGCGATATACTAATAGAATTCACGTACTCTAATTTAACATAGGAGCTTCCCCATGGTAGAGCGTATATTTATAGATATTGTATTAATTAAAAAAAACATCTTGTTTAAAATAATTCAGTAAAATTTTTTTATTATAGTCAACCAATGGAAAGTAGTACATCAAATAATCGAATTTTCTCAAAACAGGTACATGCAAACTGGAATGATCTTTTGTGTTCAGGTTTAAACTCAAAACTGGAGTTTGGCAAATGGACTGTAACACAGGACTTTTTCGCCCGCTTTGATGTAATCTTTCAACTGCGGAATAGCTTCAAACTTTTCCACGTAGCTCGACAGAATTGGGTACGGTTTGAGAAAATCCGGATTGAACTTGAGGAACTCTTTGAGCACTTCGTAGACGTAGAAGTCAACGGAAGAAATCTGCGATATAAAAAAAGTATACAGTTAATTACCTATTAATATTCTTATGTATGTTTATGAACAGATATACACAACATAGTTCTAGGAATTATTTATTGTTGATGAACCTATTAAGTAGCTACGTTTTAATTCCTAATAAATTCAAAGTTTATTGGTAATGTGCCAACAATCAACAATAAATTTTAATTAATTCCTATTATGTCATAATAATTTTTATTGTACACAGTTTAATGTGTTCCAATAAAAGCGACGCAACTTACATTTTCGCCAAGAGTCCATTGTCGCTTAGCCAAGAAATTCTCGAGCTGTGTAAACTTGGGTGCTTGAGCTTCTTCCAATGGCGTTTCTGGAATTCCAGTCTACATAATTTTATTTGACAAATAAAAAAATAAAGTCAATAACCGTAGCAGTCAATTTTAAATTTCAATACTAAGAAATTCAGAATAACAATTAATGTGGAACAGTGTGAATTACCGGCGAGTAGGCAAGAGTCACGAGGGCACGTTGCAAATCAGCCACCAGACCCTCCACCATATCAGCCACTGCCTGTAGTTCCGGTGTTTGCGGATACAATTTCCCTTCCCCCTTCGTCCGGGCAAGGTACCTGAGAATGGCCTTTGATTCTGTCAGCTTGATGTCTCCATCAATCCAGTACGGCAGCTGCATGAAATGATGCATTTAAAGAAAGATTGTTATTATAATGTATGCGAAACCCAAATAGCTCTATTTGCATTGAATTTACATATCTGCCTACGTTAATCATTACGTAAAAATCTGTTACTTAAACACTTGTTGATTTGCAAGGGGTTTGTACGAATTATGTCTCTCACATGTCAGTGATGGGTACACATTGGCTCAATTATTATATAATGATTGAATGAATTAATAATTAAATTCACGTTGGCAGTTTCTACGTAGTACTGTCAATTTGGGGTTACTATCAACATTATTAAAGTCGTCTGTGAAGAACCAAAATGGTCCATTGACAACTTAAGATTGAATTAAAATTCCCTAAATAAACTTAATAAAAAAATGCCTGATAAATGTTAATCAAGAGTTTTCAAAACTTTCGTTTACACGTTCTTTAAGAGTGTAAAATTTTAAATTTACATGTTTTTTGAAAAAAGCAAAATTTTCTATTTACACGTTTTTTGAAAATATCAAATTTTTCTATTTACGTTTTTTTAAAAAAAGCAAATTTTTCTATTTTCACGTTTTTTGAAAAAAGCAAATTTTTTTATTTTCACGTTTTTTGAAAAAAGAAAATTTTTCTATTTTCACGTTTTTTGAAAAAAGAAAAATTTATTTTTACTTTTTGGAAAGTGCAAGATGCTCTATCTGCATACTTTTAAAAGTGTACACAGTTTCATCCACATCCTTCTGAAAATTTCAAACTATTTCATTTGGATATATTTGAAATTCTAAAAAGTTCTATCTATGTACATTTTTCATCAACATCATATTTTTTTTGTAGATAGTGCAGTTTGGTTTTAGCTAAAAATAAATATGGCTCAGTACAGTCCTATACACAGACGATATATGAAGAATAAAGATACCGTAAATGCTCTAATGCGACGACCTGCACCCCCTGCGTTCTATTAGAGACCTGCGTTGTATTAAAAACTTTGCATTTTTTCAACCCCATATGCGCAATGTTATAGCATAGCAAACCTCCGATTTATATTAGAAACCCGCGTTGTAATAAAACTGTAATAAAAGGTTTACCCCACGCGTTGTATTACAGACCCGCGTTATGTTAGAGCATTTACGGTAGTTATTTGATTTAAAGAATGCATTTTTACATTAGGGAAGTCCAGACCCAAATTGGGCTTGTCCGCCGTCCAGCTCTCAATAGTTGGCTCTGCCCCGCTCCCAAAACCGTAGCGCTTGTCCTCAAAGTCCACTCCCAAATATTTGAGGAGGAGGCGGTGTGGCTCCGCAAACTGTAAAATATCAAAAATGGTGATCATAATATTAATTCAATAAATTATCTAACACTCACTTAATTTTTGTATGCACGTATTTACGGCATCTCACAACAATACAATTAAAAGTACATTTTTTACACTAAAATATTCCATGCAAAAAATTGTTGTTTTAATTAAAAAGCGGAGGATTTTTTACACTCACAGAAACATGCTTCATAACTAATGGAACAAATGTATTTTAATTTATGATTTATACAGTACAATAAAAAGTGTTTCAATACTATGTTATAATGTAGCTCACCCCACGAATATCCCAATAACCCAAGACTGGCACTACAGACATAATGGAATTTATATAGTAGAATTTCAAAGTAAAATTCGTCACTTAAAATGAAAGACGGGAACGGAAGCAGTTAATACTGATACTGACGGAGGCGTGAAAGGAACTAACTGAGCGAGATTTTAGAGAGATATGAATCCAGACTCCGACTCCCGTGAAGAAGAATTTTAGATTTAACATAGGAATGTGTCGAGCCGCAGACTTTTACTTTAAAGCTCAAGGGTTCTACAGATATTTCTTAGAGCAGGAAGCGGGAGCTGGGAGCTGAATGGAGGGAGCATGCACAAATCACGTCGTTAAACAATCATTGATTTTAAACTTTACCCCTCATTTGTTTTACATGTAATGTAACCATGTCCATGTCCAAAGCCAGGCTGCTTATTGACATACCTCTATCCCGAAAAAAGCATGACGTAATTTATGGACGCTTCCTGAGATCACGCTAACACTTTGTAGACTGTACTGACTGATTGATTTAACACTGACGCGAACACAATTTTTCAAGGTTAAAGTATTTAAAAAAAATCTCTGCTGTCTCATGTTGCATGCACGTAGCTATTAAGCTACACATAATTAAGTATATATGCTTAAACTTTGTAACGTGGTTGTCGTTGTCGTTGATATCCTCTGGGACTTTTCCTGTCAAGCCTTATTTTTTTTATTTAGGGTCTGCCCACAAACCATGTAGGTAGTTCTGTTTGTTTTTTTCTTTAAACATTCCATTCCCTCCCTCGCAGTTCGCACGGCCTCTGACTGAAGCTTTATGAAAATGTAAAAATAGATTTTGTTTTTAAATATTTTTCCTTTTACGTAATTTGTAAACAGCTCTTTCGATTCTTGATGCTGTGAATACGCTCTCTGAAACTGATGCCTACTAAATGCATTATGCATGTCCTCCGGCCTCCCGTCCCTGTCCATTCTACTAATGCACATTCCTTTATACCATAAAATTACTTATTAAATATTTCACCTAAACCAGGAGGCTGTCTATGAAGCTCCAGATTTAAGCATTCAGTATTAATGAGTTAGCATCGCGAGCTCACGTCAGTATAACTAACGAGCAAACGGCAAGACCTTATTCTCTGAGATTTGAACCAAATGTAGTTAGTCGAATTAAGCATCGTTAGTATAGTCAAGGAAACCCCAAACTTGATTCGCATATGAATGTTTACTATTTTTAAAAAATTTAAAAAAAAATTAAAATGCCTCGAAATTAAAAAACTGATTTTTCTTATGGCCTTTAACATGGCAATTTTTGAAAAACACGGTTTACAGTATGGATTTTTTTTGTATTTGCCCAAAAAATTGGAATATAGTTTTTGTAATACTATTTAATTACCTACATGCTTAAACATATTTTATATTACTTTAAATGCAAACGGTGCTATCTACAGTTCATTTGCATCATTTTTAGTTTTAAAATTACCTGTTCTGTTTTAAATTGTTAATGAACAGTATTTCAAACATGAAATCTGCACGCTTAAAAAAACTCTCGATTGAATTCCAGTGAAGCTATGTTAACTGTGTTTTACGTTAATTGCAACCGATTTAACTGTTAATTTCAAAATTTTGGAGACTTTAGGAATCCAAAATCTAAAATCCCATCTAATAGTAGTCTTCGTGAGAAAAATGTTTTACCTGAACCTACTTTAGTAAACATTCGGCGAAGTTATTATATCAGTGTATAATATGCCATTTTAATATAAGATTATTATCTCGGGCCTGTAGCCTCGGCTTGTGTAGAAGGAAGCAACCTGGGCTGGAGGACTGGGGGTTCAGCAGCTGGGTTTAAGATGCTGATCTTCAGCTCACCAGAATCTATGGAAATTGTTTTTTTTTTCATCTGTCCGTCTGTGGGTTGTACGCCAATGTTCGCTTCAGGTTACAGTTTTGAACTTATTTGGTTTAAACAACTTTTAAACTGCCGCAAATGCTAGAAAAACGTGCTGTTTTGTTTTTGATCGAGATTATATCAAAAGTTCTTTCTCCCACGATTTGGTTTTCACGATAGTTGGAAGAAAGTTGGATTTGACATAGTCAACAAAGAAGACGCGTGAGAGAGAATAAGAAATGTATGTAGGTACTTTCCAGCTTGTTTTGCATCAAGCATTTTAAGTGACCAAGGCGCCTCGGAGCTTGGTGGAGCTTCAACGAGCCTTGCCGGAGGGCAGCATCCCTCTTTTACTTACAAATCGGGAGCCTGGACATTTGAGCTCTGGGTGAATAAAGATCCCTTGTGGCTTCAATAGAACCAAAAGGCGATCATGAACGGTAGTTTGTCTAACAATGTTTAGGGTGGGTTGCTTTGAAAAAAAGGCAACCCGTTTCAAAGAAAATATTTACGCAATACTTAAAAACTGACACGGTGGGTGGGTGGGACCTAGCACTAGCACAATTTGGGTGGGATGGGGTGCCATTTGGGTTCGGTTCCTACCTATTCCTGTAATTTAGCCTGTAAATGACAGTAGAAAATTACAACAGAAACCACATAGGCTAAAACATTGGGTATACATATCTTTAGGTCTGGCTATGTGCGTTACGGTGACGCCTTTTAGAGGCCAGAAATCAAAATTAAGAAGGAGTCGCTTTGAAAGAAAGACACCCAACGCGTAAAACCACCCACCCACTTTTCACTAAAATTAGTAAAACAGCTTAGGGGTTCAGCATACATGATGTCACGTAAATTATTGTTTAGGACCCACCTACCAACCTGTTATCGCAATTATATTGAAAAAGCGACGAATAGATTCATAATTGGTGACTTCAAGTAAAATTTCTCCTTAAGATGCACCCACTTACAAGTAATAGGAAAGGGTGGCGAAAGTTTTAAATTGAAACAAATATTAATGGCATTGCAAAAAATCCAAAATTCGTTCTGGCATCCCTCGTGCCGGCACAATTTTTACCGAGCCCAATACCTCTCCGCTTGACCCCACTTCATAAGACACCAGTCAACCCCAACTAACCTAACCACTCGTTTCAAACCTAATGTAACCGACCCAAGTCGTACCAGCAATACTCGTATCCCCCCCAACCCTATCATCATTACTCGTACTAATCGCACTCGAAACAGAAGCACTCGTACCCTGTCTACTGGTACATGCGATGCCTGCAACACTCTTACATAAATTGTACTGGTGCTTTTGTTGCCAATCCACTCATACCTTGCCTCAAGTATAAAAAAACTCGTACCTAGTCTACTTTTACTGGCGCTATTTTTACTTTTTCCAAGCCCACATGTAATCAGCCAACTTGAACTTGTGCCGCTTTTTCCGAGCCCACTGCGGTACTATTGTTATTCGTATCCCACCCACTGGTATCACAAAACCTTGTATCTAACCCACTCGTACTGGAGCTATTCTTTCCAAATCCAGTCGTTACCCTAGGCCCTGGCACTGTTTATGGCCCACCCACTGATATCACCAAACATGGTATCTAGCACACTTGTACCGGCGCTGTTCTCTCCAACTCTATTCACGACTCAACCAATTGTACCAGAAAACTAGTACCTAGCTCACATTTGCCGGTGCTAACTGTGAGGAATTTATGTTTGTTTTTGTACAAAATTATTGTTCTTTAGTAATAAAACCAATTTACTGCACGCTAAGTATCTATACGGGGCCTACGGTGGAGCAGTTCAGCGATATTATACTCATTTGGTAAACAACTAAAAATGATGCTACAGTTAGAAACTTTACAGCTATTCTTACCGTCATTAAAGCAGCAGCTAACGCTGTTGGAAATTGTAAATTTCAGATTCACTATTACTTACAGCGCCAGGTGTTGAGTCCGGTAAAATTGCGTTCTAATGAAGACTACTATTAGATGGGATTTTGGATTTTGGATTCCTAAAGTCTCCAAAATTTTGAAATTAACAGTTAAATCGGTTGCAATTAACGTAAAACACAGTTAACATAGCTTCACTAGAATTCAATCGAGAGTTTTTTCAAGCGTGCAGATTTCATGTTTGAAATACTGTTCATTAACAATTTAAAACAAAACAGGTAATTTTAAAACTAAAAATGATGCAAATTCAACTGTAGATAGCACCGTTTGCATTTAAAGTAATATAAAATATGTTTAAGCATGTAGGTAATTAAAGGGTGGTATTTTAAGGCTTCAGTGGGAAAATATTCTTTAGTGAGCGGAAATATTCTTTTTTTTTTCTGACAAGATAAATTTAGTATGCAGACCATATTTGAATAATTAAATAATTTATGCTGCAGACAAATATTTAGGATATGCATAATTCTTTTATCAGACCAACAACATGATTTAACTAATTCAGCCTGCAGGTAAATAGTGTCGTCGAGAACAACTAAAAATAATCCTCAAAGACGTCAGACCGCGATAAGCAATAATTTTCCTATTTCTTGGGATGCAGTTGTCAGTTGAGTTTTAAATCCTTACCTTACTGGTTTCCTTTTCAACTGTGGGAATTCAAAGTTTTAAGCATAAGCAAGGGCGTCATTTTTGTTAAGAAAAGGAATATAACAGAAATAGCAGATCATGTGGACGAGCAACCGAATAAAAAGCCAAAGGGTGCTGTTTGTAGGCATAGGGATGAATTAGACTGGATCCAAAAAGAAATTTTTAAAAGTAAAACGGAAGCCGTAGAAGCAATTGGGGTTGGCTGGAAACTGGAGTATTCAAAAGGCACGACCCAAGCAGAAAAAATCACGTACTACTGTGCCAACCACGGAAAAGCTTGCCGTGTGAAGAAACAGATACGAATATTTAACGACAGAGAAGAAGTAGGTTATTTCAGGAAATTCACACAAACACCGAACGGGAATCAAAACCTTTATCCTATGCAAAAAAGGAAAAAATAAGTGAAATAATGTTGGTCACACTTGTATACGTTGGTGCATCAGGCCATCCCAATGTATCAACAGATTCGGTACTTGTTACAGAAGCTAAAGCCTATCGTCAGTTTAAAACATTCAAAGAAAATTTTTTTTCGTTTCATAAAATACAGTTTAACGTAAAAAATTGGATGCAATCATCTTTTTCTTGTGTTTGTTACAACAAAAAACTAGTATGTAAGCATATTTATGGATTGGCAGTTCACAAGGGTCTACATTCACTCCCCAATAGAGCTATAGATTTACCTATAGCCGGAAAACCAAAACGAGGAAGACCTGCGAAAGTTTCCCTGGCCAGAACCAGGGATGATACACAGGAAGATACCTCATCTCGGCAATAACTT
The DNA here is from genome assembly GCA_949802685.1 of Dicyrtomina minuta. Taxonomy (NCBI): domain Eukaryota; kingdom Metazoa; phylum Arthropoda; class Collembola; order Symphypleona; family Dicyrtomidae; genus Dicyrtomina; species Dicyrtomina minuta. Next base: position 76,051,105 of record OX461810.1, read on the forward strand.
TAATATTTTCGTTATAATTTTTGCAAACTTATTCGTTTTTTTTACTCAATCATACCTTATTCAATTATGTGTTTAATATCGTATTTATTTATGTTTCGCTAATGCAACACCAATTTTGTCTGACAAATAAATTATTTTTTAAAAACAATTGTCTGCAACTCGTAAAAACGCGTCAGCAAAAAAAAATTATTCGGTCTGACGGTTAGATGAATCCGGCACCGGTTTAGATGCATATGACTGATCGAAAAAGATTATCCCGTAATTAAATAGTATTACAAAAACTATATTCCAATTTTTTGGGCAAATACAAAAAAAATCCATACTGTAAACCGTGTTTTTCAAAAATTGCCATGTTAAAGGCCATAAGAAAAATCAGTTTTTTAATTTCGAGGCATTTTAATTTTTTTTTAAATTTTTTAAAAATAGTAAACATTCATATGCGAATCAAGTTTGGGGTTTCCTAGACTATACTAACGATGCTTAATTCGACTAACTACATTTGGTTCAAATCTCAGAGAATAAGGTCTTGCCGTTTGCTCGTAAGCACTAATTATGTATACTATACCAATAATACTAATATTGACTGCTGTCTGAGCCCGGAGCTGCCTCGTGTCTGCCTAGACTGAATGTAGACACTGCATATCGTCTGGGAAGAACCAAAATGACCCATGTCTATTTTTAGTTTCAAACAAAATGCACTACCTACAGAAAAAATTAAAATAGCATGTTAATGAAAGCATGAAAATAGAACGTTGTGCACTTTTCAAAATGTATGTAAAGAAGACATTTTGCAGTTTTCAAAAACATGTAAATAGAATATTTTGACCTTTTTAAAGATCATGTAAATAGAATATTTTGCACTTTAAAAAAAAATGTAAATAAAATATTTTGCAGTTTTCAAAAACTTGTAAATAGAATATTTTTCACTTTAAAAAAAAATGTAAATAAAATATTTTACACTTTCAAAAACTACGTAAATAGAATATTTTACAATTTTCAAAAATCACGTAAATAGAATATTTTACAATTTTCAAAAATCACGTAAATAGAATATTTTACTTTTTCAAAAAACATGTAAATAGAATATTTTGACCTTCTCAAAATAAGTAAATAGGCCATTGTTACCTTTTTAAAAATGTAAATAGAAGAATTTGATCATTTTAAAAACTCGTGATTAGCATTGCAAGCATGTGTCTTATTTACTGTATTTTTTTACATAGCTCATTTTAATTTTAAAATAAATTTGAAATGGGTCATTTTGGTTCTTCACAGACGATAATGTGTTACATGTAGTTTTCTACATCAATTTAAAGCCAGAACGGATACAGTGATCAAAATTTTTTATGGTTACTCGTGTTATAATATGTACTTAGATCCTTCTTGCATTCTAAGGAGTAATAATATGTAGAATGAAAATTAATTCGAATATATTTTATATAATAGTATATGATATGGTTAATTATGATTTGCAAATTAATTCGTCATACTCAATAATAAGTTATTTAATTTTCGTTACCTAATATAGCGTATACGATTCCTATGCAATTACATGCTCCACATTTAATTGGCGAACAATAAAGACTGTATTACTGCCAGTGCCAGCAGCTCGGTCATAAAATAAACGACCTAGATTAATATGAACTTTATTATATAAGAAATCAGTTAATGCAACACGAACTGAAATGTATTCATGTATTGAGCTAATTTAATGATGACACAGGCTGTATACACTCGTATCCCATTAAATAATATATGAGACCATCTGGCTAATGACTATTGTACTGACGATTGACGAGCAATACACATCAAAGCATCCGAGCAGATTTTCCCGCCATATTTTTTTTTTAAAGAGCATGCAAAATAACTTAAATTTGCTTAACAACATGGTGAACTAAATGAGTTTTGGCCAATAAAAATATTTTTTTTAAAAGCGAAAAAGGCCAAATTGTATATGTAATGGCCCATTTGTAAATTTTATTCAAAATTTTGAAACTTTAGTATACAAATTTTTGTACAAAAAACCATTTTAAAGTGTATGAAATGCAGAAAATTTCAATTTCATAAAAAGTTTTTAACAATTTCAAGTGTTTGAAATATTTCGTTAATAGCAGTGTTACTCCAAAATTTTCAAAAAAAAACTGAAACTTAAATTTTTTTTTTAAATTTCACGTTTTTTGGTTTTTATAAAATTATTGTATCCCAATCCCAATTAGTTAACGAAAGTAAAACAGTTAAATTAAAATAAATATGCAAAGTACAAAATACGATTTCTGCCTATTATTTACCACAAAGCAATTAAATATTTTTGTTTTGTAATATTTGCTATAAATTACTTAGCAATCCTCAGTATTACTGTTTATCCAACCTATGTACCTGGAAACTTTGGTGTAAACGGTCGGAAAAGTGTCACGGCACGCAATTCCACTAGACAACTAGACACAATTCCGAGGAATAGATGGCGACCATTACCTAACCTTTTAGTTAATGGTCCTCCTAAGTCGCCATGACAAGGAGTGTTACCTCCTCCATTAGAACCCGCACAAATCGAATATGTATTGTTAATTGAAACTGGATATTTTGGTCCGCAAAGACCCATAGTCAGATCTCCTTTTTGCAGAATGTCCGGTTAAACAGATGAACCTCCACCTCCACCTACAGGTAGAATCAATGACCCCCAACCAGCGACTGTCACTAACTCACCTTGTGCTATGTCGGAGTCTCGCTGGGGCATATCTGGAGGGAGCACATTCTCTGACAATTCAAGTGGTTTATCCAGGAGTAAAACTGCAATGTCACTACCGTAAGCAAATTGTGGATTAAAATTCTCATGCCAAATCGCATTTGTGACAGTCCGAATTTGCTCAGTGCCCTCATCAACTTTTGTATTGTAATCCCCGGCAATTATTGTAAACGTGTTATTAGTTCCATTACCCCACTGTAGGAAAAAACAGTGTGCAGCCGTGACAATGTAATTTTCATTAAAAATCGTTCCAGCACAATGGGGATTGTCGTCCCTCAAGATTCTTACTATGTGTGGAAATTCATGGGGTTTTGCGTCCGTCCCATTTATGATTCTAGGAATTGTACGTTCTTTACTTTTTTGGGGTTCGGATTGGGATGGTGCTGGACAATCTTTCAGTTTGAATTTTTGACAGGCTGATGTTGACTCTCCGAGGGTTTCTAATAAAATATTAAGATTTTATTCTTCCAGCTGTTAAACCCAATGTTAAAATATGACAATGGCTAATGACAAAACTAATGGCTAAAGCCCTTGTTTAATGGCAGCCTTAAGGGGAGGACTACACCTTTTTTTGGCAACTTATAAAAGATGCAGCACAGCTCATTACCACTAACATTTATTAACTCCAAGAAGCTTTAAATAGCTAGGTGGCGTCGAAATAAATCATTATGTCTATAGCTAACACAATCTCACATTTAATGTAAATAGCAGTTTGGGGCACTTTAGTCTTGATAACTTTAACTTTAAATGTTGGTACTATCATTTCCTCGTACAAGTTTTGTTCTTGAGAGCATATATCCGTTTTTTCATGTTTGAGTTTAACGCCGAGTGCAAAATATTACTATTATTTGGTGTTCCTTAACAGTGGTCCATTTCTTTTCTGCGCACGCAGTTTTTATGACTGCCTCATGGAAAACATAGGACATAAAATGTCGTGCAAATTCCCAGAAAATTTGGTAGCAACTGCGTTCAAAACGATTATTTTTTTTGAATAGTTTGAACAATTGTCTAGCGACTGACTGAGCGTTATTTCCACATTTCAGTCTACAAGCTCGATTATTTGGGCGTAAAAGTTGAGCTGTCGAGACCTCCACATTTACCACAATGGTAAAAGACCCATTTTTCAAAAATCCATAGTTTCAAATTGAAAAACATTTTGTGAATTTTCTCTCAGTCAGTCGCTAGATAATATGTAGAAGATACTGTAAAAAAATTAAATTGATACTTATATGTTTAGGCAAGGCCTGGGAATTTACCGCTAGAAGTGTAGTCCCCTCCTTAACAGTAACGTTAGGCAGTTGAGGAGTTTGCTAGCAAAACGCGTTAAGTCCATTTTTTCAGAAATTGAAATTATTGGTGTTTAAGAACGACTAAGTACATATAATTCACACCGTGCAATATTACGGGTCAACGGTCACAGGAACTATTTTAAATAATTCGCTCAAAAACCGTTTTCTGGCAAAACACGTTAAGTCCATCAGTCGTTTGTTGGCAAAACATGTTAAGTCCACTAAACCCAATAAAAACAACTGATTCTTATAAAAAAATATCCTTATTTTTCCAAAACTGCTTCTTGTAATGAAACGAAATTTATTCGCTTTAACATCAAATTCACGTGTTCTATTTGTAGGGGATGGTCCATAAATGACGTCCCACAAATTTTCACTTTTTAAGGCTAATCCATCGCCATGTCATCACTTTAACATTGCGTTCATCTGTTATCGTTCCCACGGCATGACATATCATTACTACATGAATAGATTCACATACCCTACCGAAAACGTCATTTACGGACGATCCTTACAGATCGATATGCAAACTAAATTTCAATTTGTTTGGTACATTTGGAAGCTCTGCTGTTTTAATAATACAGAAGGGCATGGTTTACAAAGTAATTAAGAAATTGTACAAAAGAACAGTCACGTTTCTTATAAAGAAAATAAAGACGTAAGGGGTCGTTCACAAATGACGTCATTGATAGGTTCAATGGGTCTACTTGGCAATCATATGCTAGGGATAGTCATTTACGCAATATGATGAATCTGGTGACAGGGGGGAACATGGTTTTAAAAATGAATACTTTTCTATGACGTCATTTGTGGACAATCCCTTAGCAAACAACTTCTTTAAGGAGTAGTAGATTTGCACTCGAAAATTTAACATTGGAATGCAAAGATTGTTTTAATTAATGCTTACTGTTGTATGTACCTACATGTTTTTGAAAATTGCATAATGTTCTATTTACATTTTTGTAAAAAGTGCATAATGTTCTATTTACATGTTATTGAAGTGTACAATTTATACTTCAATGTTACAATCATAAATTAGCATGCAATTCAATATAATTCAAAAGGTTAATTTTTTGCATTGTTTCTTATGGGTTTTTTGGCAAAACACGTTAAGTCCAAGATTTCAAAATTTTGAATCATTTTTAAAAAATTACGACGCTGCGTCAGATTTGAGTTATTTTGGCTACTAATACACCTGGTAGTATGCAGTTACTGAAAAAAAAATTTCCAAAAATTATTCACGTTTTCACATGATTATCAAAATTTGCGGTTCCTGTAAAGTTGGGCAACATGGACTTAACGCGTTTTGATAACAAAGTCCTCAGTTCTTGCCGGCAAATCTTAACAGTCAATTTATAGCCCTTAAATATTAAGGGGAAGTAGCCGTAAAAGAGTAAGTAGTGGCAATTACAATGCATACTTATAAATCTTAATAAAAAAATGTTTCAGGCCAAAATGCCCCTAGGCGATTTTCAGTTTTTGAAAAGTACATTTTTTTAAAAATTTCCCGCCAAATCTTAAAACCAAAATTTCGACACGTAAGTCAATGGTAGTACACATGAATGATACACCATTAAACCCGGAATGAATGGGCGAACCTATTGAACTTGTAGTTCCAGCTCAGATCATGATTAATTTTTAATTGTAATTAAAAAACTTAACTATTTGTTTTTCAAAATTGACCGATATTAATGCATGATATATCATTTTAAAGCCCTTTCAAAATTAAGGAAATGGGTATTTTGTTTTAGGCTTCCGACGCATACAATAATTTTTAGGCGGAATTTTCAAAAGAATTGACGGTTTTTTTTAAACAATGGTCAACGTTTGTGAGTAAAATCTAGCAGAGTCTGGTATTCGGATTCTACTCGTCGTTACCTTTCAAATGGTATATGTATAACACTTCGAAATGGGTCAAATATTTCGATATCGTGAAAAATCCGGTAAATTATGTAGATAGGTAGGAATAAAAAGATTTTTAATAAAAATAATTATCTCACCACAGTTACGCCATGTGAGGATCTTACAGAGCTTATCAGTGACGTTGGGAGTCTTGGAAGGTAGTTGAATTTGACTGGACATTGAAAACGCAGAAATTGATTTGCAAACTGTTTCAGCTACGCTGTAGCTCAGCCTCGCTCTCCCTTTAGCATCTGATGACCATGAAAGGAAAATAAAGAGAGAGAAAGTAAATGCATTTATTTACACTGGTACTACAATAGTACTTGCCAAGGAGGCACAGTAACAAACAAACATGTTGTAATTTACAATTAAATTCTTTAAAACAAATTTTTTCTAGTTTCCGTTAATATTAGTACACAGTACATTCATTTTTTTTAAGTATCATTATTGTATACATGATTGTGGGCTATTCTGTGAGATCCACGGATCACTGCTATTATAGTATCTTTTATCATCTGGTGCGGCAGGATAAACTTCTTTTTGAAATCCAACACACGAAGTTATAGTTCCTCTTGCTCCAAACAGCAGGCCAATAATTTCAATCTGTTCAAGTTTATATTTGTCCAAAAAATATGAAATGCATGATTTATAGTGATTGGATTTCTCTTGATGAACGGCATTCACTTGTTCATGACCTTGTTTGAAGCGGACTGTTGGATCTATTATGTATCCAATTTTCATTGTTTCGTCATAACAGAGAATGTCAACACGTTTATTTCCTCCGGCTGAATCAAGACAGAATACCTCCTCTTGTGCCTTCCAAAATGACTTGCCAATTGAAGGACTTTGACGCAAATATTTGGCGAGAATTTTTCTGACTTCGTGGTGCCTTGTATTTCTCAACAGACTACCTCTGGGGCAAGAACCTAAGACATGACTAAGGGTTTCACGCTCAGTGCAGTGTCTACACTGAGGATTATTGTCTAGGCTTCGTCCCGGAATCGATCTTACTGGGAATACATTGGCAGACATTTTCATTGCCGCTATCCACTCACTTGTCGTGATTCCATCTTTTTCCATAATTAACTTATTTCCCTCTGGACACTCACTGAAAAGTTCAACTCCAGCTCCCTTGGATTTTAAATCACACCACTTTGTACTCATCGTCCCGTAGTTGCTGGCGTATTATTTAGCTCCGCTTAGTTTTAGGTCGAGCCTCAAATTTTAAGTTCATGTCATTTTCAGAAAGCTTAAGTGACTCCATGCATTCCTTCATTTCGTCTTCTAACTTTCTAACGTGTGGAATAAATACGTCTTGTGATCGGAATAGGGCAATGCATATGTTATAATGCTGAATAAATGCTTCCCATGTTGAGCGCACTATTTGAAGCCCACGAAATTTTTGGGATGTATAGAGCATTGCATTTGGGGTATCAGCAGGGAGTCCAATTATTTCCCTAACAGATGATTTAATGAGTTTATCCAGGTCTTCAAGGAATTTTTTTGAAAGTTTATGAAGTGGAGCTGACTGTAAAGGATAGATTAGAGTAGGCCACAGATACTGATTAATGATCTTTAATTTTTGTGTAGGGTAGAGCATTGGTGTACCAACGAGATTTTGTAGATCATCTGAAAAGTTTTTGATGACTTTGTTTGGTTCAAAGATAATGTCATCATTAAAGTTGACTCCGAGATACCGAATTCTTTCCCCTGGTTTTACTGCTGCTATTGAAATGGTTTCATTTAAAACGAGTGGATCTTCGCATAGTTTGCCATTACGAATATTTATGATTTTACATTTATCATAATTTAGGCTATACCCAACTTTTAGCAGGTTGAAGATCGCAATTCGTGTGAGCTCACGGGCTGCATCCATAGAATGTCCAAAGATAGCTAGGTCATCTGCAAAACCTCGGGCTGAAACTTTAGGAATGTCCATATGAATCTGAAACCCGTAATTATTCGATATTTCATTCTCCGTTAATTCTTTGAGCACATGATCTATTGACATATTAAAATGTCTGGGTGAGGTAGGCGCTCCTTGAAAGACTCCACGTCCAATTGCAATGGGCTTTGATAGACCTTGAGCCGTCTGAATTTGCGTTTCATTTCCTTTCATGAGGCTTATTTCGATATTTCTGAGTGCAGACGGCATGGTTATGTGGCTATTGCAGTTTTGTATGTGAAGGTGGGAGGATTCCTCAAATGCCTTTCTAACATCTAGAAACACTACACACAGATCAGACTTCTCCGCCTTGGCTTTTGCCAGACATCCACTGACGATTGAAGCATTTATGAACGTGCCCGGATGTCTGCTGAATCCGACTTGGTTGGCGTTTATAAGAATATATTCTTCCTGTCGCCGGTCAAACACCCGTTCTATTATTCTCCGAAGAATGGAACAGATTGAAATTGGTCTCTATCCATTGAGATCTTGTTTCTCATCTTTGTCTTTCAAAATCAGAACTGTGCGGGCACTACGAAAGTTTTGAGGCACTATATTCCAGATTTGCATAATAGAGGCAATAAGACTTATGACGCAATAACATGTTTTCCCTATGCGTTTAATTATTCGGACTGGTATTCCATCTAATCCGGTTGCACTGTCGTTATTATACCAAATTAATGTAATGGAGAGGCACGACATTTTTTATTTTAAAGCTTGTGTTAGTGTGATAGGTTTTGTAGTGGTATTATATAATGATACAGTTGCAGGGAAACTTCGTGACTTAAAAAACAACTCTCTGTAAAGTAAAAATAAAAACGATGATTAATAAGTATTACCTGCAGATCTTTCTAAAATGCTAATAATTAATAAAAAAGTAATAGCAGTATGTTTTGACATGATTTTTAAGTAAATATATTTTTTCATTATTTTAGAATCCCAAACAGTTTAAAAAACGCGAACAGTCGTGTTTAGTAAACCAAAAAAATTCGCTTAGAATGTATGTAACCACATTGCATTGTACATTAACGTTTGCTGCCTTCGGTTTTGTTTTGATCGCAGCATGTGCTTACAGTTTAAAAATACGCTATTAAATTTATTGGACATTGTTTTACAGACCATTTTACAATATACATAAATAATTGAACTTCAATTAATCTGTCATGTATTATTTCTTTACTGCCATAAGCAAAACGAAGTTAGCACTGTTGATTTTGCATTTACTTTAACATTAAATTTTTTGCCCGTGCAATGGGAGTGATAACGCACATTAGAAAATTTCAAATAATATGTGTAATAATAATCACCTTTTATGCAGTATTTGCAGGTAGTAGACATTTTGTAATTTAGATTATAAATTATATTACACTAAATTAATTAAAAAACTTATTATTACATAGTATTAACTCAGATTTATCTTGAGGATTTTATTATTTGTATTGTGCTAGAAGCCAAAGGCAAAGCAAGACTTAGCTACAGCTTAGCTGAAACTGTGTGCACCTCAGCTGCTAGGTTTGCCTCAAACAATCAAATTGAGCCCCCTTCTCAGTCTCCTCCCATCAACGATAACTTGTGCAAGACGCTCACGTGGATCAATTGTGGTAAGATTACAATATATCGTCATTGAAGAACCAAAATGACCCATATCTAATTTAAGCTACAATCAAAATGAGCTATGTCATCTAAACAAAATAAGAAAGAAGCGTAAAATGTTAGATACGAGTTTTTGAAAAGTGTAAAATGTTCTATTTGCATGTTTTGAAGTGTAAAATGTTATAATTTCATGTTTTTCAACAATGTAAAATGTTCTATTTAAATGTTTTTGAAAAGGTGCAAAATGTTCTAATTCCATGTTTTTGAAAACGTGAAAAATGTTCTAATTCCATGTTTTTGAAAAGGTGCAAAATGTTCTAATTCCATGTTTTTGAAAAGGTGCAAAATGATCTATTTACATGTTTTTGAAAAGGTGCAAAATGTTCTAATTCCATGTTTTTAAAAAGGTGCAAAATGATCTAATTCCATGTTTTCGAAAAGGTGCAAAATGTTCTAATTCCATGTTTTTAAAAAGGTGCAAAATGATCTATTTACATGTTTTTGAAAAGGTGCAAAATGATCTATTTACATGATTTTGAAAAGGTGCAAAATGTTCTAATTCCATGTTTTTGAAAAGGTGCAAAATGATCTACTTCCATGTTTTCGAAAAGGTGCAAAATGTTCTAATTCCATGTTTTTAAAAAGGTGCAAAATGATATATTTACATGTTTTTGAAAAGGTGCAAAATGATCTATTTACATAATTTTGAAAATGTGCAAAATGTTCTAATTCCATGTTTTTAAAAAGGTGCAAAATGATCTATTTACATGTTTTTGAAAAGGTGCAAAATGATCTATTTACATGGGTTTGAAAAGGTGTAAAATGTTCTAATTCCATGTTTTTGAAAAGGTGCAAAATGATCTATTTACATGGGTTTGAAAAGGTGGAAAATGTTCTAATTCCATGTTTTTGAAAAGTTGCAAAATGTTCAAATTCCATGTTTTCGAAAAGGTGCAAAATGTGATATTTACGTATTTTTGACAAGTGCAAAATGTTCTAATTTAGTGTGTTTGAAAAGTTTAAACTGCTCTATTTAAGTGCTCTCAAGGTATATTTAAATATTTTTGTAGATAGTTGATATTCATTTCAGCTAAATATGGATATGGGTCATTCTGATTCTTCACTGAAGATATGCCATTTAAGTTGAACCAACTTTTGGGAACGTTTTTTGCATTTTTGTTATAGAGCCTCGAACTACGGGAGCTTGTTTAAAGTTCAAACTCAAAAATAATTGTCCAACAAACTCACAAGGCGGCTACAGTAAGGAAACTAAAAGTAGTAGAATTGTAAACGGGGTGGATGCCATTCCTCACGAATTCCCACATATAGTTCGTTTCACTAGAGACCGCGAGCAACTTTGTGGAGGAACGATTCTGAACGAAAACTACATTGTCACGGCTGCACATTGTGTTAAACCATATTTTTATCCTCGCGTTCTAAAGTATACACTTGAAATAATCGCTGGGGAGCACAGTGTTAACATTAGTGACGGGACAGAGCAATTTCGGAATTTAAAAAAGGTCATATGGCACGAAAACTTTGTTTTAAATGGGAAATATACAGCACTAAACGATATTGCCCTCGTACTATTAGATAAACCGCTTCAATTTAATGAAAATGTTGTTCCACTAAAACTGCCTGAGGCAGATTACGAGGCGACAAGCCAGCAGGGGACAATTAAAGGTTGGGGACGATTATACGCTGACGGACCTTTTCCAGACATTCTTCAGAAGGTGAATATGACAATACTTTCTGATTCTAAGTGTGCGGACGTGTTTAGGGGTATCAGTGTGATTGACGGAGACACTGTTGTTTGTGCTACAACGGATGTAGTGGGTCAAGATAAAGATATTTGTCAAGGTGACTCAGGTGGACCCCTTACGGTCAAGATAGACAGTGACTGTGACGATAATAATGAGACCAGTTATCTTTTCATTGGCATTGCTTCGTATAACGCTATTTGTAAATATCCCTTCGCGTGTGTTTACACTCAAGTTTCCAAATATATTGACTGGATAAATAAGTGTAGTCAACCACGCAGTGGAGCAAATTATACAAGCTGCATATAAATGCCGTGGAATCACTGTATTACATACTTTAGCTTTACCGACATATCCCTGGAAATATACCGACACCGACATATCCCGGAGCTGCACCATGAAGTTATACTAAACTAAATGCGTATATAATCATAAACAATACACCATTTAAACTGGAACGGCTTCGGAATTCAAATTACCTTGTAGTGACAAGGCAGATCGTAATTAGTTTTTAATTGTAGTTAAAAATATGATTTTGTTTTTCTTTTACTTTTATTTTTCTTACTAAATGATATATCATTGAAATATGAGTAAATGTAAATTATGATAGAGATAAGAATTGTTTTTTTTTATATTTTTTATTTTTAGAAAAATACATATCATGTTGATTATAATATTATAATATTCTATTTCATAATGGCTTCATAAATGTTCAATATTTTATTTATGAATGTGGATTTTGCAATAAATTGATATTTGAATAATTGTGTATATATTTTCAGGTTGAATGCATAAAAAGTACCTACACAACATAATATATACTTTCAAATTAAGTTGAATAAAAATTCTAGCAAGTTGTCGAAACAATTTCTTGTCCATATGTCATATGTTACCAACTACATAATAAGGGAGGCTAATATATGGACACCTTGCCGGAACTCCTACTTAATTTGAGAGTGAATTATTTATTGTTTCAAAATTTAGGAATGGAAATAAATCAGCATATATTATCATGGGTGTTGGACATATCCAGCAAATAGTACAAAGTTTGTGTAAGTATCCACAATTTGAAATAGAAAAGGGCGATCTGCCCTGAATTTTATTCTTGGAGGAGAAGAGGCAATACCACCAACAGCTGAATAAACGAAATAGTAAAATACGGTTAAGAAACGTTCAAAATTACGTTTACATAATAAATAACATAATATCTCGCATATTCACAATTTATTTTGATTTCGAAATCTGGGGACCTAAATACCGTGAAAATACTTAAATAATTTCAATAATATTAATATTATGCTAATAACGTAAGTAAGTACATTCCAGATGCTTACCACCACTGACTGCTTCTGCCTCAGTCCCTTCTTCGTTGACTTCAATGAAAGACTTTTGTCGTACATCCGAAACGTAAATATTTTCATTAGACATTTTACTAAAGTCAGCTGCAGAAGAAAACGCGGAATGCATTCCAAGCTTAAATTATATTGAAACCTTATATGGGAGTGCCACAGCATGTGCATCCAAATGACCAAGTTCAACATAAGGCAACTTTTCTAATTTATATATCATGTCAACTTCCGTTTTGCTTTCTTCATCTAGAAAAAAATCGGCTTTTTCTGTGGACTCCAAAAGAAATTTATTTGCCCACGAACCTTTGAAGTAGACTCCATTAACGAGGACAATTCTTGTGGAACCATCAATCAAATCTGTTCATAACACAACCCATTATTATTATTAACTCTATTGGTTGTACATTTAATTTACACACTTTGAGTTAAATTAATGCTCGTCGTTAATCGTAATTTACCAGGAGTAATTAGTTCCGTAATTTTATTTTTGGTGAAGTCCTGAACCCATTCGTTAATAGTTTTGGCAGTAGCAACATTTTTTAAAAAATCCACCTGCTCAATGTCCGCATCGAAGGATTTCTTCACAGCCACAGTGTATTCTTGTTTTAGTTCAAAACCCGCTCCTAAGTACAACTTGTTTGCTTGACAAAGTGTGTATCCCTCAGTTGGTTGCTGCAGGAAAATTTTCATTATTACAAAATAACTTTATAGTTGATGTTGTAATTTGAACGGTAGTGCTCTCTCAATTTTAAACGTATACTAACTATTGCTATTCTTAAGTTGACGTGGTTAAATTATTTCAAATCACCTTTTAGAGTTTGAAGTACTTGAGAATAACCATTGCTTAGAGTTTCATCGCTGTGTGGAAAATTGAAGACATTCTCAATCTCGTCCGCAGTCTCTCCACGAGCCCCTAATAATTTTATCAACGCAGCAACAACGCTGAGGCTGAGGGCTGAGAAAACGAAATTCCCAGGAGTCGATTTCCTTAATTCCTGTCAGGATAATATAATAAATAGTTATAATCAGTGCAAATTATAAACTAACAGAGAAGTTATATGTCTATCCAGTTATAGTTTACACTACAAGAAATATTATTCCCGAGTTGTGTATAGGATATATAGTTACCTTGTGAAGGGAAACGGAAAACAAAGAATTTCCTTCTGCCACACCTTGAACTTCTGCTATATTTTGCAGATTTAACATCATAGTGACAGGTTGGATGCTGCTATTGCAGTGAAATGCAAAATTATTGCTAAATGAAAATGAGGACTTTGTTATCAAAACGCGTTAAGTCCATGTTGCCCAACTTTACAGGAACCGCAAATTTTGATAATCATGTGAAAACGTGAATATTTTTTCGAAATTTTTTTTTCAGTAACTGCATACTACCAGGTGTATTAGTAGCCAAAATAACTCAAATCTGACGCAGCGTCGTAATTTTTTAAAAATGATTCAAAATTTTGAAATCTTGGACTTAACGTGTTTTGCCAAAAAACCCATAAGAAACAATGCAAAAAATTAACGTTTTGAATTATATTGAATTGCATGCTAATTTATGATTGTAAAATTGAAGTATAAATTGTACACCTCAATAACATGTAAATAGAACATTATGCACTTTTTACAAAAATGTAAATAGAACATTATGCAATTTTCAAAAACATGTACATAGAACATTTTGCACTTTTTAAAAACATGTAAATACAACAGTAAGCATTAATTAAAACAATCCTGCATTCCAATGTTAAATTTTTGAGTGCAAATCTACTACTCCTTAAAAAAGTTGTTTGCTAAGGGATTGTCCACAAATGACGTCATAGAAAAGTAATCAATTTTATAACCATGTTCCTCCCTGTCACCAGATTAATCATATTGCGTAAATGACTATCCCTAGCATAGGATTGCCAAGTAGACCCATTGAACCTATCAATGACGTCATTTGTGAACGACCCCGTACGTTTTTCTTTCCCTCATAAGAAACGCGACTGTTGTTTTGTACAATTTCTTAATTACTTTGTAAACCATGCCCTTCTGTATTATTAAAACAGCAGAGCTTCCAAATGTACCAAACAAATTGAAATTTAGTTTGCATATCGATCTGTTAAGGATAGTCCATAAATGACGTTTTCGGTAGGGTATGTGAATCTAGTCATGTAGTAATGATATGTCATGCCGTGGGAAAGATAACAGATGAACGCAATGTTTAAGTGATGACATGGCGATGGATTAGCCTTAAAAAGTGAAAATTTGTGGGACGTCATTTATGGACCATCCCTTACGAAAAGTCCACGTGAATTTGATGTTAAAGGGAATAAATTTCGTTTCATTACAAGAAGCAGTTTCGGGAAAATAAGGATATTTTTTATAAGAATCAGTTGTTTTTATTGGGTTTAGTGGACTTAACGTGTTTTGCCAACGAACGACTGATGGACTTAACGTGTTTTGCCAGAAAACGGTTTTTGAGCGAATTATTTAAAATAGTTCCAGTGACCTTTGACCCGTAATATTGCATGGTGTGAATTATATGTACTTAGTCGTTCTTAAACACCAATAATCTCAATTTCTGAAAAAATGGACTTAACGCGTTTTGCTAGCAAACTCCTCAAATAATAAACTAGTAATCGTAAGTGGCGTGCAGATGAAATGATTCTGGTGTGAAAAATGTAACTAGGAGGCATTAAATACTTTACTCAGGGACTTGTTTGTTGCCTTTGGTTTTTTAACTGTCAACCTATTATACATTTTTAGTAGTTCCTACATTGAAAATGTACTTTAAATACTCCTGCTGCGTCAGAATCAACAACACATATTGTAATATTGTCGTAATTTTATTCTTGTGCCACCTTAAAACAGCATCAAGGTTTAATTTTATTCTGTAGAGAACAACTTATAACTAAAAATTATTTGTGCATACTTATTGTATTACCCAAAACATATGAAGAGGTTTTTGGCAAAACGGGATAAGTCCATTATAACAAATTTTACAGGAACAACGAAAAATAAATAAATAATGACAGGTTGAGTTTTTGTAACTCCATTTTTTCTACAGGTACTGCATAATCTGACGAAGCGTAATTTACAAGTAGTTTCATAATTCTAGACGGAATCAGAAATTTTGTAGAAAATTTTTTGAAATTTTAATTTGTGGACTATTGGACTTATCCCGGTTTGCCAAAAAATCAATAACTTAAAATGGAGTAAAAGCTCTGTGACGTGAAATTTTAATCGTTTTGAATGAAGCCAAACTTTTTCTTACCTTTTTATTATTCTTTGCATAAAAAAATTAACGCACGGCAATAATGGTAATGTACTAACTACAAAAACATTCAAAAACCAAATTTAAATCAGAAATGCATCTTTTAGGTGGATTTATCCCATTATGCCAAAGCCAAAGGCCAAGAGTAGTTTAATGGACTTATGCCGTCTTGCCAAAAAACGAAAGGGCTATTTTTAAAAATCGAATAGAACAAATAAAACAAATAATCTCATTTTTGAAAAAAATGGGGTTTATCCCGTTTTGCCAAAAAAATCTTTATATGTCATATACTACATATGCTAAATGCAGTACAAGTACAAATTAAAAGTTGTCAATTCAATACTATATACTACCGCTTTGCCAGCTTTATATAACATCTGGATTTTATATTAACTCATATAGATTTTATTTTCAGATGTTTTGAATATTAAAACTATACTAAATATTCAAATATTAGGTACAACGTAAAATACATTCACCTGCTATTATAATGCGTGTGGCTATTAAAACATCTATATTAGCTATTACCACGTTATAATTAAATGTATTCATGAGTGTGACCTATGTATATCGACCATTTAGACCAAAATTGTGGCGGATTCGATCATCCACTGATCGTGAGACCGTGTTGCTGTTTTGAGTGTCAAGCTTAAAACACATATATTAACAGAGCCCATTAATATTATAAGTAAAACCTTTATTATTTTGTTGTAATGTCACGTTATTGAATAGTATCCGTCATTGAATCCGACCATTTCGATTACTAGTTTATAGATGCATCAAAATTATTTTTGCAAAGTATGACATGGCTTTATCTATTATGAACTGCTGCCTGCGATTATGCACCAGTAGTAAAAAATATAATATAAAAAATGAATAAATAACACAAACTGATAAATAATAGTGCAACAAAAATGCGTGACTGTTGATGTATTTTATTAGCATAAATAGGCATGTCATGAATTAAAATCTAAACAGAATGTCACAGTTGAATTTTTTGGAGTTATTTCTAATGTCTGTATGTTAAAAACTTGTATAATATGTAAAAGAGTAACATTTAATGAAAACGGACAGTTCAGGGCGGGTCATATTTCAAAAGTGAACAAGGTATTTTTTTTTCGGGTGCGCCATCCTCTAATTAGTAAGAATCAACGATTTTAGTCGAATACATGCATATGGTGTCCTGTAATACCCGGGTAAATTCTAAACGGTTTTTATTTTTTAAAACGGCTTGCAATTAAAGTATAAAAATTTTGCTCATCTCATAATTTTTTAATGGGTAGTTAGCACACACCTGATTTTTTTGAACTCGAAATTCGTAAAGAATCGTGATTAACCCGATTTTACCCGTGTTATTTGGTTTTCGGTTATTTACGATTATCTCCGGTGGCCAAGCTAACTGTAGTATTTTTCAAAGCTCAAAAAATTGGGAAATAAATTAGCTCCATGTATGATTTGGAATTTTGCCAGAGTTTGTTTGGCCAAAAAAGTTATAACCAATTAAACTTTAATTATTTTTAACGTTAATGGCCTATGTTGAACTATCCTTGGCATTCCTAGGGCCAGGCTTGCTACAGGTCGGGAGTTCAAATCTCGGTGACGGCGACACCTTTTTTGATTTTTTGCTTTCTTACTTAACAAAATTAAAAACTGATTCGACAGATGGAATCAGCTCGCCATAATGTATCGGATAAGTATGTTGGTTTATTTTTTTGAATAATTTTGCTTGCGGCCTTGTGTCTCCTTTTTGGTTAAGACTACGTCAAAAAACGTTGAATTGAAATTCAAATAAAAATAAATAAATAACTTTATCAATTTTGCAATTTTGACTGTGTTTCATGGTCTTGGTTCGACTGGAGAAGGATTTAGGCAGGAGCTGTGGTTGTACAAGGAAGACAGCAACGGCAACGGTTTAAACTATTAAACCCACGTCCCAGATTTGACTGAATACACTTCCTTCCTTCCAAAAATCACGAGAGTTTGCGCAATTGGAACTGGATGGTTTGGTCAGATTATGTATGCTGTATTTTAGTCCCATGCATTGTATGATATTTTTTTGAGGTTCTACTTTTACTTGATATGTGAAGCTTTGTTTTTATTTGTTACATTGACACAAATTAAGAATTGGTTCTTGTCATTTATACAGTTTTAATTGGACATTGTGTAGGTGGATGCTTCCTACACAATGGATTCCTACGACTGGCATTGGACAAAATGATACATCCTGTAGCCTGTAGCACGAATAATATGACGATTTCATTTTCAACAAATGTTTCTAAAAATGTACAAAATGTTCTAATCTCATGTTTTCGAAAAGGTGCAAAATGTTCTAATTCCATGTTTTCGAAAAGGTGCAAAATTTTCTAATTCTATTTTCTAATTTAAGCTAAAAATTGATATGGGTCAGTTTGGTTCTTCACTGACGATATGTATGTATTAACCAGTGTACAAGTATGACCTTTTGCAGGAATGAATTTAATTTTTTTTAAATTAGATCCAACAAAATACTTTAGCTTCACACACAATTTGATTTTAAGGTCGAGCGATTTATCGTGAATGGGTCGCATGAGGCTACGACACTCCAGGATTTATTGGATGGCTTTATACGAAAGTTCGTCCTGTGTCCAGAGTGCGATAATCCAGAGACTGTTCTTTCAGTTCAGCCCAAGAAAAATACGCTAAGCCGGCTGAGCTGGTCTTGCAAGGCTTGTGGTTACTTTGGCTTCATCAAAGGTGGACATCGCCTCATTACCTACATTATCAGGAATCCCCCAAGTAAGTGTTAAGTTGTATGCTATCCACATGGCCAATATCGCCATCGTATCGTAATATCCTTATCGCTGTATTTTTACTATTTTTACTTAGGTAGTTACACACTACTACTTACACTTTAAAAAATCCAGAAAAACGGGGTATAAATCATTACCACAGCTTCGAATTTGTCTGTTTATGTTTTTAGTATATGTACACTACTGGTTTATTTAAATATTCTTTCGAGTGCCTGTACAATGTGAAACAGTAATTCGAGTTACACTTTTTTGCATTCGCTTTATTTCTTGTTTGCGTCTGTGTTTCCCGATGATTATAGAAAATGTTATTCAGATCTGAATTCGTATGATTTCAAACCTAAGGCAGACTATGAGGGAAACCAAACGCATACAAAATAAATGTGTGTCCTTATCGTCTATTTAAATTTGTAAAAGTAAAAGGGAATATGTACTAATGCACTAATACAAAATAGTTAACATTAAAAATTGGAATCGTATGTGAAGAACCAAAATAAGCTATGTCATAGAAGAAAAAATGAGAAACATTTGGGCAAAAGTTTAATTAAGAGTTTTTGAAAATTGTGAAACGTTATATTTACATGTTTTTTCAAACTGAAAAATGTTCTTTATACATATTTTTAAAAGTGGAAAATGTTCTATTTACATGTTTTTGAAAAGTGTAAAATGATCTATTTACATGTTTTTGAAAATTGTAAAATGTTCTAATTACTTGTTTTTAAAAAGGTGCAAAATATTCTATTTACACGTTTTTGAAAAGTGTAAAATGTTCTATTTTCATGTTTTTGAAAAGTGCAAAATATTCTATTTACATGATTTCAAGACATATTTTAATACTCTGTAGATAGTACATAATGTTTTTAGCTAAAAATGGATATGGGTCATTTTGATTCTTTGCAGACGAAATGTTGAACAACAAGGAACAAAATTTTGTTCTCATTGTGGTTATATTTAAAAAAATATTTAGTAGCGTATGACTCGTCTTATCCTTTGCGTTTTGCGTTAATTGGGTAATCATAGTAATTTAATCAATTTAATGAATTTTAATTGCAAAAACAAAATCCCAATTTAATAAATGGCGTTATTATAATGTGTGTAGACGTGAATCGAGCAACGCAAGGAGCTTCTTTAACAGAGAGGAAACGACGTGGAAAGAAAGACGGTAATGGTGGAGATAGTCCCCAGAACGGAAGTGATGAAGGGGAGTCTTCGAATGGGAAGATCATCGAGGATGATGAAGATGATGATGACTGGGCCGTGGATGTGAGTAAAGAGGCTGTTCGTGTAAGACAACTGGCTGACATGAGTGAAGGTGTAGCCTCCTTGGCACTAACTAATGATGCGGAGAAGCCGGAACCGGAAAAAGATAGGATGGATCTCTTCTAACTTCTACAAATTCCTCCAAATTAAAATAAATGGAATCGCAAAATTGGATGACCATGACAAGGAGTTACTGAGTAAGGCGGATCGACTGGATGTGCGTACCAAGGCTGGACTCATCTTGGCGGAATTATTCTTTGATCAGAATATTATTCAGCAAGTGAAGACTCACCGAAAGATTCTCCTTCGCTTCTATCATGAAAATGTTAAAGCTCAAAAGTATTTGCTGGGCGGCATTGAGCAAGTCATCAATCTCCACAAGAAACAACTTTTGCCCAAAGTTGCACTTATTTTCAAGGTACCTACATTGTTTTCATTTTATTATTTTCCTCGAATTTAGCCTGATGGAAAAGGTTTCCCAATAATTATAGAAAATCGTGTGTGAAGAACCAAAATGACCCATATCCATTTGTAGCTAAAAACAATATCTACTATCTACAAAAATACTTGTTGCGTCGTTATGACTGAATTTATAAGAGATTCTGATTGTTATTTCTAAATTATTGACTGTACAGCTGCTCTACTGATGAAGAAATAAGATTTAGTCGTGAATTAAGCTCCGCCATGAAAAGACGGTGACTTCCGATTCCAGAGATTGATACTGAAACTGACATGATATTTGAAACTAACATTGAAACTATTTACATATTTGAGTACTATTATTAATAAAGAAAGTATTACAATTATAATTTAATACAAGAAGAGAAGAAGAAAAGATATTATTTTATTATTTTTTATACTGTGCTGGTCCTGGTCCGTCACAGCAGAAATTATTATATTTAACGACGTGAGTCGTTAACAATACTGAAACATGTTTTGAAAGCATTTAAATAGAATATTTTGCACCTTTCAAAAACATGTAAATAGAACATTTGACACTTCTCAATAACATGTAAATAAAACATTTAGCACTTTTCAAAAACATGTAAATAGAACATTTGTCACTTTTCAAAAACTCGTAAAATTAACATTTTAAGCATGTTTCTCATTTTGACATAGCTCATTTTGATTGTAGCTTAAATTAAATATTGGTCATTTTGGTTCTTCACACACAAACCTAAGGCAGACTATGAGGAAATTCCTAAAAAACCCTTTAAAATTTTCTACACCTTTTGACTTGAGTTGTTACACAAACAAATTTGGGAGTAAACAGACAATTTTTTGAATAATTAATGTTACAGACCCTGTATGATGAGGATATTTTGGACGAAGAAGTTCTTTTGGAGTGGCACTCAAAGGTGAGCAAAAAGTACGTGAGTAAAGAGCTCAGTGCGGAGATTCATACGAAAGCTGAACCTTTCATGAAGTGGCTCAAAGAAGCAGATGAAGAAAGCTCGGAGGACGAAAGTGCAGATGGTGTGGAGGTAAGTTGGCAACTATTTTGTGTTTTATGTTGTACTACTTCAACTACATTTCTTCTGGATATATCTTGCTTTGCTTTGTTAATTTTTTTCCATTCAAAATTATTGTATAATTTGTCATTTTTTTAAACAGATCGAGTACGACGACCGGATTAGAATTTCAAGTTTGAAGGATCAACAGAAACAACCCTTGCCTGTGTCCTCCAACAAAGACCTCGAAGGTGGAAAGATGCAAAAAATTGAAAATGATGACTTTGACATTGACGCTATTTAAAATCTTTCAACTCCCAATTTGTTTTTTTTATAATTCTCACAAAATTCAGAAAACATACACAATTTACGAAGAATTGCAAGATTAAGATTTTCAGTCATAATTTGTATTACAATTATTATTACATTGCCTCTTATTATATTTTTGAATTTTCTATATATTTAGTAGCATCAATATCAAGGGAAAGCTATCTATACGATACGGCTTGTAACTGGTGTGTTATGCAAGTACTGATAAATTCAAATTACACTTTTGTAGTAGGTACCTTTATCCTCACCCTCATTCAGCTCATTACCTGTGTTCTACCTTTTTACTACATTCACATTCAAAACCAAACATCTGCGTGTCATTGTGACTATGGAGTTCCTCCCTTTACTACCTGCAGAAGACGTTCAACAAACTTACGCTTGCAACTTGAGCCATTCCTTATTTATAGTACTGAGTTGTCAACGTCAACGAATGTAAATAGAAACAAGAGGCTTTCCAAGAATTTTTTTTGATTTTTTTCTTTTTTCTAACGATAAGTTTAAATTACCTACGTAAATACTCTGCGTGTATCTTACAGGAAGATTAATAACAAAAATAATAATTTTTCCATTTTGTCGACTTGGCGTTATAGCTCAGACAAATTACAACCTGAAGTACCTAAGTAAATTAACGTTCAACGTATATTTAAGTTTCAAAACTGTGATAAAAAATGAAACACTCCAATAGTCACTTGATTTCTACAAAAGACAAAAACATCCTTAAGCGATTCGGGATTACATCCCAAGTTGGAATTAATTTAATAAAATTAAATGTGGGTAAGACAATAAATATAAAGTTTTCACCTCCAAACTCAGGAATTATTTCTTTCAAACGAAAATTTCGCGTTCAAACTAACAAAGGCCAAAGAGACAAATTGAAAGTAGGAGTTAAACCAGGATCATTTCAGTGTTGCCAATGTAAGTTGATATTTCCGACGATCCATTATTTAAGGAAGCACTTAGTGAGTCACACAGAAATTGCTAATCCATTTGCTTGTACAGTTTGTAACGTGCATACCTACTCAAGCCATGCTCTCGCCAACCACCAAAGAACCCACACGGGGGAGAAACCATTTGTCTGCCCAGAAAATACCTGTAGCTACACAGGAGCACTCAAGCAAAGTTTAACAACTATAAGCATATCAAAAGAAGACACAAGAGTTACCCAGAAGAAAATAAAGATCATTTTTGCAAATTCTGCACCAAATCGTTTGTGACACCTTCAGAATTAATTTTTCATACCATGACTCACACAAGGATAAAACCATTCTCATGCACTTTCTGCAACTACACATGCGCAAGAAAATATCACTTGGATGTTCACACGAGGACTCACACGGGGGAGCGACCTTACAGATGCTATCAGTGTGACTTTAGTGCAGCTATGAGTTCAAATCTTGTACAGCACGTCCGGGCTCGCCACAACTCCGAAAAACAAGTCTACAAATTTTCTTGTTTGTTTTGCACTAAACAGTTCAAGCTCAAAAATACGCTAGGTATCCACATGTCGACACACACTGGTGAAAAATATTACAACTGTCAATTTTGTGGGAAAGGGTTTGCTCAAAAATCTAAAAAAGATCGTCACGAAAAAACATGCAAATTCCACCCTAACTACAATGACAGGGATTGGCTGGAAATGCAAAGACCCTTTAAATGTCACATCTGCAAGTATTGTGCATCAGAGTCTTCAGAATTAAAAAGGCATATGCAAAATCACAAGGTAAAGGAACTAAAGTCGACCGTAAATAATCTGCGAAGTGCCTGATTTTCTTCGTAATCAAATATACATGATCGTTTGAAACTTTAAAGTTCCCAGTTATTAAATTAAAAGCATCGTCAAAAATTGCAAAATAGAAGGTTGCTTCAATATTTTATATTTTAGTAGAAACTTCCTTCTAACATATATTATGACAATTATAACGAATGTTTATTTTAATTGTTCTACAAAATTGTTTTTGTCTATGTAATTTTATAGTTCTCCGACGGTAAACAATTTTAAGCTTTTTAATCAAGAACAGATGTTGTCAGCAAATACAGCTACATGTCGTACTTTGTACGCAAAAATATTACAAATTTATTTATTTAAATTCCTAATGGTTTTATAGCGTCATTTTTTAAAATGTAAATTTATTTTACTTATTAAATTAAATTGTTACTCTCCTTAATTGCGTGTTACAATTAAAACTATAAGTATGCTCAGCTGTGTTACTAATTACTGCAAAAATAAAATAAAAAGCAAAATTTATAAATGGCGCAAATATTGTTTTTTCAAAACATGTAAATAGAACATTTTGCACTTTTATGAATCAAGTAAAATGAACATTTTAAACTTTTTTAAAACATGTAAATACAACATTTTGCAATTTTCTAAAACATGTAAATACAACATTTTGCAATTTTCTAAAACATGTAAATGCAAAATTTTGCTTTACCAAAGAAAACCATCAATAAAATCAAAATAGTGGTTTTTGTATGGAAACAAATTGCTGCCTAAAACAAATTCCTCGTCCGGCTCTGACTCTGACTTATATGGCGAGAATATAAGTGAAGGAAGGAACATTAGAAGTTAATTTCAAGTCAGAATTGAGCAATGTTCCCGGCAATGTTTCTAGCAGAATATTCATTCTAGATTGAGATAATTACACTGCTTACATACCTACTTTTACTAAATATAGAATGGTTTAATAGCTGAACTGAACTTTATTATGTAACATTGTATGTGCCGTAATACAAAGTCTTAGCTGACAGTAAAAGCATTATACCTACCGCTTATGAGAAAGACGCGGCGTCTATTAGAGATTAGGTTTTTATTAGAGACCCGGCGGTTATTAAAGATCCGGCTTTTATTTGGAGGTTTAAGGTAACTACTAAACATACTATTATCAAGCTAAGACTTCGATATGATTCTAATTAGAAGTGCAAAGTAAAAATCCATAAAAAATAAGATTAAAATAAGATTTTTTTTATTATTACAGTCAATTTACAGTCAAAATGGTAAGCAGTACATCAAATAAATTCGAATGTTCTCAAAACAGTTAAAAGCTGAATTAATCTTAATCTTGTGTATAGGTACAATTTCAAAACTTGAGTGTGGCACCTGGGCTGTAGCATATGACTTTTTCATTCGCTTTGATGTAATCTGCCAATTGCGGAAGAGCTTCAAACTTTTCCACGTAGCTCGACAGAGTTGGGTACGGTTTGAGAAAATCCGACTTGTACTTGAGGAACTGCTTGAACACTTCGTAGACGTAGAAGTCTATGTAAGAAATCTGGAATTAAAAAAAAGTTTATGTACAGATATACGGTTTTAGGAAATATTTATTGTTGAAGAACCTAAAAGTACGTTTCAATTCCTAATAAACTTAAAGTCCACTGATATAAAGTGTCATCAATCAACAATATATTTTAATTGCAATTATGTCATAATAATTTTTATTTTGTTTAATATGTTCCAATAAGTGGCGCAACTTACATTTTCGCCAACAGTCCATTTTCGCTTAGAAAAGAAATTCTCGAGCTGTTTCAACTTGGGCGCTTGAGCTTCTTCCAGTGGCGTCTCTGGAATTCCCGTCTACATTTAATAATATTTTTAAAATAAAAAAAACATTCGTGGCATATTAGAATTGACCGACTAGAATTAGGGATTAATCTGTCGCCAATTAACGCTTTACATTACACGGCTATAATCTAGTGTCAATGTAGATAAACCTTTTTTGACACTCAAAACACATCGATTGACACAGGGATCGTCTATAAATTATTTCACGAAAATTTTCATTATTTTTAAATCCACCCACACCCGGATCATCACCATCACTTTAAATTCCAATACCTTAACGGGAATTTTTAACGTCATGTCAAAAAGACTTGACTAGACCCGATCACCCTTACGATGACATGATTTATGGACGATCCCTTATGTAGGCTCAATGTTAAACTGTAGAGGTGCAAAATTGTGAATTACCGCCGAGTAGGCAACATCAAAGAGAGATTGTTGCACTTCAGTCACTACACCATCCACCACATCAGCCACTGTCTGCAATTCCGTTGTTTGGGGATATAATTTCCCGTCCCCTTTCGTCTTTGCAAGGTGCTTGAGAATGGCTTTAGATTCTGTCACCTTGATGTCTCCATCAATCAAATACGGCAGCTATATGAAATAATGAATTTAAAAAATGATAGTTATTAAAAGATATATGCGAAAGTAAAACAGTCAACAGTGTTATTCAGCTAAAAATAAATATGGCTCACTATCTATAGTCAGTTGGGTCCTTTACAGACAGACGGTATGAAGAATAAAGATAAGATAAGATAGTTTTATGTAATATAATCTGTTTACATTAGGGAAGTCCAGACCCAAATTGAACTTTTCCACTAGCCAATTCTCCATTATCTCCGGTCCGCTCGTATAAGTGTAGCGCTTGTCCTCAAAGTCGACTCCTAAAAAAGTGAGGAGGAGACGGTGTGGTTCCGCAAACTGTAAAATATCGAACGTAAAATTCAATTAATCATCTAAAACTCACTGCATTTTTGTATGCAACTACTTACGACATCGCACAACAATTGACAATTAAAAAAGTACATTTTACACATGCAAAAAAGACTTGCTTTAATTGAAAAACGGAGGATTTTTTTAACACTCACAGAAACGTGAATTAAGGAACAAATGTATTTTAATTTATGATTAATATAGTACAATAAAAAGTATTTCTATAATATTATGTTATAGCGTACCCCACGGATATCCCAGTAAGCTAAGACCGGCTTCGACATAATGGAATTAAATGGAAGTTATATAACTAATTTCAAAGAAAAAGTCACAGGTCACAGAGGAAAATTCGTCTTTTCGAATTTTCGAATGAAAAGCGCGAACGAGAAGAGTTAATACTGATACTGGCGGAGGCAAGGAAGGAACTGAGCTAAAGTCAAGTCGTACAGCTGGACTGGAACTGGGAGCTAAATCGAGGAAGCGTGCACAAATCACTTTGTACAAATTCAATTATTTTGGATCCCCCCTTCCTAATTTGAATTTTAGGACGCCCAATACATGTCCCAGAATAGGCCAATCGACATTCTCCTATCGCGAAAACCGCATGACATAACTTATGAAACAGTGCAATACCACGGGTGCAAACATTTTGTAGAGTGTACTGACTACTGGCTGACTGAATTTAATTAGCACTAAAGCGAATACAATTTTTCAAGGTGAAAGTACTTAAAGCTGCTGTTGCATCTGCAAGCTCGTAGCTACAACTATACTTTGAAATGCGATGTGTTTGCCCTTGTCACCCATCACCCATATCCTCCATGACTTTTTCTGTCAAGTAGTGTCAAGCATTCTCTTTTTTATTCAGGGTCTGCCCACAAAACATTTAGTAGTTGAGAATTTCAGTTTCGTTAAAAATTAAAAATTCAAGGTCATCCCCACCCTCGTAGTTCGTACTGTGTCTTGTTGAAGCTTTTTGCAAATGTAAAAATAGCATGTTTTAAAATATTTTGTCTTACATAGTTTATAAACAGCCCTTTGCATTCATGCTCCTGTCGATGTGCAATTCTAAAATTGCTGATGCCTACTACCAAATGCATGTGCATAGCCTGCCCCAGTCCCTGTCCATTCTAATGATGCACATTTCTTCTACCAAACCACTTATCTATGTATTATAGAATATTTTATTTGATCTAATAAACCAGCAGGCTTAACTCCTGATTTAAGCATTCAGTATTAATTATTGAGTATTAAACATGTATCATTTTATGTACCTTCCAAATTATAAGGTAAGACTAAGACTACGATATTATTCTAATTAGAAGTACAAAGTAAAAACCCATGAATAAAAAGAAAGTAAAATAGAAAATAGAAATTTAGTGATTGCTTATAATAATCCAATAGAATAATGAAACGTGGTACATCAGGGGCGGAATTCAATATCGATCTTAAGTCAATATTTCGGCTTAAGTTTTGACTTAAGACAAAACACAAAAAATCTCTATTCAATAAGAGGCTTAAGCTTGAATTCTACTTAAGTCATAAAAACAAACTTAAGTCAAACTAAAAAGTGGCTTAAGTCATTAAAATTAACAATTCATAATTAATTATATTTTAAGTCTAATTAGACCAATTTAAGTACTGCTGATCTATACTGCAGAATAGAACCAATAGTTATTCCATTAACCTGCATGCTTCTACTGTAACAACAACAACAGCTATCAATATTCAAAACCCTTGTAACGAAATTTCAGTGCGAATTTTTATAGATTGATAACTAAAACATGTGATTTAATTATCGAATATCATCCACATTAATAAAACGGTATTAGAGGTGCTTCACTTATATTGCAGTTGTGATTTATGCAAGTATTTGAGTTACGTCACAACTAACTGACTTTAGTTTTTAATTTAGACCTAAAAGTTTGCTAACTGTTGCTGCTAACACAGCAATAAATTGCGTGTTACTGTATAAGTAGTTAGTTACTATTATGTGGTGCCGAAATCTAGCTAGCTCACAATCACAACTGAATTTTTTCTGTATAGATAATTGATCTTGAAATTCACAATATCACAGTTAGTCACTGACTATTGCATATTGCAAACAATATTGTAAAGTATTGTAAATAACTTCAACTAGTAAGTATGAAGTACTTACAATATGAAGTAGCTAGGGTAATAAATTGCAAATGCATGAAACACAAATTGTTGTTAACATGTGACATGTACAATCGAGCTAAAATGGTCACACTAAATATTCATCATTAAATCCAGATTTTACACACTAATGACTAAAGATGCACAATTTATTGATTAGTAATGAAGGCATCAACGATTAAAGCTGCATTTGAAATCGAAAAGTCTTAGTTAGTGGTCATTCACACAGTACAAAAACTTAAAAACGAAAATTGGAAGTCTTGTCTTGTAGTATTTTGTGATCTGCTGATTGTAATGTAAATTACAATTAACGATGCTGTTATAGGTGGATAATTTATAGTTAAGTACTGCCATTCCTGTGTCATCGCAAAATTGGTCTCAATAACACGTTAATAAGATCGTAACCAAGTGCAATATGTGATTATTGTAATTTCCAAATGACAAAATCAAATTGCAGCTGTAATTGTTGTATGCACAACATTTTACAATACCTACCTAGGTAGTACTACTTACTATTTACTAGTATAAGATTAAGATTGTACATAAGAAATAAAAACTATCACAATTAGTAATTTACAACACTCTCGAGGTTTCACATATGTATTTACGATTTATTCTTGAGTTGAAGAAAATGCAAAACATAGCATGCAATATTTTTGATTTAAATTAAGACTCAAAAACTTAAGTCATGAGTCAGTTAGTTGTGATGGGATAGGGATGACACAGCAATGTGTAGAATAGTAGATCAAAAATTACAACTACATTTTTATTAAAATATCACTAACTGTAATGATAACCGTGACGATATTCGATAAAATATTATCATGTTTACGTTCTATTGCGTCCCGTTGATCAATTTGCAGTTAAATATCGTTGAACGATTGTAAAGTATAGCTACATGTTGTAAGAAAGGAAGAATGTAGATCACTGAGTAAGTATTGATTAAATTCTACAGTAATAGTACTTGAATTAATTAATTTTATCGTAAACTGTTTGAATCTGTAATAAATATTTTGACTTAAGCCACCTTTTGAGGTGGCTTAACTTTTTTATGGATTTAAGCCAAAAAGTTAAGCCTAAAAGCTGTTCCCACTTTAAAAATTCGAATTGACCAATCACAGGCTTCGATCCATAGAAAATTGACTTAACTTTTTGACTTAAGTCAGAGACTTAAGTCAGCGATATTGAATACGGATTTAAGCCCGGACTTAGGGTGACTTAAGTTTTTGACTTAAGTCAGAGACTTAAGTCATTATTTAAGCGCGATATTGAATTCCGCCCCAGATTACTGATATAGATCACATAATTGAATGTTCTTAAAACAGTTAAGTACAAACTGAAATGATCTCGTGTTCAGGTAGAAACTCAAAACGTGAGTGTAGCAGATGGGCTGTAGCACATGACTGTTTCACCTTCTTTGATGTACTGTGCTAATTGCGGAAGGGCTTCAAACTTTTCCACGTAGCTTGTGAGCGTTGGGTACGGTTTGAGAAAATTCGGATTAAACTTGAGGTACTGCTTATAAGCACTTCGTAGACGTAGAAGTCTACGAACGAAATCTGCAATTCCAAAAAATACAAAAGGAATGGCATATATAGTATGTGCAGTAATTCAGTAATAGTAATATCACAGTTTAATTTGTACCATAATTGCTTCTACTTACATTTTCGCCCACAGCCCATTGTCGCTTAGCCAAGAAATTCTCGAGCTGTGTAAACTTCGGCGCTTGAGCTTCTTCCAATGGCGTTTCTGGAATTCCCGTCTATAAAATTTTATTTTCAAAATAAAAATAATTCGTCAATAACCGTAGCAGTCAATTTTAAATTTGAATACTAAAAATAATGAAAATAAATTAAACTCCTGCTATGTAGTACTTATAAGGAATATACAAGCCCAAAGCTAAACTGTGTAGGTGAAAAAATGTGAATTACCGACGAGTAGGCAACGTCAATCAGAGCTTTTTGCATGTCAGTCACCACACCATCCACCATATCAGCCACTGTTTGTAATTCAGTTGTTTTGTGGTACAATTTTCCTCCGCTGTCGTCTTCGCAAGGTACCTGAGAATTGCCTTGGATTCTGTCAGCGTGAAATCCCCATCAATCCAATACGGCAACTATTATAAATAATTTTAAATAAACATAATAATTATTATTAGAATGTATGCAAAAGCAAAAAACAGTACTGAATTGAATCTACACACATAACATAACATATACCTACAATAATCATTATGTACAAATATATTACTTAAATATTTGTTGATTTGCAAGGAGATTATACGAATGATGCCTCTCATTTCTCATTGATTGGTGATTGGTACAGCTTTGCTCAGCTATTATTCAATGAATGAATCAATTAGTTATATAAATAACTTTGGCGGTGTATGCGTAAGTAGTACTGCTAATTTAAGGCTACTATCAACATTAAACTTGTAAATCACCTGTAAAGAACCAAAATGACCCATTAACAATTTAAGATTGAATTAAAATAATTATCCATAATATTGGTCATGAGAAAGATGCCTGACAAATAAGGTTAATCATATAGGTTTCTAAAACGGGCAGATTGTTTTATTTAGTATGCTACATGTTTTGTGCAAGATTCTCAATCAGCGTGCTTTTAAAAAGTGAAAACAGTTTCATGTTTCATCTGCATTCTTTTTAAAATTGTAAAAAGTTCTATCTACATATTCTTTATTAACATCATATATTTGAATTCGTTTTTAGATTGTGAAGTTTGTTTTTAGTTAAAAATAAATATCGCTCAGGGTTCACTGAAATTCACAGTTAGTTTGGTCCTTCACAGACGATATACAGAATAATATAAAGAACAGTAATGTGTAAGTAATTTAAAGAAATGCATTTTTACATTAGGGAAGTCCAGACCCAAACAGTCAAACAGGTCTTGTCCACCAGCAAGTTCTCCATTGGCTCCACTCCGTTCGAAAAATTGTAGCGCTTGTCCACAAACACCACTCCTAAAAATGTGAGGAGGAGACGGGCTGGCTCCGCAAGCTGTAAAATATCAAAAATGTTAATTACAATTTATTCGATAAATTATCTAACTCTTACTGTCAACTGTAAGTATTTGTATGCCTGATAATTTACGACATCTCACAACATCTTAAAGTACACTTTGATTTTAAACTTAATCACTCCATGCAAAGAACACCTGTTGTAATTGAAAAAAAAAACGGAGAATTTTTCACACACGCAGAAACATACCTCATGAATAATTGAATAAACGCTTATTTTAATTATTGATTTATATACTACTACAGTCTGGGCCAATGTAATAAATATAGCCGCGAGGCGGCTATATTTAATCCTTTCCAAACGGCTATATTTAACCGTGCATAGGTGGGCATACCTCATGAGGGATGAGGGCATGCCTCGCGCTCACCCTCAGCCTCATTGCCGTGAGGGTGAGGGATGAGTGCGAGCGCAGATTTAAATTTTGTCTACCCATCACCGTGAGGGTGAGTGTAGTAGGACCCAGCAAACCCCTCATGAGGGTGAGGGTGAGGACATGCAAGTTGCACTCATCGCTCATCTCACGGCAGCAGTAAGCAGATGAAATTTGCATTTTCGTATTTATAAATTAGAAAAATACTGTATGTAGGGACCTGTCTAAGGTCGTTTTTGCTTTATTTACCTTAGAATATTGCTTATAATTTTGTTACTTTAAACTCCACCCTCCTTTTACTTTGCCATTTATTTGATTTTTGTAATTCTGCATTAAACGGTGAGGCATGCATCATGAGGGAGAGGGTGAGTGCCTTGTATTTGAAAATGACACTCCTGAGGGTGAGTGCGAGCGAAAGTTTTTAGATGGTGTGAGCGTGAGGGTGAGGCTGAGTGCATGCTCCTTTGTAGGTACCCCTCATGAGGTGAGCGTGAGTCAAATATTTTTGCCCAGCTATGTAACCGTGTAGCGACTAAATATAACCGTCACAGGTATATATTTAAGCCTTAGCCGCATCATAAAAAATCATGTGAAATTTAATCGCGGCAAATTTAAAACACCAGCCGTGAGACAAAAGTAAACAAAAGTCTAGTCTAGAACGTATTTCGATCTGGTAAATAAGAATTTGAAAAAACTCGAATCACCAATCGTCATGTTATAAATCACAAAATCTCCATTTTTACTTCGGTAGTAGAACGTATTTTAGTTAGAGCATTCATGAATTAATTACTACTTCAGCTAATGATCATATTATTATTTATTATTACCTTTACCTACAGTGTGTCTTTTTAACCCTGTTTATGGGGTCTACTTCCTACTTACTTCCGAGTTCCAAGAAGGAACTTCCCGCCGGGATATAAATTTTTAGATGACATCCAACTATTAAGTATGATTTAGCTTTGACTGACCCCTGGACCTCCATTTAAATATCATTAGCAAATTTATGTCTTCAATAATTCCCGTATCAAATCAAAAGGCCCATTCTATGATTCACGATACTCCACTATTTTTACAGGGGTTTTTTTGATAAGTGCTGACCAGGTCGGGAAGTGCTGGCCAGTTTGACTTTAAGTGACGGCCAACAAAAAATTCTAAAAATGGATTAAAACTGCGCCTAGAACGTTGGAAAAAAGTATTTTGTAAGCAACACTGAATCAGGCTCGAAACAGAAAAAACCGTATGAGAACAAAAGCATAGTCCAACGGTTCAGGGATTTATTTATGTAGTAGGTAACAACAAGAATACAATAATGTAAAAAACAATATGAGCCTACAAAAATACCATTATCTATACATATAATACATATATAAATATTGCATAAATATGTATGTAGATAAATATATAGGTATTTAAATATTATACAGTGTATTGTATTATATACAATATCATACATGTAAGTATAAGTTTATTATATTATGTATTTTATGTACAATAATTAAATGTATATTAATACATTTTGTACTGTTCTCCAACGTTCCGGGCGCCGTTTTAATCCATTTCTAGAATGTTTTGTTGGCCGTCACTTACTAAAGTCAATATGGCCAGCACTTACTAAAGTGGAATTGGCCAGCACTTACTAAAAAGGAATTGGCCAGCACTTACTAAAGTTGGCCAGCACTTCCCGACCTGGCCAGCATTTATCAAAGAATAGCCTTTTTACATGTTCTTTCCATAAAAAAATAGGTTAGGTGGTTTTACATCGCCCGGTTGTGACGATTCCCTCGTTAGTGGGAACAATACCCAGCCGGCAGGGGGATTTCCTAAAAACATCCTGAGGATGTTAACTGCGGATTAAAGTAAATTCGGAGGATATCCCCCAAAGTTTGAGTGGACATCGTCAGGATGTCCTAAGGATCATCCTGTGTCCGAAAATAGGATGTGCGCAAAACATCCCCAAATGATATCCCCTTAAGAACCGCACCGGGTATTTGGGATTAGTTCGGGACGTTTAGAGGATGCATATAGGACAGGTTTAGGATTACTTCAGGATGTGATAAGGATGCAGTATTGACTTTTCAATTTTTATAGTGGATAATAGATCTTGCATGGTAAAATAAAGTTTTATGAAGGCATAACTCCAACAGTCCTGATGGTATTTTAATATTTGTAGTAATTTATTTAACAGACCAAATAAATAATTAGTAAGTAGTACAGTACTAAAGAGTACTCAGTACTAAACTATTGATACCAAAAGCTGACGACTTCCTAATTTTTAAAATTCACGTATTGATTAATAAATTATGATAGTAAAAACTTCGTTATTTGAATCCATAGTTAACAGTTTACTTCAGGCAAGGAAATTGAAAAAGATGGACATGGAGGTGACTGATATAACTGTGCTTCCATCATTAGTATTGATACCTGAGCCCAAGCAACGGTGGTCCGGTATCGTTCAAGCTGAGATTCATTTTTTGGTTTCAGAAAGTATAAGTTCGAATCGTGCTGCCTCCGTTTTAATAACAAAAAAAACAGTTAAGTATTTTACAAAAATGGAAAGCAGTTATGAACGATCGTTAATTTTGGACGTATTCTAACGTATGCACAAATTTTCTTTACCCTTTTGAACCAACTAACCAACAATAAGATTGATCCGTCCTGCCGATAAGTTATGTTGAATCTTGAAAAGCACTGTCACACTGCTTTTATGCTTATCTTATTATAATATTATTGCTAGCACTGACACTGAAAAAAAGATAATTATTTAAGTAATTTACTAGTTGAAAATGTCAAGAAAATTAAGTAGGTTCGGCTTGCACTTGTGCCATGATATTATTACACCACAAAGTGACGGGAAAACTAATTTCAGTTTTACTTTACAAAAATAAGAAAACTGCGTCCTAGCTCGTCTTCCCAGTTATTTCCAGCCGTATTGAATTTTCCCAAGTTATCCAAAATTAACACACTGTCTGCTTTTATGATTATATTATTGCTAGCACTGACAACTGACACTGACAAAGAAAGTTAAATATTTTTGAATTTACGAACTGAAAATGTCAAAAAAATAAGCAGGTTCGGGCTCGCACTTTTGCCATGATATTATTATACCACACAGTGACACAATAGTGTAAGCAAAACTAAATTCAGTTTTACGTTACAAAAATAAAGAAGAAAACTTCGTCCTAGTTCGTACAATTAAATAAGGCTAGTGAGCTGAGCAATAGGAATGAAATGAAATGATAGGAAGGTGCATAATTTTCGTCCACTTAAACATCATACATGTTTGTTTATCAGACTTTTTCAATCAAATAAAATGATTCAAAACTGTATTACCATGACAACTACTAATAATATGCTTAGCATTACTTAAACGTGTTGAATTCATATTTTAATAATGTCCTTAGGATATCTATTCAGGATTAAAAAAGTCATTACACTTTTATTATCCCTTTTGGACATTCTTAAAATATCCAGGTGGGATAAAAAGTTCAGGGGATGTTTTTCATGGTATTGGGGACGTCCCCTCAAAGAAGCCTGCCAGCTGGGTAATTGCCCTCCTCCAGAAATTTGCCTATGTCATATTCACGAAAATTATCCGCATATAGCGCCCATAAAATTGTTTGCAGCCGATTGCCAATCCTATGTAACAAATTTAATGGAAACTTATATTATGGCCTTTGTGACCTTTGAAGGTCTCATAAGTCGACATATTTTAAATAAATATCATAAATAAAGTTGACTATTGCTAATATTAACTACTGCAATCCAAAACTATGCCGCAATGATGAAACCAAAACCTTGTATTTTACTCGGAATTTTGTTCGAAGTTACTAAATTCAAATTCTTGGTTATAATTTTTTTGGAGTAGCAGATTCATCATTTTTCTACAGTCTGAGCTTTTACATAATGATGTTAAAAATTTTATGCCACGGAGTTAGGACAATAAGCTATCAATTCCAACTTGTCAATGACTTCTAACACAGCATGTCTTTTAACGCTAGATACTGATCACTAACTATTAGGCGTATCCCTGCCACATGTACATTGAGATTATTGCTTTAACAAGTTTACTATAGATTTTAACTGATAAAGCTATAAATATTTGAGCTACAGAAAATCCAGTTAAAAGGGTATTGTAACATGCAGCGCTGTTACAAGTGGCTAACTGATTTCCCCTTTCTCAGAAATTTTTAATATTACTGATAAACCTGTCGAAGTAAACGTCTAAACCTGTTAGTGCTACCGTACAAGATTGTTGTTAAAATGTTTTCTAAGCGTGTGGACACAAAGAACTGACTGTAGTCGCAAAGAAGCATTTACACATAAGTTTAATTATACAAATTATTTTGTGAGAACAACTGGAGCAGTCTGTGGACACGCTTTAATTCTAATTCCCTCTGAATTAGATCTAAACCCCTTAAGGGAATTAAAACTAAATCTTCAGCAGAAAAGGGATTCACTTTTAAATCCCCAGGATTTAGAAATAATTCCCAATAAGTTTAAACCAGCGGACCAATCAGGTAACTGATTGACGGCGTTACTTTTTATGAAAATCGAGTGACAACACCATCGTCGTTCACATGTAGATGTGACTTTTAAATCGTAGTTGAACTAATTTGGGATCTAAAGCTAATGCCTGTCCACTGACTGTGGAGTTTAGGTAAGCAACGAGAAGGACCCATCTATGTTCTTCTGGTATTAAGTTCGTCCTAAATATACAATGGGCATACCTGACAAGTATTAAGTACAAGATGAAGTGCCGGAAAATATAAAAGTCAAAATTGAAAAATATGAAAATAAACGTGCAGTCAGTGAGTGCGCGTAAATAAGCAGATCGCTAACTTAAGTGTTCTCTCAGACATGAGATTTCGGACGTTACGTCAGAATCTTAAAATTTTTGAATATTTCTTCGCTAATTAATTTTTCAATAACGGCACGATGAAATCTAAAATGGCACGATGAAAAGTAAGAAAATATGATTTTCTTTCAATGTAAGATTTTATTTTCGCGGTCAGTGTCACTTTCACTGAGTCAGACGGACCAATGGGCGACGAGATAGGTGAAACGGCTATATGTATGCGCCTTGAGTGTGAAACGACTAAATAAAACCGTCACAGGTATATATTTAGTCGCTACGCGGATTAATTTAGTCTTTTAGCAAACGACTAAATATAGCCGTGCGGCGGCTATATTTATTACATTGGCCCAGACTACTACAAACGATGATTATTAATGTTATACAGAAACTAACCCCACGGATATTCCAATAACCCAAGACTGGCACCGTCATAATTAGTAAATTAGAAATTTGGTTATTATTATTATTTAGTTTCAAAGAAAAAATCACGGAGGAAAATTTGTCACTTCGAATGAAAGGCGCGAATAATGAGAGCAATTATTACTGATACTAAATACTGACGGAGGTGTTGAAGGAACAAATTAGTGACCTTGATTGAACTAGTGCGAGAATCTAGCTGGATTGGAACTGAATGGAGAAAGCGTTCACAAATTACTTCGTTAAACAATCATTGATTATAAACTCTCCCCTCTTTTTTTTTACATTTAAGCTAAGCATGCTTTTATGTCCAAGGACAGGCGCCCACTCTACATTCCCTTATCCCTAAAAATCCATGACGTCTTTTACGCACGTTTCCTGAGACCATGCAAACACTTTGTGGAGTGGACTGACGACTGACGACTGACTGACTGATTTAACATGTTTTCAAGGTTAAAAACTGCGCGTTGCAGGCGTGTAGGTGTTTTATGCTAATAAATCTACTATATTATACTTTGTAACGTCAACGTGGTTGCCAGTAAGCCGGTGTTGTTCATATTCTTTGCCTGTCATCTTCTTTTGATTTAGGGTCTGCCCACAAACTACAGGTGCAGAATTTCAATTTCTTTAAAAGTTCAAGTTCAAATTCCCAGCCACCTCCGCAGTTCCCATTGCACTGTCTCTTGCTGAAGCTTCGTAAATGCAGAAATATGCAAATCGATAGGTAATTTTTAAAGCCAGTGTAAAAACTGTCCGAGAAAGTGAAAATTTGCAGGTATTTTAAATGATTCCAAAAAAATTAATAAATATGTTTATTACTAAATTCAGGTCCTGGCAAGAATATATTTTTAGTTATTATATTATATTTTTAGTTTATTTTGGGAAAACTTATTTTATTGATATCGCTGTTAAGATCTTTCAAAATTATGTTTTAAATGTCGAATATTCTGTCTACAGTCTACACTGTACGTATATGGCGAGAATATAAGTGAAGGAAGAAGGAACATTTAGAAGTTTATATAAGACTCACTCAGTCAGAGCTGAGCAATGTTTTCGGCAATGTTTCTAGCAGAATATCCAATTCTAGGTTGTGTTAATTACATGTATTTAATATGTAGAATGGCATGATAATTTGACATTGAGCAATTTTAACATGCATCACTTTGTGGTAAAGAAAAAAAAATCGAAAGTACGAAATAAGAATTTATTTCATTATAGTCGTCGTCGTCGAATGGAAAGCAGTACATCAAATTAGACAACAATTATACAAGAATGCATCGAATCTCATATTTTTTTCTAATGCAAGCGTTTTAAATTGCAGAGCTGGAACAGGTAGCGTGCACAAATCATGTCATTTAAAAATTATTAAAGATTTTGACCCCCTCAACTGTTTTTATACGCACAAACAAGAATAGACGTCTGGAATTTCCCCTATCCCAAAATCTGCATGATTTAGTTTATGCACGCTTCCTAAGACCGCGCAAAAACTCTGGAGAGTGCACTGACTGATTGATTTATCATTGAAGCGAACACAATTTTTCAAGGTTAAAGTAATTAAACTGAATAAAAACTCTACTGTTGTGTGCACATGCAGGTAATAAGCTCACTATACTTTGTATATAGCGCGGTTATCATTGTCGCCTAATCTCTTAGTGACTTCTACTGTCATCATTTTTTTGTATTCACGAACTACTTCTGCAAAATTTTAATCTTTTTGGTTTTAAACTTTTAAGCAGTTAAACTTAAACCAGGGCACAATAGTTATAAAGTGAACTGACTGTCCATAGGTTATGTATTTAGAGTTGAGCTTTAGAATTAATTAAAGCCTCCCATTATATCATATCCAGTTTAAACTTTAATTAAATTTACAAATCTTATCTCTATTATTTAATAATTAAATGCCATAGTTAAACTATATGAACCCACTTGTAATTAAGTGTAATGTGATGTGATAAACAATATTTTAATCGCGTTGTGCATAATGTATTTTTGCCATATTATGACAGGGCTAGATAATACATTCTAATTGACTGACAAAATAATTAAAAAACTAATTAAACTTGGAATTGAACTTTAAAGTACTTTCAATTTAAAATCCGGACAAATTTGTAAGCAACAAAATACAGCAAAACAATCCTATAATTTTATTATGACCAACTAATTTTACATGCAATATACACCACAACTTTAGTCCTTTCTAATCCCCGTTTTCAAGGAGCTTCATGAGCCTGGTTCAGTTCTAATTCGGGTAAATCGCCATAAAGCACTTTTTTGCAACATTCTATTTGCATTTCTATAGTCGCTTATTGAGAAACAATCTATAAAAAAAATGAAGATATAATTGAAAATTCGAATTTATTTCATAGTCGTCATCCAATGGAAAATGGAAACTAGTACATTACAAATTAGACCAAATAATTATATATGTTTTCAAAACAGGTAAAATCTGAATTAATCTTGTGTTCAGTCTTGAGGTAGAAATTCAAAACTTGAGTTTGGCGTATGGGCTCCAGCACATGGATTTTTCAGCCGCTTTGATGTAATTTGCCAATTGTGGAAGAGCTTCAAACTTTTCAACGTAGCTCGACAGAGTTGGGTACGGTTTGAGAAAATCCGGATTGAACTTGAGGTACTCCCTGAGCACTTCGTAGACGTAAAAGTCCACAAAAGAAATCTGACGCAAAATCAAAGCAAAAAATTAATTACGTAATATGTATAGTATATAGTTCAGTAATTGTAATATTACAGTTTAACTTGTACTGTAAATGACGCAACTTACATTTTCGCCAACAGTCCACTGTCGCTTAGCCAAGAAATTCTCGAGCTGTGCAAACTTGGGCGCATGAGCTTCTTCCAACGGCGTGTCTGGAATTCCCGTCTAAATTCACCAATATTTTCAAAATAAAAAATAAAGTTGTCACTTAAAACACTTGAGAGATTGTCCATCAATTATTTCACGAAATTTGTTTTTTCAAGATTCACCCATTCCCACCCCTACCCCCCTCCCATATGTCATAACTCTAACATATTACTTAAACGGTTATTTTTAACATGGCATAATATGCGATCAAGAATTGACTAGACCCATCCACTCTACTGCTATAGCATGATTTATGGACGATTCCAAATGTACATAGATCGAAGCTAAAAAGTTAAATTGTGGATTTACCGGTGAGTGGACAAGCAAAACAAGAGCACGTTGCAAATCAGTCATGTGACCCTCCACCATTTCAGCCACTGATTGCAACTCTTCTGTTTGAGGATACAATTTCCCTTCGCCCCTCGTCCGCGCAAGGTGCTTGAGAATGGACTTTGATTCCGTCAGTTTAGTGTCCCCATCAATCCAGTACGGCAACTGTATCAAATAATTTATTTAAAGAAAGATAATTACTACGATATATCGTCTGTGAAGAGCCAAAATGACCCATATCCAATTTAAACTACAATCAAAATGAGCTATGTAATAAAAACAAAATGATAAACATGCGTAATATGTTAATTAGGAGCTTTTAAAAAGGTGCAAAATGTTCTATTTACATGGTTTTCAAAAGTGTAAAATATTCTATGTATTTACATGTTTTTAAACAGCGTGAATTGTTCTATTTAAATGTTTTCGAAAAGGTGCAAAATGTTATATTTACATGTTTTTAAAAAGGTGCAAAATATTCTACATATATCTATGCTTTTAAAACATTTTTCAATATAATTTTTTAGATAGTGGATATTGTTTTTAGCTAGAAATGGATATGGGTCATTTTGGTTCTTCACAGACGATATACGAAATTTAAAAAATAAAAACCAAATACTCCACGTACAATGTTTTGAAAAGTGTCAAAATTTCTATACTATCTACCCACATTATGTTTTCATTAAAAACATGATATATATTTGCATATTTTTGTAGGTAGTACATTTTGGTTTTAGCTAGAAGTAAAAAAGAATAATGATAGTTTTTTTTGTAATTTATAAAGAAATGCATTTTTATTTTTTACATTAGGGAAGTCCAGACCCAAATTAGTTTTGTCCACCAGCCAGCTCTCAATAGTTGGCTCGGCTGGGTTTCCAAAACTGTAGCGCTTGTCCTCAAAGTCCACTCCCAAAAATGTGAGGAGGAGACGGTGTGGCTCCGCATACTGGATCACAACAAAAGTCAATCACAATGATAGTTCAATAAATTGTGTAAAACTATTCACTGCATTAATTTTATTCTTTACGTTTTACATTTAAAAAAAATGAAGTTTTCCTATAATATTCTGTAGCTTACCCCACGGATATCCCAATAGCCCAAGACTGGCTTCGACATAATGGAAGTTATATAGCAGAATTGCAAAGGAAAAATTCGTAACTTGGAATGAAAGGCGCGAACGAGAGCAATTAATACTGACTGATGCTGACGGAGGCGTGGGAGGAACTGAGGGAGAATCTAGAGAGAGATGAATGCAGACTCCAGGTAAGAAGATTTATGGATGATACAAGAATGCATCAAACCTCAGCTTTTTTCCTAAAGTGAGGGTTCTAATTCTAAATTGCATAGCTGGAACAGGGAGCGTGCATAAATCACGTCGTTGAACAATTAAAGATTTTTACCCTTCAACTTTTTGTTTTGGATACACATACAAGAATAGGCCGCTCGACATTCCCCTGTCTCCCGAAAACTCCTTGATGTAATATTTATGCACGCTTCCTGAGACCAAAAACACAAAAACTATGCAGAGAGTGCACTGACTGATTGATTTATCACTGAAGCGAACACAATTTTTCAAGGTTAAAGTAAATACTTAAAAATTCTGCTTTTGTATGCACTATACTTTGTAGCGTGGTTGTCATTGTCGCCCAATCCCTTTGTGACTGTTTCTGTCAAGTCATCTCTTTTTTATTCAGGGCCTGCCCATAAACTACGTCTGTAAAAAAGGTATTTGTAAAACGTTCAAGGCTATCTCCACTCCCACAGTTGAATTTCGCACTGTCTCTTGCTAAAGCTTTGTAAATGGTTTCTTTTAAAGTATTTTTTCTTAGGTAATTCATAAGCAGCTCTTTGCATTCATGCTGCTGTTGATGCGCAATTCTAAAATTGCTAAAAACATATAAAATAAAAAAGTGCATCATCTGTTTATTTGAAACTTTGAAT
Organism: Dicyrtomina minuta; assembly: GCA_949802685.1. NCBI lineage: Eukaryota > Metazoa > Arthropoda > Collembola > Symphypleona > Dicyrtomidae > Dicyrtomina > Dicyrtomina minuta. The sequence goes on from OX461810.1 coordinate 76,093,220, forward strand.
TTGTTTTTATTTATGAATTATGTAAATGAGTAACATCTATAAGATCCCATAATTTCAGTAGTATTAAATACAAAAAGAATAAAATGATACACATAATTAAACATCCCCCTCCTCCACCTCTACCTCCTCTCCCCGGAGTTAGAAACCCGCCGTCCTCTCCATCTTCTCCATTTCTTCCAAAGCCCCACCCCTTACCCCCCTGCCCACCCCTCCCCCACAAAATACTTCCTCCTCCTCCGCCACCACCCCCCGCATTAAGACCATTCCCACCGTCTCCACCGTTCCCTCCTCTAAATCCCCTCCCATCCGAACCATTAAGACCATCCCTCATGTTTTACAAATTCTGGAAGCCTATACACAAAAAACAAAATGTACTAATTATCGTCATTAGTTTAACTAAAAAATAAAAAAGCATAATTGCCGCTCTCCAATTCACACTAACAGTAAAAAATAGGAGATCAAAAGTTTTCGAATTAAATAGCGTATAATTAGGGGTTTTCAGCACAATAAGCAATATAAAAGAGCAATCTACGTGCTTATTTTGCCGAGGAAATATTATGCACAATTAAATGCATTAAAAAATAGAGACGCTCAATTTTGCTTTTAGTGTCACATTTACAATTACAGATTTAAAAAATCCCGCCGAAAGTTACTTTTTGTAGCATAGGCCGAAGCCGAAGCTAAGAAAGCACAATTACTAATTTTTAAAATGAAAATCCATTTATGGCTTGTTTCTATGAGGGTAGATTATCAAGTTATTTATGTACCGTATTTACTTACTTGAGCTGAAGTACCAACACACAAATGAATTTAACTAAGCAAGAATTAATTTATGTAGCCGATGAAGACGTGTAGAATTAGAATTGTGCAAGTGAAATAAGCAAAATTACTGAATATAATTATTATTACCACAGTTTAACGGTTCAACAGCAGGAAGATAACTGATTTCTGTTATGAACAGATCTTGAAACTTGTTTGGGAACATTTTGTCGTTTTGCGAGTGAGTAAAAACGTTTTTTGTTTGCGTTTGTTTATCATGCGAAGTGACAAGTTGCAGTATGTGTCACAAAATCAACAATACGTCAGCAAGCATATTACAATTACAAAATTTTTAAAACTCGAACTATTATCTAACAAACCAAGGGCTAAAGCCCGTGTTTATTGGCAGCATATTGGCAGCAAAACATATTTTGCCTGCTCACACGGGTATTTGCTAATATTTATTTACCTTGTATGTAAGTACCGTAATTATATTCTATAATAGTACGCCCCGCGTACTATCCAAATTCGGACCTCTCAGACCCGCGTACTATTACAGACCCGCGTACTGCCATTTAATACTGTGTTAAATAGACCCGCGTAGTATTCAAACTGAGACCTCCCAGACCCGCGTACTATTACAGACCCGCGTTCTATTAGAGACCAGCTCATTATTATAGAATAATGTTTTTGGACTTCTGGAAAAATCGTTTATATTCAACAGATATTTTTATGCTCAACACAATATTAAAATCAACACATATCAACACATATTATTTATGCTGTTTACTCTTCGTAAAATTATAATGTTGTACGCGTCTAGTTTGATTGGGCCGATCGTTTGAAAAACGATTCTACAGTCTGTTATCCTAATAAACTGCTGTGTCGGGATTCTGGATCATACGTATGTATGTACATATCGTCAGTGAAGAACCAAAATGACCCAAATCCGTTTTCCACTAAAAGCAAACTGAGCCATATCCAAAACGTTCTAAAAACAAAATGACCCAAATCCATGTATTTCCACGCGTACGCCCAAGTTAATGCAAATACAAAATGCACTAGGTGCAGGTTTGGACAGGAATTTTTTGCATGGATATTAGGCGTACGCGACTGGGACAACTGGGAGGAGTTTTTAAATAATAATTAGTCACTGTTTTTGTAAAACTATTATTTTTACTACACACAAAATTGAACGTAAGCATGCACACAATAAATGTCTTGAACTTGTAAGTATGATGAACTGCGTTAATTGTTACCTTGTAATGAATATTAATGACGCTGACAAAATATATCCACAAATACTTGACAAATTGCGTTTACACTGTTTACAGAACTGCTGTCAAATTCTATGCAGGAGAATGTAACGAGGAATTGCAAGTAGTGTGGTTTGTATATGGGACAGAAATCTGCTCACTCTCTCACACTCTCAGCTTGTATCAGCATAACCAGAACCAGAACCAGAACCAGAAACGAGACTATCTCTGAACTCTGTCAGACTCAGGCACTGAACAGAATTGGCATCAACATGAAACCATGTTTACTTCAGTAGTCGTTTTACTATTCGTTTCTTGAGGAAGGTCGACAAGTCAGTTACTAAATTAAACAGTCGCGTCCATTTCCACTGCTACACTGAAAACGTTCCCATAACGTTTGTATTAGGAAGCATGTATATAATTTACTGCAGTACACTATGGTGTGATATCGTCTGCAAAGAACAAAAATGACCCATATCCAATTTAGGTACGCTACAATCAAAATGAGCTATATATAAAGATAATTTTATTCAAAAGAACAAACTTAACACTGACCTCCATCGAGGGTAGCCTAAACGACTCAGTATACGATACACAAATTTGTTATATAGAAAATTTAACTTTGTAAAAATTTAAACTGGATGAATATTTAATGTAGCCAATCAGGCATTAGAAACTATAGAATACAAATGATGTTGGCAAATCTGCACTGATTTCTTCAGCACTGTTGTCACAATATCTTCAATGAGGAATGAAGTTAAGGCCTGTTAAGGCTTGAGATTTCATAAAATCTAAGAAAAATTTTGTAATAGTCCCACGAGCTCCAATGTAAAGTCCTATCACTTCAATCTCATCTAATCCTAGTTTTTGCTGAAAGTACGGAATGCAAGGATCGTAAATATCTTTTTTCTCCCGATTTACTGCCGCAGCTTGCTCGCAGTCATTCTGCTCCATTCTAATAGTTGGATCAAGAATCAAACCTTTTCTCGTTCGTTGGTTGTAAGCAATAATATCAACACGCCTCGAACCGTCTCCTGTACATTCCACCTCTTGCAAAACTTTCCATCCAGACTTTTTCATAGCCTCCGCAATCAAACGCCTTACTGCATGATGTCGGTTATTACGTATTAACTCCCCCCGGGGACACTTTCCAAGAATATGGCCTAAAGTTTCTGTCTCACTGCAGCCATGTCTACAGCGGAATGATCCTTGATCAGGTCGCGGGATTGCATTAGCCAGCATAACATTACCAATCATTTTTAGAGCATTTGTCCATTCAGATGAGGAGAGACCATTTTTAGAATTAATCCATTTGTTTGCTTGTGGACATTTAGCAAACTGTATTACTCCTTGTCCTTTCTGAGAAAGTTTGCACCACTTTCCGTACTCTAAACTTCTAAGGTGATCACGAATGGGTTTGCTTTTTTTACCACGCACTGCAAAAACATTTTCTTGAACATCAGGAGGAATATCAAGGAAGTCTAAAGACTTTGCTTGATCAGATTCAAAGTCCTTTATTTCATACAGAATTGCGTGTTGCGATTGGATTAAAATTTTCGTTGCATTAAAATTTTGAATACCAGCTTCCCATTTAGCTATGATAAGACCCAGCCCTTTAACTTTGGTGCTAGAGTACATCATATTTGTAGGTGTACTAGTTGGTGAATTTAAAATCTCTTTCGCTGACGTCCTAATGATTTGATCAATGGAATCCAAGAACTTAGATGACAACTTTGTCAATGGGGCATTCTGAAACCGATAAAGGAGTGTCGGCCAAATGTAGTCTTTAAGAACCTTGAGCTTCTGATCTGGTCTGAGCATTGGCGTGGATACTAGTTTTTCAATTTGGTCATTAAATTTTTTAGCGCATTTTCCTTCGTCAAAAACAATACAGTCATTAAAATTCACCCCTAAATATTTACTGGTTTCGTCAGATCCAATGCATCTTATGCTAGTATTTCCATCAACTTTAAGAGGATCTTTGCACAATTCCCTACCCACATTGCTAATAGCAACACTCTTCGGAGGGCTCATTTCAAGTCCTATTTGAGCAAGAGCTGTTGAGCTTTGTTGATACAGTTCAGTAGCTATAATATAATATAATATATAATGTTATTATGTATGCAAAATGAGAAAAATGCTTAAAATGTTAATCAAGAGTTTTACAAAAATTTAAAATTTTCTATTTACATGATTTTAAAAAGTTTAAAATGTTCTATTTACACGTTTTTGAAAAGTATAAAATGTTCTTCTTACATGATTTTGAAAAGTGTGAAATGTTCAATTTGTATGTATTTTGAAAATTGCAAAATGTTCTAATTCCATGTTTTTGAAAAGTGTAAAATGTTCTGATTCCATGCTTTTGAAAGGTTAAAATGTTCAATTTGCATGTTTTTTGAAAATTGTAAAATTTTCTATTTACATGATTTTGAAAAATGCTCAATATTCTATTTAGATGCTCTCAAGACATGTTTGACTATTTGTGTAGATAGTTGATATTGCTTTAAGCTACAAATGGATATGGGTCATTTTGGTTCCTCACAAACGATATATCAGCAAGTGACAAAAGTTTCCTCATGTATAGCAGTTAAATTTAAATAATAAAATAAATAAATAGATTTGATTTATGACTAAATAGGTCATAGGTCCTGGCCAAAATGTAGTAGACAATTTCAGTTTATTTTGGGAAAACTTATTTTATTGATATCGCTGTTAAGATCTCTCAAAATTATGTTTTAAATGTCGAATATTCTGTCTACAGTCAGTCTACACTCTACGTATATGGCGAGAATATAAGTGAAGGAACATTAGAAGTTAGACTCAGTCGGAGCTAAGCAATGTTTCCTGCAATGTTTCCAGCAGAATATCCAATTCTAGGTTGTGATAATATTAAATACATGTATTCAATATGTAGATAATGTAGAATGGCATGATAATTCGACATTGAGCAATTTTAACACGCATCATTTTGTGTGCCTACCTAATTAAAAGCTAATTCACAAGTGCAAAATCCTCGAATAAAAAGAGAAAAAAATTGAAAGTATACGAAATAAGAATTTATTTCATTATAGTCGTCTAATGGAAAACAGTACATCAAATAAGACCATACAATTATACAAGAATGCATCAAATCTCATATTTTTTTCTAATGCAAGCGTTTTAAATTGCAGAGCTGGAACAGGGAGCGTGCACAAATTATGTCATTTAAAAATTATTAAAGATTTTGACCCCCTCAACTTATTTTTACACACAAACAAGAATAGGCGTCTGGAATTTCCCCTATCCCAAAAAATGCATGTTTTAGTTTATGCACGCTTCCTAAGACAGCGCAAAAACTATGCAGAGCGCACGCATTGATTGATTTATCATTGAAGCGAACACAATTTTTCAAGGTTAGTAATTACTTAATAAAAATTCAACTGTTGTATGCACATGCAGGTATTAAGTTTACTATATACTTTGTATAGCGTGGGTATCATTGTCGCCCAATTTCTTTGGGACTTTTCCTGTCATCTTTTTTTTATTCAGGGCCTCCCCGCAAACTACTTCTGCAAAATTTTAATCTTTTTGGTTTTGCTTATTTATTTATTTATTCACTTGACGAATCCATTTTTAAATGTGGGTTTACAATCACAAGGATTTTCTGTACAATTGAATTGTATCCAAATCACAGCCTTGGAAAACTGAACCAATTGTGGCCATATTTACAGTTTGAACCCAGTCCCAGTTAAGCTCATTAGTAGTAGACGAGACTTTATAGCAATAGGACCTTCCGTCCAAATGTTTTCCTTCATAGAGCATCCAGTCGGCTCTGCCAGTAATAGCAAAGGATCCTATTGTAATGGGTATGTCTGTCTTGGCCATCGATGTTACAAAAATCTCGTCTCCTTCAAAAATTTTTCCAGAGTACAAGCTGATGGCGTCCATTGCAGTGTCGTTAGCTGCCCAATGTCGGAGGGATTTTATTTTCGTCATATTGTATGCGAAACAGTATGTAGTATTGTCCTTATTGCCAAAGTTGTATGTATATGTTTGGTAGTTTAGTTAGGTTGTGATGAAAATAACTACCTGCGCAATATCAAATCGTATACAAACATTACAAACCAATCAAAAAAAGCTTCACAATAAAATTAAAGAAGTAGTTATACAACCTTAAAAAAATTAATATGGTACAGGTACATCAAAACCCAGCACAAATAATTACACGTACGTTCCAGTTGCGCAAACTTTTGTGATCTTGGGAAGAGTAAAACTGTATTCAGTCAAATCCGGGACGTGGATGTGAAAGTATAAATAGTTGCCATCTTCTTTGTACAACCACAGCTCCTGCTTGGTTCCTTCTCCAGTCGAACTCAGACCAAGAAACACTGTTAAAAACAGAGTCGCAAGTCCGAGCTGAGTTTGTCCCAGTCCCAGCAACGCCATGGTGACCCAAATTGGAAATATATCGTCTACGAAGAAACAAAATGACCCATTTCCATTTTTAGCTAAAATAATTGTCAACTTTCTTACTTTCTACAAAAATATTAAACTACATCTTGAGAGCATTTAAATATAGAACAATTTGCACCTTTTCGATAACATGGAATGAGAACATTTTGTACCTATTCCAAAACATGCAGTTAGAAAATTTTGCACTCTTTCGAAAACATGGAATAGGAACATTTTGCACCTTTTCGAAAACATGGAATTAGAACATTTTGCATGTTTTCGAATACAAAGAGTTAGAACATTTTGCACCTTTTCGAAGACATGGAATTAGAACATTTTGCACGTTTTCAAAAACATGGAATTAGAACATTATGCACCTTTTCGAAAACATGGAATTAGAACATTTTGAATCTTCTTGAAAACATGTAAATAGAACATTTTAAACTTTTTAAAAATTCCTAATTAGCATTTTGCTTTTGCATAATGAATTTGTATATACCTAGGTCATTATGGTTGCTTCGCAGACGGTATAAAGACCATGAAGTACAGCTTAATTTAAAGAAATTATTTTTAAATAAAGTTTCGTTTTTGTGATTTTAGAATAAGCTTGTAGAATGAATTAATTTATTTTAAATTTTATTATTAGAAACTGTTTACAATATTTCTACTAAACGTAAACGCGCCTTTAATAATTTACTGGTCCGGTGGGAGGTTTAAATTTGAAATGCAACTAGTGAAGGGGTTCTCTATTATTAGTTAGAAATACAGAATGTAACTAATTATTTTAATGATTTTGATGTTTTACTGTACCTCTAATAAAGAGTATGATTTTGACAAACGAACTTGAGCAGTTTATTAATTTGAACCTGTGAACAAAATAGTAGTTAAAGTGAACTGACTGCCCATAAGTTTTATATTTAGAGTTCAGAATCAATTAAAGCGTCACATTGTATTATATCCAATTTAAACTTATAGATGTAAAATTACCTTGAATTGAATTTACAAATCTTATCTCGATTGTTTTGTAATGCCATACTTGAACTATATGAACTATAATGCTTATATTTTAATTAAATACAATGGGGAAATATTGGTAATCATCGCATGCCATTCAGACAGGGATTTTTCCTCACCTTCTGCTGTCAACCTAATAAAATTGCCCTCTTGTGATTAAGTGGTATGTGATGAAAACTATTTTAATCGCGTTGTGCATAATGTTTTTGTGCCATATTATGACAGGCCTACATAACACATTCTGATTGACTGACACAATAATTAATAACTAATTAAACTTGGAATTGGACTTTGAAGTACTTTCAATTTAAAATAAAACCCAAGAAAGCAATATACTAACTATGACCAACTAATTTTACATACAATATACACCACAATTTTAGTCCTTTTAGCCCCTGTTTTCAGGGAGCTTCAGGAGCCTGGTAGCCTGGTTCAGTTTAGTTTTAATTCGGGTAAATCGCCATAATAAAAGCACTTGTTTGCAACGTCCTATTTGCATTTCTAGTCGCTTTGCGAAACAAGTCATAAGATTAATGAAGATAAAGTTGAAAATACGAATTTATTTCATTGTAGTCATCCAATAGAAAATGGATAGTAGTACATCAAATTAGACCAAATAATTATATGTTTTCAAATCAGCTAAAAACTGAACTGATCTTGTATTGAGCATTGATAGGGAGAAACTCAAAACTTAAGTTTGGCGTATGGACTCCAGCACATGAATTTTTCAGCCGCTTGGATGTAATTCGCCAATTGCGGAAGAACTTCAAACTTTTCCACGTAACTCGACAGAGATGGGTACGGTTTGAGAAAATCCGGATTGAACTTGAGGTACTCCCTCAGCACTTCGTAGACGTAGAAGTCAACAAAAGAAATCTGAAATTTAAAACAAAATTAAATTAATTACCTAATATGTATACAGTATATAGTTCAGTAATATTAACATTACAATTTAATTTTGTACAGTAAATGACGCAACTTACATTTTCGCCAAGAGTCCATTGTCGCTTAGCCAAGAAAATCTCGAGCTGCGCAAACTTCGGCGCTTGAGCTTCTTCTAACGGCGTCTCTGGAATTCCCGTCTATGTACATTTACAAGTATTTTTAAAATAAAATAAAAAGGTCGTCATTTATCGCAGCTGTCAATTTTAAATTTCAATACTAAAAATACAAATAATAAAGATAGACAGAATAAAAATCCTACTATTACTTATAAGTAAGAGGGTGTCCTACAATGACGTCTAGATTTAGGGGAGGGGAAAAGCTAAAACGTGAGGATTACCGGTGAGTGGACAAGCAAAACAAGAGCACGTTGCAAATCAGTCATGTGACCCTCCACCATTTCAGCCACTGATTGCAACTCTTCTGTTTGGGGATACAATTTACCTTCGCCCCTCGTCCTCGCAAGGTGCTTGAGAATGGCCTTGGATTCTGTCAGTTTCTTATCCCCATCAATCCAGTACGGCAGCTGTATGAAATAATGTATTTCAAGAAAGACAGTTATTAGAAAATTTATGCGAAAGTAAAAAAAAAAAAAGAAAAAACGAAATACTCCATGTACAATGTTTTGAAAAGTACCAAAAGTTCTGCTATCCACCCAAATGCTTTTTATTAAAAACATGATTATTTCCATGTTTTTGTAGATACATAGTACATTTTGGTTTTAGCTAGAAATGAAAAAGAATAAAAATATTTATTAGAAATGCTTTCTTACATTAGGGAACTCCAGACCCAAATTAGTCTTGTCGACCAACCAACTCTCAATACTTGGCTCAGCTGGGTTCCCAAAACTGTAGCGTTTGTCCTCAAATTCCACTCCCAAATATGTGAGGAGGAGACGGTGTGGCTCCGCATACTGCACCACAACAAAAGTTAATCACAATGTTAGTTCAAAAAATTCTGTAAAACTGTGTTAGATTCTTTACGTTTTACATTTAAAGAAACATTTTTCCTATAATATTCTGTAGCTTACCCCACGGATATCCCAATAACCCAAGACTGGCTTCGACATAATGGAATTTATAATTATACCAGATTTGCAAAGGAAAAATTCGTAACTTGGAATGAAAAGCGAGAACGAGAGCAATTAATACTGATGCTGATGCTGACGGAGGCGTGGGAGGAACTGAGGGAGAATCTAGAGAGAGATGAATGCAGACTCCAGGTAAGAAGATTTATGGATGATACAAGAATGCATCGAATCTCTGAAACTAAAATGCATAGATGGAACAGGGAGCGCGCATAAACCTTTTTGTTACACAATTATTAGAGATGTTAACCCTTTCACGTTTTTTGAATAAACATACAAGAATAGGGCCGCTCGACATTACCCCTATCACGAAAACTGCTTAACGTAATTTATGCACGCTTCCTGAGACAATACTAAAACTATGGAGAGAGTGCACAGACTGGCTGATTTACCACTGAAGCAAACACAATTTATGAAGGTTAAAGTAATTACTTAATAAAAACTCTGTTCTTGTATGCACTATACTTTGTAGCTTGGTTGTCATTGTCGCCCAATTCCTTTGTGACTGTTTCTGTCAAATCATCTCTTTTTTATTCAGGGCCTGCACACAAACTACGTCTGTAAAAAAGGTATTCGTAAAAAGTTCAAGGCTATCCCCACTCCTACAGTTGGATTTCGCACTGTCTATTGCTAAAGCTTTGCAAATGTAAAAATAGTTTTTTTTAAAGTATCTTTTCTTAGGTAATTTATAAGGAGCTCTTTGCATTCATGCTACTGTCGATATGCAATTTTAAAATTGCTGATGCTTACTACCAAATGCATTGTGCTTTATCCTTCCGTTTCTGACAATTATACTAATACTAATAAATGCATATTCCGTTGCACTATTTAAGCACTGCCACAGACTACACACGTACTTAGGGATCGTCCATACATTGCGTTATTGGTAGGCGGTAGGGTCAATGGTTAAACTTGGCTACTGATGACATCCTTTGCTAAAGATAGCCATTTACGCAAGTGGATTTAACAACTGCAAAAAGTTGCAAAATGTAAAACCATCTCAACCTTTGAATAAATTTGTTTTTATTTATAAATTAGGTAAGTCAGCAACATCTGTAAGATCCCAGCACTTCAGTAGTATTACATACAGAAAGAATAAAAAAATTCACGTAATTAAACATCCCCCTCCTCCACCTCTACCACCTCTCCCCGGAGTTAGAAACCCGCCGTCCTCTCCATCTTCTCCATTTCTTCCAAAGCCCCACCCCTTACCCCCGTGTCCACCCGTCCCCCACAAAATACTTCCTCCTCCTCCGCCACCGCCCCCCGCATTAAGACCATTCCCACCGTCTCCGCCGTTACCCCCTCTAAACCACCTCCCATCCGAACCATTACGACCATCCCTCATTTTTTACAAATTCTGGAAGCCTATACACAAAGAACAAAATGTACTAATATTATCGTCATTAGTTTAACTAAAAAATAAAAAAGCATAATTGCCGCTCTCCAATTCACACTAACAGTAAAAAATAAGAGATCAAAATTGTTTGAATTAAATAGCGTATAATTAGGGGTTTTCAACACAATAAGCAATATAAAAGAGCTGTCTACGTGCTTATTTTGCCGAAGAAATATTATGCACAATTAAATGCATTAAAAAATAGAGACGCCCAATTTTGCTTTTAGTGTCACATTTACAATTGCAGATTTAAAAAATCCCGCCGAAAGTTACTTTTTGTAGCATAGGCCGAAGCTAAGAAAGCACAATTACTAATTTTTAAAATGAAAATCCATTTTTGGCTTGTTTCTATGAGGGTAGATTATCAAGTTATTTATGTACCGTATTGACTTACTTGAGCTAAAGTACCCACACACAAATGAATTTAACTAAGCAAGAATTAATTTATATAGCCGATGAAGACGTGTAGAATTAGAATTTTACAAGTGAAATAAGCAAAATTACTGAATATAATTATTACCACAGTTTAACGGTTCAACCGCAGGAAGATAACTGATTTCTGATATGAACAGATCTTGAAACTTGTTTGGGAACATTTTGTCGTTTTGCGAGTGAGTAAAAACGTTTTTTGTTTGCGTTTGTTTATCATGCGAAGTGACAAGTTGCAGTATGTGTCACAAAATCAACAATACGTCAGCAAGCATATTATAATTACATAATTTTTAAAACTCCAACTATTATCTAACAAACCAAGGGCTAACGCCCTTGTTTATTGGCAGCCTTAACATCAAAATTGAGAATTTTAAATTTGTCACCTTTTAGATGACAATGTACAAGTTTTAAATTATGGGAAGGAAGCCGTAAAAGGGTTAGCAATGGTTAGCTGTGCCGATTTACCTAGTCATTTTTATATTCTCAATAAAACCAAAAATTCAGAATCAATATTTTTGAATTTTCCGCCAAAACTTAAATATTGTGCTTAAGCAAGATTTCGACCAGTAATTCAATAAAATTATACCTAAATTAAATATCACTAGAACGGTAACAATTAGGCGGAGCTAATTATGTAACTCGGTGTTATATATACTAGCAAAATAGTTAATATTTTTTGAATTGTTAAAAATGTTAGCTGATTTTAACGTGTATGTCATTTTAAAGCTCTTTAAGAATAAAAAGGTACCTTTTTTTGTTTTTGGGTTGTGGCCCATACAACACGCTTAACGCGAAATTGAAAAATTAAAACGCCGTTTTCAACACCAATTAAAATCAAGACATATCAACACATATTACTGCTGTTTACTCTACGTAAAATTGCAATGTTGTGCGCGTCTAGTATAATTGGGTCGATCGTTTGAAAAACGATTCTACAGTCTGTTATCTTAATAAACTGCTGTGTCGGGATTCTGGATCATACGTATATGTACATATACTTTTTAAATGGGGTTCATGTGGTTGTTTTTAGTTTTGTTTGTACGTTTCACAAACGACATTGCTGGTATAAGTAATTATCGCAATTTTATTTGCATGTACAAGTTTTCTGTATGTACTCGTACTCTAAACTTGCGTTATGCATTCCCATAAAATCGCGAGGCTGGGTAGTTGCTCGTACAGTTTCCAAAAGTCCTACACTGATACAAGATCTCGTCAAGTCCGCAATATACACTCTCCAGAAATTGTTAATTTCATTCGTTTACATCCCCATACAAAAGGTAAACACTATTTTTTATTTTTCAATATAATAATATATTGTTTTTAGATTATATTTTTAAGCCTACATTAAAGGACTTATTAAAATGACAGTTTCGCTCAAAGCGAAGAATTCTAAAAACATTTCGCTAAAACTAATTCTTATTTTTCAAATTTTTTAAGTAATTCTTTTATTGCAGTTTTTATATTTTAACACTACATGCTTTACATTACGTCCATCAAAACGGAAAAATGATTATTACAGTAATTATTGCGGAATTTTAGGAATGCAAAATTTTTGGAATAATTTCAATTTTTTATTTTTTGGACCTTAAAACAAAACGTTATAATTAGTTTAGGTTCATTTTCTAGACTAAAAATCACATCATTGTTGACACATCATTGTAGATTGCAGAAACTTAATTTTCAAAAATATTATGCCATTGCCATATTCCGTTTAATTATTTGCTATCTAATTAAGCAATGTCACACCATAAGCTAAGTTAGAAAAACAGGAAAAATGGAAAAACTATTCGTTTCTAATACTAAAAATAAATTGTTAAAATTTTTTTAAAGTACTTGAATGGTAATATCCAACGTAGTTTTCAAACATGAAAAATAACCTAAAATATTTCTATAGTCTAGATAACATGGACGGTGGTGGTGGAGGAGGCGGAGGTGGAGGTGGAGGTGGAGGAGGTGGCGGAGGAGGTGGCGGAGGTGGTGGTGGAGGAGATACGGTGGAGGATGGGGATTAATTCAAAAAATTTCAATAAAATTGATTAAGTTCTGTTTAAACACTAATTATTGTGAATAAATTATTAAAATCCTAAAAGTGTAAACAATTAAAACTGTCGTTTAAGTAGCGCGTTATTAACAATCTATATCGTCTATGAAGATGTAAACATTTTATTATTCACCTTTCATATACAAGGAAATAAAACGTTTTTCACATTTATCTCATTTAGCGTTTTTGTTTGTCGAGCTCAATTCGATTCTAGTCTAAATTGAGAGTCATTCGTTTCTATTCTTAACTCAAGATATTTTGTTTTATATTAATTAATTAGAAAAATTTAAAAAAACGTTTTAGTGAATAGACTATATAAATATGCCTATGATTTATGATGACATGTCGCCTCCACCCAGACTTATAACGTCAAAACATTTGGTCAGCATAGAATGCATGATTGTAACTATATAGCTTGAAACTATACATAGCTTTGGCTTTGGCAGAAATTTTGCAATTTAATAATTATGCGCCAGGGGAAAAAAAATAATTTTTTGCTTGTGAAATTAAAAGACAGTTGTCTTATTTATTTAAGTCAATTCTTAGCTAATTTACAAAAGAAAATATGAAGTTGTTGCAATTCACATGAAAACTTGCAGATTGCGTTTATTACTACAATGCATATATACGTACAATAAGATAATATTATCACCCTCCGCTTCCCCCTTCACCCCCTTTACCAGGGGTTAGAAACCCGCCGTCTTCTCCATCCTGTCCATCGGATCCAGAGCCAGATCCCTCTCCACCCTTTCCACCCTCTCCCCAAAAAGCACTTCCTCCTCCCCCTCCACCCCCACCCCCATTGGGTCCATCTCCACCGTCTCCACCGTCACCTCCAGAGAACCAACCCCCATCCGAACCATCCTCACCATTATTGCTCATCTTACTTCCTCTACTTCCTGCACAATAAAATATACACAACATATTATTACTATTTCAAACAAAACTTTCCTGTGGTATAATTTGATCGAATAGGTAAAATATAGGATGGCAAAATTAGATTTACGCTCTTTGTGTTTTTTTAATTAGCCCTTTCAAATTGTCAGCTAAAACTAAAAATCCAAATTTCTAATTTTCTGTATGGTTACTATGTATTTTATTATACCAAATTTAGTTAAAAATTTGTAAAATACAATTAAATGTTTTTAGAAATGCATGTTTTCTCGATGCTCAGAATAACTGTTTTTGAAATGTTTGTAAAAAAACAATTTTCGTCTCAAAAATCAACGCGTAAGTAAATTACAAAACATATGCAGGCTCAAACTGTACACAAAATAAACTATACAAATAAAAATAGACTTATCCAGTTTTCCAGTAAAACTCTTTCAACAAAATAATGAAATACAATTGACTTTTGATTGACTTACTTGAATCTTTTTACTTCCTTAAAAGCGAAATCTTAAGGTAAAATCCGATCTACGTTGGAGAACCAACACCTAGACAGTAAAACGCCAACCACTTTTTCTATGTTCTGTAGCCAAGTTAGAAGTGACAAAGTTTTTGTACGTTGGAAAACTAATTTCCATTCAGAACGTTGAATGTTGTTGTGAAGAAAGTCGATTTCCTAACGATTTCACTTGGTGTGGATTAATCATTAGTCTTATCTTTACCCTGCGTTTATTATTTACAGCATTGCGTCTGCATTTGTATGAAAAGATGACATCATCTTGAATGTACGAAGACCAGACCAGTTTCGCAATTACGTTGAGCGAACGATTCATAGGGTCGAATTTAACAGCTATGTCGTTTTTGCAGTTTGAAAATACGTTTTATCCTTCTCCTGTCGGTCAGTCGTACTCACCAACTCCCACCTAAGTCAGGGGCGGATTTGGTGAAATTGTTCATGGCAGGGGCTTATACAAATTCGGTGGTCATTTTGAATTATGTACTTACATATTTGCCAGTGTTAAGAGCGTTCTCGTGTTATGGGTAGGTAAAAGCACATTAGCCCACCCCCTGGATCTGCTCTTGGCATAAGTTGAGTGTATGTCTGTAATTTTCTGTATTGCTAGGTTAACAATGATGCATATTGGTCGATTGCAAGCCAACTGATTATAGTATGGAAAAATGTTATATAGAAATATGAGATTACGCATCGTCGCGTCTGTGGCAAACAAGCCCGTATGCTTTCTTTATAATTTGAGTGACAAGATATACAGTTTTGCGTTTAGACATTTTTGGAAAGATATGCATTCGATAACGAACATATTTCACATACAAAATTGAAGTTTTGCTTTATTGTATTAAATTTATTTAAGTATGTATTAAGCATTACTGATATTATACAAATATTCAATATTTAGATACGTAACTTTACAACCCAGGCTTCAAAGGATCCCTTGGAGGCTGAGGGCTGCCACCCTTAGAAACTTCGCTGCCCTCCCTGTCCCCTTCCGTCACATTTGTTTTACAATAATTACATTTTCGACAATGACTCCCGCCGTTTACATCATCCCCGCCTTCCCTTACTTGCCCCACCCATCCGCTATCACCACCACGGCCACCCCTCCCTCCGTTGCGCCCACCACCATCCTCCCCATCCTCCACTCTTTGACCGAAACCCCCTCCACTACAACCCCTCCCCCCGTAGCTCCCACCGCCATATTTCTCCCTTTGACCAAACCCGCCTCCACTGCCACCACGGCCACCCTTCCCTCCGCTCCCACCACCGCCGTCCTCCCCATCCTCCCCTCTTTGGCCAAACCAGCCTCCACTACCACCACGACCACCCCTCCCTCCGTTGGCCCATCCACCATCCTCCCTATCATCCACCCTTTGCCCCACTCCTCCGCCATTACCTCCGCGTCCGCCATGTCCTCCGAATTTCCAGCTGTAACCCTCTCCCTCTTTTGACGTTCCTCCGCTCCACCACCTTTTCAATATCTGAAACCCTCCGCTCCCTCCCTGGCTACCTTTACACTCATTTCCGCTTTGGTTTGCACCTAATGCTTGACCTGCAGCTTCTTCTTGAACCCTGCTTTTATTCGTATAGCAATAACATCCTTCCCCTCCATTACCAGCAATATTTACTTTTTGCCCTATGTTGTCCTCTTCGCGTGGAAAATAACCGACCGCAGTAGGAATGACTTGCAGATGACCATCCCCACCTCTACCTCCTTTACCAGCTCCTCCAAATCCAAACCAACCTCCACCGAACAAGCCCCCGCCCCCGCCGCCGCCACCACCACCGCCTCCTCCTCCTCCTCCACCACCACCACCACCACCACCACCTCCCCAACCACTACCGCCTCTACCGCCACAGCTGCCTGAGCTCATTCCTGAAGCCCTATTGAAGTAAAATCTTGATTAATTCACATATAAAGGATCCCAAATTTTTTGAACGAACTACAGATTAGTACACATTAATCAATAATCAATCGTCTAACTAAAGGTAGTGTACCTTTAGTTTATTTATTATTATTTATTACTTTATTTGTTGTATAATTGTATGCACCTATTTGATCTTTCAAGCAACCAACATGACGTGATTTGTTAGTTTTAAAACGATATTTAGATATTTGAATTCTGTATGCAGCACTTACAATCAGTCGTATATAACACCTATGAGCTGATTTGATACAACCGTTTTTAGTTTTAAAAAATAAAAAAGTTTTAAAACTTTGAAATTATAAGTTCAGATTTGTAATAGAATTTCACGTGAGAATTTTTACTGTACAGCTTTTTAATTTTTTTCGAATAAGAAACCACATGTTAAATTCCACAATAGAAAAATTAAATTTAGTTTTTTAAAATATAAAAACGGGAATATACATTCTGCACACATGGGTAGCTATGTAATAACTAATTAAAGCATGCAGAATTCGAATACCTACATAATGTGCCTTGGTTTGGAAACAGAAGAATCCCGCCTTATGCTGGTTGCTTGCTACATTGCCATTGAAGCCCGATAACAATAACGCACGCACAAAAAGAAAAATTCAAAATGATTTATCTTTGATTTAAATTAATATAAAGTGCCGGCTAAAGCGATACAAATTGAAGTAATATAACGTAATGTAAAAAAATTAAAATGGAATTTTAAAACTTTATTCACTGTAATTATTGTAAAACTGTTATTTTTATTATACACAGAATTAAACGCAAGCATGCACACAATAAATGGCTTGAACTTGTAAGTATGATGAACTGCGTTAATTGTTACCTTGTAATAAATTTTAATGACGCTGACAAAATAAATCCACAAATACTTGACAAATTGCGTTTACACTGTTTACAGAACTGCTGTCGAATTCTATGCAGGAGAATGTAACGAGGAATTGCAAGTAGTGTGGTTTGTATATGGGACAGAAATCTGCTCACTCTCTCACACTCTCAGCTTGTATCAGCATAACCAGAACCAGAACCAGAACCAGAAACGAGACTATCTGAACTCTTGTCAGACTCAGGCACTGAACAGAATTGGCATCAACATGAAACCATGTTTACTCCAGTTACTCCAGTAGTCGTTTACTTTTCGTTTCTTGAGGAAGGTCGACGAGTCAGTTACTAAATTAAACAGTCGCGTCCACTTCCACTGCTACACTGTGAAAACGTTCCCATAACGTTTGTATTAGGAAGCTTGAATATAATTTACTGCAGTACACTATGGTGTGATATCGTCTGCAAAGAACAAAAATGACCCATATCCAATTTACGCTACAATCAAAATGAGCTATGTTATAATTGCAAAATGAGAACAATGCTTAAAATGTTAATCAAGAGTTTTTCAAAAATTTAAAATGTTCTATTTACATGATTTTAAAAAGTTTAAAATGATCTATTTACATGCTTTTGAAAAGTGTAAAATGTTCTAATTCCATGTTTCTGAAAAGTGTAAAATGTTCTATTTACATGATTTTGAAAAGTGTAAAATGTTCTAATTCCATGTTTTTGAAAAGTGTAAAATGTTCTATTTACATGATTTTGAAAAGTGTAAAATGTTCTATTTACATGATTTTGAAAAGTGTAAAATGTTCTAATTCCATGTTTTTGAAAAGTGTAAAATGTTCTATTTACATGATTTTGAAAAGTGTAAAATGTTCTATTTACATGATTTTGAAAAGTTTAAAATGTTCTATTTACACGTTTTTGAAAAGTGTAAAATGTTCTAATTCCATGTTTTTGAAAAGTGTAAAATGTTCTATTTACATGATTTTGAAAAGTGTAAAATGTTCTATTTACATGATTTTGAAAAGTTTAAAATGTTCTATTTACACGTTTTTGAAAAGTGTAAAATCTTCTAGTGACATGATTTTGAAAAGTGTAAAATGTTGTAATTCCATGTTTTTGAAAAGTGTAAAACGTTCTATTTACATGATTTTAAAAAGTTTAAAATTTTCTATTTACATGATTTTGAAAAGCGTCAAATGTTATATTTACATGATTTTGAAAAGTGTAAAACGTTCTATTTACATGTTTTTGAAAAGTTTAAAATGATCTATTTACATGCTTTTGAAAAGTGTAAAATGTTCTAATTCCATGTTTGTGAAAAGTGTAAAATTTTCTATTTACATGATTTTAAAAAGTGTAAAATGTTCTAATTCCATGTTTTTGAAAAGTGTAAAATGTTCTATTTACATGATTTTGAAAAGTGTAAAATGTTATATTTACATGATTTTGAAAAGTGTAAAATGTTCTAATTCCATGTTTTTGAAAAGTGTAAAATGTTCTATTTACATAGTGTTAAAAAGTGTAAAATGTTCTATTTACATGATTTTGAAAAGTTTAAAATGTTCTATTTACACGTTTTTGAAAAGTGTAAAATCTTCTAGTGACATGATTTTGAAAAGTGTAAAATTTTCTAATTCCATGTTTTTGAAAAGTGTAAAATGTTCTATTTACATGATTTTAAAAAGTTTAAAATTTTCTATTTACATGATTTTGAAAAGTGTCAAATGTTCAATTTGTATGTATTTTGAAAAGTGTAAAACGTTCTATTTACATGTTTTTGAAAAGTTTAAAATGATCTATTTACATGCTTTTGAAAAGTGTAAAATGTTCTAATTCCATGTTTGTGAAAAGTGTAAAATTTTCTATTTACATGATTTTAAAAAGTGTCAAATGTTCAATTTGTATGTATTTTGAAAAGTGTAAAACGTTCTATTTACATGTTTTTGAAAAGTTTAAAATGATCTATTCACATGCTTTTGAAAAGTGTAAAATGTTCTAATTCCATGTTTGTGAAAAGTGTAAAATTTTCTATTTACATGATTTTGAAAAGTGTAAAATGTTCTAATTCCATGTTTTTGAAAAGTGTAAAATGTATTCTATTTACATGATTTTGAAAAGTGTAAAATGTTCTAATTCCATGTTTTTGAAAAGTGTAAAATGTTCTATTTACATGATTTCGAAAAGTGTAAAATTTTCTATTTACATGATTTTGAAAAGTGTCAAATGTTCAATTTGTATGTATTTTGAAAAGTGTAAAACGTTCTATTTACATGTTTTTGAAAAGTTTAAAATGATCTATTCACATGCTTTTGAAAAGTGTAAAATGTTCTAATTCCATGTTTGTGAAAAGTGTAAAATTTTCTATTTACATGATTTTGAAAAGTGTCAAATGTTCAATTTGTATGTATTTTGAAAAGTGTAAAACGTTCTATTTACATGTTTTTGAAAAGTTTAAAATGATCTATTCACATGCTTTTGAAAAGTGTAAAATGTTCTAATTCCATGTTTGTGAAAAGTGTAAAATTTTCTATTTACATGATTTTGAAAAGTGTCAAATGTTCAATTTGTATGTATTTTGAAAAGTGTAAAACGTTCTATTTACATGTTTTTGAAAAGTTTAAAATGATCTATTCACATGCTTTTGAAAAGTGTAAAATGTTCTAATTCCATGTTTTTGAAAAGTGTAAAATGTTCTAATTCTATGTTTTTGAAAAGTGTAAAATGTTCTATTTACATGATTTTGAAAATTGTAAAATGTTATATTTACATGATTTTGAAAAGCGTAAAATGTTCTAATTCCATGTTTTTAAAAAGTGTAAAATGTTCTATTTACATGCTTTTGAAAAGTGTAAAATGTTCTAATTCCATGTTTGTGAAAAGTGTAAAATTTTCTATTTACATGATTTTGAAAAGTGTCAAATGTTCAATTTGTATGTATTTTGAAAAGTGTAAAACGTTCTATTTACATGTTTTTGAAAAGTTTAAAATGATCTATTCACATGCTTTTGAAAAGTGTAAAATGTTCTAATTCCATGTTTGTGAAAAGTGTAAAATTTTCTATTTACATGATTTTGAAAAGTGTCAAATGTTCAATTTGTATGTATTTTGAAAAGTGTAAAACGTTCTATTTACATGTTTTTGAAAAGTTTAAAATGATCTATTCACATGCTTTTGAAAAGTGTAAAATGTTCTAATTCCATGTTTGTGAAAAGTGTAAAATTTTCTATTTACATGATTTTGAAAAGTGTCAAATGTTCAATTTGTATGTATTTTGAAAAGTGTAAAACGTTCTATTTACATGTTTTTGAAAAGTTTAAAATGATCTATTCACATGCTTTTGAAAAGTGTAAAATGTTCTAATTCCATGTTTGTGAAAAGTGTAAAATTTTCTATTTACATGATTTTGAAAAGTGTAAAATGTTCTAATTCCATGTTTTTGAAAAGTGTAAAATGTATTCTATTTACATGATTTTGAAAAGTGTAAAATGTTCTAATTCCATGTTTTTGAAAAGTGTAAAATTTTCTATTTACATGATTTTGAAAAGCGTCAAATGTTATATTTACATGATTTTGAAAAGTGTAAAATGTTCTAATTCCATGTTTGTGAAAAGTGTAAAATTTTCTATTTACATGATTTTGAAAAGTGTCAAATGTTCAATTTGTATGTATTTTGAAAAGTGTAAAACGTTCTATTTACATGTTTTTGAAAAGTTAAAAATGATCTATTCACATGCTTTTGAAAAGTGTAAAATGTTCTAATTCCATGTTTGTGAAAAGTGTAAAATTTTCTATTTACATGATTTTGAAAAGTGTAAAATGTTCTAATTCCATGTTTTTGAAAAGTGTAAAATGTATTCTATTTACATGATTTTGAAAAGTGTAAAATGTTCTATTTACATGCTTTTGAAAAGTGTAAAATGTTCTAATTCCATGTTTTTGAAAAGTGTAAAATGTATTCTATTTACATGATTTTGAAAAGTGTAAAATGTTTTATTTACATGCTTTTGAAAAGTGTAAAATGTTCTAATTCCATGTTTGTGAAAAGTGTAAAATTTTCTATTTACATGATTTTGAAAAGTGTCAAATGTTCAATTTGTATGTATTTTGAAAAGTGTAAAACGTTCTATTTACATGTTTTTGAAAAGTTTAAAATGATCTATTCACATGCTTTTGAAAAGTGTAAAATGTTCTAATTCCATGTTTGTGAAAAGTGTAAAATTTTCTATTTACATGATTTTGAAAAGTGTCAAATGTTCAATTTGTATGTATTTTGAAAAGTGTAAAACGTTCTATTTACATGTTTTTGAAAAGTTTAAAATGATCTATTCACATGCTTTTGAAAAGTGTAAAATGTTCTAATTCCATGTTTGTGAAAAGTGTAAAATTTTCTATTTACATGATTTTGAAAAGTGTCAAATGTTCAATTTGTATGTATTTTGAAAAGTGTAAAACGTTCTATTTACATGTTTTTGAAAAGTTTAAAATGATCTATTCACATGCTTTTGAAAAGTGTAAAATGTTCTAATTCCATGTTTGTGAAAAGTGTAAAATTTTCTATTTACATGATTTTGAAAAGTGTAAAATGTTCTAATTCCATGTTTTTGAAAAGTGTAAAATGTATTCTATTTACATGATTTTGAAAAGTGTAAAATGTTCTATTTACATGCTTTTGAAAAGTGTAAAATGTTCTAATTCCATGTTTTTGAAAAGTGTAAAATGTATTCTATTTACATGATTTTGAAAAGTGTAAAATGTTTTATTTACATGCTTTTGAAAAGTGTAAAATGTTCTAATTCCATGTTTGTGAAAAGTGTAAAATTTTCTATTTACATGATTTTGAAAAGTGTCAAATGTTCAATTTGTATGTATTTTGAAAAGTGTAAAACGTTCTATTTACATGTTTTTGAAAAGTTTAAAATGATCTATTCACATGCTTTTGAAAAGTGTAAAATGTTCTAATTCCATGTTTGTGAAAAGTGTAAAATTTTCTATTTACATGATTTTGAAAAGTGTCAAATGTTCAATTTGTATGTATTTTGAAAAGTGTAAAACGTTCTATTTACATGTTTTTGAAAAGTTTAAAATGATCTATTCACATGCTTTTGAAAAGTGTAAAATGTTCTAATTCCATGTTTGTGAAAAGTGTAAAATTTTCTATTTACATGATTTTGAAAAGTGTAAAATGTTCTAATTCCATGTTTTTGAAAAGTGTAAAATGTATTCTATTTACATGATTTTGAAAAGTGTAAAATGTTCTAATTCCATGTTTTTAAAAAGTGTAAAATGTTCTATTTACATGATTTTGAAAAGTGTAAAATGTTCTAATTCCATGTTTGTGAAAAGTGTAAAATGTTCTAATTCCATGCTTTTGAAAAGTTTAAAATGTTCTATTTACATGATTTTGAAAAGTGTAAAATGTTCTAATTCCATGTTTTTGAAAAGTGTAAAATGTTCTATTTACATGATTTTGAAAAGTGTAAAATGTTCTATTTACATGATTTTGAAAAGTTTAAAATGTTCTATTTACACGTTTTTGAAAAGTGTAAAATCTTCTAGTGACATGATTTTGAAAAGTGTAAAATGTTGTAATTCCATGTTTTTGAAAAGTGTAAAATGTTCTATTTACATGATTTTAAAAAGTTTAAAATTTTCTATTTACATGATTTTGAAAAGCGTCAAATGTTATATTTACATGATTTTGAAAAGTGTAAAACGTTCTATTTACATGTTTTTGAAAAGTTTAAAATGATCTATTTACATGCTTTTGAAAAGTGTAAAATGTTCTAATTCCATGTTTGTGAAAAGTGTAAAATTTTCTATTTACATGATTTTGAAAAGTGTAAAATGTTCTAATTCCATGTTTTTGAAAAGTGTAAAATGTTCTATTTACATGATTTTGAAAAGTTTAAAATGTTCTATTTACACGTTTTTGAAAAGTGTAAAATCTTCTATTGACATGATTTTGAAAAGTGTAAAATGTTCAATTTGTATGTATTTTGAAAAGTTCAAAATGTTCTAATTCCATGTTTTTGAAAAGTGTAAAATGTTCTAATTCCATGCTTTTGAAAAGTTTAAAATGTTCTATTTACATGATTTTGAAAAGTGTAAAATGTTCTAATTCCATGTTTTTGAAAAGTGTAAAATGTTCTATTTACATGATTTTAAAAAGTGGTAAATGTTCTATTAACATGATTTTGAAAAGTTTAGAATGTTCTATTCACACGTTTTTGAAAAGTGTTAAATGTTCTATTTACATGATTTTGAAAAGTGTAAAATGTTCAATTTGTATGTATTTTGAAAAGTGCAAAATGTTCTAATTCCATGCTTTTGAAAAGTGTAAAATGTTCCAATTTTGAAAAGTGTAAAATGTTTAATTTGCATGTTTTTTGAAAAGTGTAAAATGTTCAATTTGCATGTTTTTTGAAAATTGTAAAATTTTCTATTTTCATGTTTTTAAAAAGTGTAAAATGTTCTATTTACATGATTTTGAAAAATGCTCAATATTCTATTTAGAATTAGATGCTCTCAAGACATGTTTTACTATTTGTGTAGATAGTTGATATTGTTTTAAGCTACAAATGGATATGGGTCATTTTGGTTCCTCACAAACGATATATCAGCAAGTGACAAAAGTTTCCTCATGTATAGTATTGTATAGCAGTTAAATTAGATTGCAGCTGCAGATTAAGCATGTCATCATGAGCCTATCACTCCAGCATTAGCACAGTACAATTGTGACATTCTTGCTTGTTGAAAACATATACTATTTGCTTTTGCTTCATATAAAAAGATCCAGCCGACTGCACTATGCCCACTTGTGTTTAAGCAAGCAGACTCTCAGCACTCAGCACTCAGCACTCACCAGACTAAAAGACGTTCACACCATAAGCAGCAATTGACTTTTTTAAGTCCGCAACATTACAAGAATTTATCTCTGCATTTAAGGTAATAATAAGTTGATATTTCAAGTTCAAAATAATTGTGCAATTTACCTACAAAAATAAAGCAAATTTTTAATTTGAATTCATTCGGTGAATTATTTTTGTACTGACTAAAATTAGTGAGCATAAAAATTTGTATGTAAAATAAAAAAAATATTTTCTAATTTCTACAGGTAAACATCATGGGTGGCATTACTGGTATTGACGTTGCAAGCGACGGTGGGGGTGGTGGAGGAGGCGGTGGCGGAGGAAGCGGCGGAGGAGGTGGCGGTGGTGGTGGCGGAGGTTGCAGCATTGTATGAAAATAGCGACACCCTTCAAGGGAAATATTTCCCGGTGCTAATTTTTTTGTCAGGAATTAATTAATTTTTAAACCAAAGACCAAAGCCTCTTTTATATCATTATTAATGTAATGATTATTACTTTGATTGTCACTGTCATTTCCATGTAGTATATTATATAAATAGGAAGATTGAATAAATTGAACACGACATGTCTTACAAAAATTCTTTTTTAACATAAAGTCCACTTTTTTGTCGTTAAATTTTGAATTCCGCAATACTCCAAATTCAAAATTTTTATTTCATTACGCGTTGTTGTACAGAATTACGTAGAATATTTTTCGTACCTTATTTGCATATAGTTATAGTTGGAGCTGTATTTCCCACAGCGAAACAATTTTGGTTTTGATTTAAGTTAACAGATTTTGAAGATTGCCATAGTTATACATAGCTGCTTCGCTTATGTTTAATATTGAGTGGACGCCATTTTTAAACCGTTGCATTGCCTCCATTCTGTTTTGCTAAAAACAAAAAACTGCAGAATCAGTAAATTATCAAGAGACTAAAAGTGCATGTAAATAGAACAATTTTCACATTTCAATAATTTGTTAATATGTAGGACATTTGGCATATTTCGAAAATTGAATATTTTGCACTTTTCAAAAACATGTAAATAGAATGTTGTGCACTTTTCAAAATCATGTAAATTGAATATTTTGCACTTTTCAAAAACATGTAAATTGAATATTTTGCACTTTTCAAAAACATTTAAATAGAACATTTTGCACTTTTCCAAATCATGTAAGTAGAATGTTTCACACTTTTTACAAAATGTTGAATATTTTCATAAAAATATGTAATAAAACATATTGAGCTTTAGCATGTTTCTGTCGACAAATCTCATTGGGTGCATTTGTTTCAATTGAAGGTTAAATTGGATATTCACTAATTCTTCACCAACTATGTATATTATACGAATAAAAAAAACTTCATTACATGAAGAATTGTGATCACCTCAAATTCCGTAAATAGGATTGGTTCTGCACAAACAAATATAGAGAAACATACATATGTGCATATAATTATAGCGTGAACCCAACCCAAGTCATCAACTAAAGTCTGTCGCACACTCGCATATCTAATCTAAAAATGCATAAATTTGAAATTCCCATGTATCTTTTGACAGGGAAAGGAACAGGACAGTCACAAATCACTGTGAGCCAAACCACCCCAAAAAAGTAGAAACGTTTATGCAACGATTTCTTATTGCATGAGCAAATCCTAATTTCGTTTTTAATCAAACAGATAATCGTAAGTTCATAAAAGACGAATTTTATATCCGTGACGTGTTATTCTGGCTGGTCATCAGGAGTCTCTTAAAAATTAAAATAACAAACAAATGCTTTAGAAGACAGGACGAACGACTCTATATTTTGTTTCAATGAGTAGTATTTCTCAGAAAAAAGTTTATTATTAGATAATTTAGAAACGTTATAGTGACTTGCATAAAGTATTATGGAGTAGGGATGCAATTTTGTATGAGATCGTTTCTGAAACGTTTCTACTGAAATATCTGTATGCGCTTAACACAGTCAACAGTAACAGCATAAGTATAATTAAATATATACACGATAAGTATAATTATCTGTGAGTGATATGATACTATGAAACAGCAGGAATTGTTTGCTAAACTGCGTTGTAATTGCAATATAGCTCTTCTTCAATTGTTAAAGTGCATAGGCCTTGGCCCAGGCAACACTTTAGTAATAAAGATAAGGGTATTTACTATATATGAACAGGCAAGTAAATAATCATGTTCACTAATAATGTATTAAATTACCATATCGTCTATGAAGAACCAAAATGACCCATTTTCAATTTACGCTAGAATTACAATAAGCTATGTTAAAAAAATACAGTAAATAAGATACATGCTTGCAATGCTAATTACGGGTTTTTAAAATGAGAAAAATTCTTCAGTATACATACTTACATGTTTTTCAAAAAAGTAGCAATGTTCTACTTACGTATTTTTGAAAAGGCCAAAATTTTCCAATAATGTATTTTTAAAGGTGTAAAATGTCCTATTTACATGTTTTTTGAAAAGTGAAAAATATTCTATTTACATGTTTTTTGAAAAGGGAAAAATATTCTATTTACATGTTTTTTGAAAAGTGAAAAATATTCTATTTACATGTTTTTTGAAAAGTGAAAAATATTCGATTTACATGTTTTTTAAATTGAAAAATACTCTACATACTTGTTTTTTTAAACATTTACAATTTTCTATTTACATGCTATGATGAACATGTAATTTTTTTTCTGTAGACAGTGCATTTTGATTGAAACAAAAAACGGATACGGGTCATTTTGGTTCTTCACAGACGATATTAATCTTAAGTGCACAAAGGAAGTTAGCTAATTCAAGGTTAAAATTTTTGTTTCTAAAATAAATACATAACAAATTCATTTTGATTCCCGCGGACGTTTAAAAAATGTATTTATAAATCTAATGATAACTATAAGTAAGTAGTCAATTTTGTTAATACAATTTAACTGAGGACCGACAACACCTTACATGTGGTAAAATTAATTAAATATTTATTATTTGAAGTAACACACATATCATAGGTCAGCAATTTATTTGCAGACTTAAATTAATACAATGGTAGTTAGAATATTTTTAATTTTGCATTTTTGCGCTATGTGTATCGTGTGTTATCATTAATTGTTTTATTTTTAATGGTTTTATAAAGGTACATGTATTATCTCCTTTCAAAAGAACCACCGCCTTTTCCACCTTGACCCCCAAATGGTCCACTGCCGTCTTGACCATCCTGTCCTCTACTCCCCATCCCATAACTATTCCCCCCTCTCCCTCCAGCCCCGCCACCTTCTTGCCCACCGCTCCCCGCTCTAATTTTGCAATTATCGCACAATTTTTGATCCCAAGAATTTCCTTTGTCATTTAAAGGTTTGTCGCATGTGGAGCATCTCTTTTCACACCTCCCCCCATCAAACACCGAAGTTTGGCCCTTGATAGGTTAAACATAGGGAGGTCTGGCGAAGCTGGACTCAGGGAAATGTGGGTTAAATAAGCTTGCCCCAGAGCGGGGTTAACATTGGGAAGTCTGGCAAAGTGAAGTCAGGGAAAAATCGGTCGTACAGATCTGCCCCAGCGCGGGGTTAACATAGGGAGGTCTGGCAAAGCTGAACCAGGGGAAAGGTCAGTTGCGAAGGTTTGTCCCAGGGCGGGGTTAGCACTGGGAAGTCTGGACTAGCACGCGGTCAGGGGAAATTCCGTCTTCCCGTGGTTTTTCCATTGCAGCCGTTAAATTAGTCTCATCACACGGTCAAGGCACGCTGCTTTCTGAATTTCAGCTCAGTGCAGCACACAACTTCAGTTTCAACGTGAAGCGGGATAGAGCAAGTCAAAGTGAAGTGTGTTATTACTAGTTCTTTAGTTCTGAATTCGAGTTTATTTAATCTTATAGTTCCTAAACTCGGACTGGAGTAGTTTAAAAGTGTTAGTATTGTGAGTTATTTATAATTATGATAATTGTAGATTTAAAGTTGTGTTTAGTTTACTACGTCATTGTTGTTGGAGCTGGAGTTGTTAAGGAAGAGATCCCACAATGTAACCTTAGTGTGTAACATTAGCATTAGCTCAAGCAGAGATGACTAACAATAAATTGCGAAGTGTTGCCTCTGTGCAGAATTTATTTAAATTCTTATTAGACTTGGGGTTTTAAAGTCGAGTTGAGATATTGTCCTAATTGTTATTTCTTGGGGTCAATAAAGTTACACTGTGATTTAGCACCTCAGTCAGTAATATCTTCTAAACTTCTGTAGAGTACTTGTAGAGTACTACATAAAAATTCTGCGTCAAAATAGATTACAACTTGAAGTAACTTGTTTGTTTTGTGTATAATACTATGTTAGCTGTAGCTTGCATTTCAATGTGACTTTTGAAAAAGTGTAGTTTATGAAACGTGATCAATGAATAGAATAATTGGATGATGGCACTTATGTAATTGATGACTGTATTTGATGGATGCTAAATTATGAAATACTATGCAGTAGCTATAGTCAGTTGTAGCAGAGGCACAACTCCGGCAGCATTACTAGCTCACTCACTTTGCCCAGACCTGGCCCATACCAGGGTCAGACCCGCATATAGTTACTAGGGCCTTGACTAGGCCCCAGCTGCGCCGTAGTTTTCAAGTGAACCTTAGGCCATTGCATCCCCGGACGTCAAAACCTTGCCTTGGCCAGACAATTCCAGCTAAGCTGGGCCAGGCCAGATCCTCACCTTTTGTGTTTAATGGGCCGTCCTTTCCCCCTCCATCTTGACCCTCTCCTCCTCTTGTTGAAAACCAACTAAAAAAACCACCGGATTCTCCTCTACCTCCTCCACCTCCTCCGCCGCCACCACCACCACCATTCCCACCCCCTCCACCGCCATAACCGCCTGCACCTCCATTGCCACCGCTTCCTCCCCACCAACTGCCTCCTCCTCCACCACCCCCACCACCACCTCTCCCACCTCCACTACCATCTCCACCACGCCCTCCCCACCAACCCCCTCCTCCTCCTCCACCACCGTTCCTGCCATTACCACCGGAGGCCATTATTTGAACCTGGTAAAATTACAAAGACAATTTAGTATTAAGTTTTGACTATTCACGAATAATTAAATTCACATAACGTTCTATATTACTCCAACCAAAACAATTTGTGTAATTCACCAGCAACAGCAACCGAAATGACGTTATTTTTCAGTCTTTAAACGAAACGTGTATATAGGTATTTCAATTTTGCACGCTTGGCTCAAGTCATGTAACACTCATAAGGGGATTTCACATACCCGTTTTTGGATTTAAAGAAATTACATTTTTTTAAAAATCTCTAAACTATTAAATCAACTTATTTAAATAAAACCTTAATATGTTTTTTTAAACGCTATACACAGTATGTGTTTTTTCGTTTATTTTAATGAATGTTAAAGACCATAAGCAAAATTGACTTTAATTTTAAAAAAACAGGAAAACTTGGAAATAAAGGCATTTAGCTAAAATGCATAACTCTACTAACAAGAATGTCAATCATACAAAATTAGAATATGTATTTACCTACATACATCTCGTTTAAAAAATGAAGAATGACGTGTCATTCTGTTTGCTTAACATCTAAACAGTGACACGAAATTGAATTAATGCTTTTGTGTGCATATTTTCACTAAATAATTATTCATTCAGGCCGTTTAAGGAAAAGTGAGATAAAAATGCAAATCAGAATCAACAATATGATAAGCAGACTTAAAATAGTTATCAGTGATAAAATGTAATAACTTAATTGCAATAAACATAATAAACTGAAAGCAAAACTCACCTCACCAGAATCACTGGAAAAACAAGCTCCAACTAAAATACAAACGAGTATTGGGGAGACCAAGAAAAGTGCGACTGGACTAGAACGAAATACTGGAAACATTACAGGCAGAGGACAAAGGCAGACAGAGATACTGCAGGCAGAGTGAGAATGTGACACAAGTCAAGTAAAATAAATAAGCACAATTTGTGTTGGTAAGGCATAAGCACAAAATAGTATGTAGAGAGCAGGAAAACGTTTTACAAACGTATAATTATTCTTCAGTTTAACACCAGCACCAGCGTCAACTAGAGCGAGAACGACTACAGAGTAAATACTACATCTATAGCTACATACAATTTAGACTATTACTAAAACCTAGGGAGCTCACAAAAATAACGTTGGACGTTTTTTGGGGGGGAGGGGTCCAGCCGCCCTATCCTTTACATAAGTGTACATACCAAAAATAGCGACGTACAGGGGGAGGGGTGGGGGCCAAACCAGATTTTTGCATAACGTTATTTTTGAGAGCTCCCCTATGGCGCCCGCGTGTGTACATTTCTGTAGATGTGTTTATTTTATAGGCGATCAGAATTCAGAATTGTGGGCTGCATGGAAATTACACATACTGTAAAATGTGTGCTACTTATAGCATGATATGTGCCTACCAACTATATATGTGAATGCCGTAATATGCCTTAATGTTGTGGATAAAAAGTATATCTGTAATCTAAAAGTGCCTATTTCCCGTCTGTTGCCCACAAATTCTGTATCACACATATCGTAATCGTAAATTGAGTGAAGAGACAAAATGAACTTTATCCAGTTTTAACTAGAATTAAAATGAGCAAAGTCAAAAAAGCACTAGTCGTGGGATGGGTCAGTAAATAGTTAATTCTATTATCAGGTTTTAAAATTTGCAAAAGTTTTTATTACATTTTTTTAGAGTGCAAAATTTTCTGCTTACATGTTTTTTAAAATGTTCAAAATGGTTTATTTACTTATTTTTGAAATGTGTAATGTAGTCTGTTCACATATTTTTTAAATAATTATATACAAATAAATCCAATATATAAAATATACAAAACAATCTATTTACATGCTTTTAAAGTAAGCAAATTGTTCTACTTATATATTTTTGGAATGTGCAAAATGTACTATATTTACATGTTCTTGAAATGTGGAAATCGTTCTGCTATCATGTTTTCAAATGTGTAAAATGTTCTTTTTGCATGTTTTTAAAAGTTCAAAAATTCCTATTTAAATGCTTTCAGAATCACGATATTCTAATATTTCCAGGAATGTTTCCGTCAATATTTCCAGCAATATACATACATATACCAATATTAATCGTACTGTGCTTTTGTTGATATTTTAATTACTTTTTTTACTAGGAGCTTTGAACAAGATAATTTCAGTTTTGCTACAAGCTTAAATTTAAAACCTAAACAATTACTCCCGTGAACTATTATTAATAAATAGTACGTTATGGATAATCTCTAGTTATCAGCGGTATGATCCATAAGACTATTATGGAGTGTGAATCTCAGATGAAAAGTAAAATGTTCCAGAGGAACAGAAAATAAATAAGATGCTGTTGCTCCGGCGATCAGTCTAAGATTAAATTTATTTTCAGTCTTTGAGTATTGAGCATGGCTCGGTTTGGTTGAATTTTGATATATCAATGTTTACATATGTTTTAGTACAATAGTACATGAGAGTACTGTATAAACGAATATAGACTGACGTGTCACTACAATAGTACGGATGCTGTGAAGGAAATGAATATGACTCCACCATCCTGTATTGTGAAATATACATGCTTGGGTAGCTGCAATAAAACAATAAAATATAATTGCTAGTTGAAGGATGACGAGAGGGAACATTCCCGAATCGTCAGCACAAATAATGTCCAATGCTTTTGTATAGAGAAGCTCAATAACTTGACTTCTTAAGGTTTGACAATTATTCTGAAATATTCATCTCCATGTTAATGGAGATGTTACAATTTGTAAGTAACTTGAATCTCTGATTAGATAAGATAATTTGCAGCTTGCATGAATCTAATGATTGCTTAAGTAGAACATCTCATGATAATGAAATGTGCTGAATCCCTCTTTTACCAATGACGGGATTGAAATGATACGGATTTGCCATAACGCAATATCCTACAATATGAATGCCAGATTATAATGTAATACGTACTATATGTATAGTTATAAGTATCTACATTAACACCTCCTATCTATATAGGGAATTATATGTCTATATTATATAATACATCCTAATTACATAGGTACATGTATCTATATTTTAACACCCTCCTTCAATTTGAGGTAAAAGAACAAAAATGAATGATCCGAGAATTGATAAATCTCTAATATAGACTATTAAGATAATAACTGAATTAAAATCTGAAATGAAATGAACTGGAAATAAAATTTGAAATATTAACAATAATAAATTTCAACAAAAACATAATAATAATTACTACTCCCTATAAAGTCGAATCTGCCTAATGAGATGATCCAGGTGAGCTTCGTAAAAATGTTGTCCAGTAAAATGAGTGTCTTGTACTCCTAGCCACTTGCTGGCTGACCAGTCCATGTAGGAAATATGTCCATCTGTCCAGTGTCTCGTTCCGAGATGTCATCTGGGTAATAGCTGCTGATGAGCGTCAGTACTGGGTCTTGGTCGGCAGGTACATCGCTCGACTCTCCAGGTTTTATCCAATTACTCACATTCGAACCGAATAATGGATCGATATGTGGCTTCTGGTTGCAAAGAAGGCTTTTAATGTCAATAACTGGTAGTCCATATATAAACCAGTAAATCAATGCATACGTCAACATGACTAGCATGATATTCTCCTCCGTGAATCTATGATATTCAGGAAGTTCTCGTTCAAGATAACTTTCTTGAGAGTATGGCTCGTTCAGAGGCTTATGAATCGACTTCACATACATATCATTTAGCTTAATGATATCAAGGAGTCTTGCAGAAATTTCCATTTCTTGTAATTCGGGTAGTGCCAATAAAAACTCGGCTTTCAAAAACTGCGAGGGAGTCGCATCTGCCCTCCTGACTGTGTACAGTCTTCCATCGTGTTGACTTGTGCAGGTATTACGCATACATGTTGCTGCCAAGACACGAGTAGAAAGTCCAACTGGAGTGTGGATAAAATAATAATGATAATGAAGGCTGCGGACCGTCCCGTGTTCCAATGTTTCAGGGGATTTCCTAGCGTCATGAAATTTCATTAAAATGCAACCCGTAGTCCCATGTGGACACCTTGCTGAGGTCGAGTTATACCAGGCCAAATCTTCTGGTAACGGGTGCAGGTATGTGACATTTTCCGGGTCCAGATCTTGGTTCCCGTCTTCTATCTTATCCAAGTGAATTGGTTTCACACGTTCATGGTCACTGGGACCTAACCTTCTGGGGTTATTCTCGTCGAACTTCAGGGTGCTTTCTCCATAGTATGGGATTGCATTCTGAGTGAGAGTTGATTTGTTCGTGATGAACTTTTCCAGTATACTCCCGGGGTGGCCAGGTGTATATGTCTCCAATCTCCATGCTGAGAGAGACCGTAATATGCTGATCCAGCAAAAAGATTTCCTATACAGAAATAGATGTGGATAGTTCAGATCTCGAAGAAAGCACTTATTGCTTTCACCGAATTGTTCGCTTTGATAGGAGATAGCATTCTTCCTATGTTGCCCGGGTCTCTGCTGTGTGTTAGATACGTCCACTTCTTGGATACGTGGTACAGAGTCTGCGTCTGTTGCTGGTGACTCTTTTTCTGCATTTCGGCTTAGCCTATGCCCTTGAGTTTTTCGGTCTGATTGTACCTGAGGTGGCTCGCAACGCGTTTTCCAATTTTGGCAGGCGTGAGCTTGATAATTATACTCAAAATTGATCTGGTTTTTGTGTACAGCTTTCCCATATATGAGTGGGGTTCCATAGAGACCTTGCCTTTCGCGAAGTAGAGTTGGAAATGGGAAAATAAAACTTGAAATATTATTTCCATTTGATTGTATCTTGTTTCGGTTGCTAAGTTGCTGTTGAAACTGTATGGGGGGATTCTTCTGTCTGAGTGTTTCCGAAACTCTTGAATTTGGATAGACTTTTCGACATCCCTCTGGCTCTGATTCTTGCCTACATGCAAATTGACTTATCAGAGTGCGTGACTTCGGAACTACCAAATATCGTGGGTGATACATATTCCTATCACTTGGCTTTCTTTGGGAGAAAGGCTTTTCTGCCCCTGTCTGACAGAGACTTGTTTCGTAGTTAATGACTGGACTAACTTGAAAACAGTCAAAATTCAATATCGACTTATTCTTTGTCTTCGGTCCGGAGTTTTCTCCTACCTGACGTGAACCATTAGTAGCTGTGGTAGCTAAACTGTATGAACTATATAGTGTACTTAATGAGGCTACTTGACTGTAGGCTTGATGTCCTATATGAAATAGACGACGAGAGAAAGGAACTTCTAAAAATTTCTCTGAGTTTCTTTGGTTTTCCATACTTCGGACGATTCTCTTTATTTTCATAAGAGGTTTGGAATCTGTTTTTAAGTCATCCTCAGCTGGTTGCTTGGCACCGGTAGCTGGGACATTTCTCGTGTGTGAGCACTGCATCTCTTCGACTTTCTTCGTGATTCTGGAGAAAGGAATGCATTCTTGGCTGTCTTCCCAAAGAAGACTTTCTTCATATGAGACGTTTTCTAATTCATCTGCCTTTCCTACTATTGTTGAGCATTTCAAATGCTGCTTGTGGTGGCTTCCACTTCGAGTACTGGTACTTGGTAATTTTCCATTCCTTCGAATATTCTGAACCATATTCTGACACAACTGATTCAAGACTTTGACAGTTGCTTGATTGTTCAGGTACTTGCCATGTTTCTGATGCCTACGTCTCTGGGACTGGATACATTCAGATTGCGTTCTGTTGTCTATCAGGCAATGATTGACAATAATATGAGGCAATATTCCGCTTCTTTGGTTTCCCGGCAAATTTCCCTCGCTGGAGAAACTTGGAGAATTTTCTATGGAAGAGCGGTAAGGGAAAATCTTCTGGGTTATCCAGACTGCATAGATTCTTCCCGATTTCTTTGACAACCTGATCGGCGCGGCGACGATAACAGTGAAGTTACCCGAGATTGTCCAGGGTTGTGACTTAAATCTTAATGAATTGTAATCCAAAATTGATTGGGATTGTTGAACTCGAATAGAGTGAAATTTCTTCATTAATTTCTGTGAAGGTACGGACTTGGTCCTCGTCTTCTCACTTGCCCTTTGCGTACTTATCATTTTCAGAGGATACGAACTGTATCTTTGTCTTTGTATGCTTAAATTCCCGAAGGGGTTCCTTCCTTCTGGAATGATCATTCTTCCTCCCGATAATTCCGAAAGTTGGAGGAGTAAATCTTTGTGTTTAGGCGATAGGCCGAGCCTTAACACTGGTGGAGGTACGGACTTTCTCCTGCTTCTCCATGTTCTTCCACTTTTGATAAGTTTCGTTCTCCGAGGAATTCTGCTGCAAAAGAAGTTAAAACAATTCTTCCTTTTGCAAATATAATCATTCTTGTTATTCGTGTCAACCACTCTGATGTGGGTTTCTTTTTACTAATTCCTGTTTTCAGTGAATTTATCACAGATTTTACCAACTGGGCAGTTGTAATGACATTATCTGTGTCTTCACCTACGAATTTTGCTTTTGTGGTTAAAGCTTTCTTTCTCGGCCATATTCTGTTCACTTTTGGCCTTGGACTGTGCGTGGATTCATAAACTTGTCCATTGATCCATATTTTGCCTAGGAGTATCCTTTCGGCATTGCAGCATTCAATCTTGATTTTTTCATCATCCATGGATTGATGCAGAGACACTTTCAAAATTTGACATTCTTGCTGGGTTTCATTCCAAATTAATTGCGAAACTTGCGTGTGATTTCTTCTTACGTTCATATTTGTAAAATAAATAGTAACTTGCTTAACTGTGAAGACTATAGTTTCAATCGAATTTCTTGGGGTAGTAGGACTCCCAAATTTTCCACTTCTTAAATTGGCTTTCTCTTCTTCGTAGAAACAAACTAGAAGTGTGTGAAACGGATAACTGCCTTTTATAGGGCTTAATCCTGATGATTCCGGAAAGTGCTGGCAAGGGCTTATGCTGTGGCCTTGGCTTTCTTCATTAATTTTTAGAAATTCTTGCATCATTCTTCGAAGAGCTTTCTCTTTGAGTGAAAATTCAGTGTCATTCCTATTCATCACCGTAGAGACAAATGATGTGTCCGGAACTTGATACTTTCCTTTTAATAATTCTGAATTCGGTTCCTCTTCAATACGTACTGGTGAGGCTACCTGATGGATCTGCTTCCCCGGTCGGGGGATGCCATGATCAACTTTGTATGATTCATACTTACTTCCTGCTGTGAGGATTTCTTTCTTGGCTTCATTGGTTTGAAGGCTCGTGTTGCTGCTGTCTGGTGAAAGCTGAGTTGGCTTCTCACTTCTGTGACTGTTAAGTCTGTATTCCCAAAATTCTTTTGTTCGATTTCGTTTTCTTGTGGTCCCATCTACTAGTGAGGTTGACCATGAATTTTCAATTTCTGGTGTGAGTGTGATGGCGCGCAATGGAGGTCCTTTTCCAGGTTGATATCCCCTATAACTTTCTCTATCACTGTCAGGTAATTGAGAATGCCATCCAAGACTAGATCGAATGTGACCAGGCTTACTTGCTTTGGCTGGGTTTAAATAATTCCAATGTTGAGTAGTTCTCTGTTCTGTGTTGTATGATGAGAGTTGCTTTTTAACGGAGTGTCCATTTGTCATGGTAAGAAATAGCATTAATCCTATAATTAGGATTGTGTGAAGTCCTTTCTTCATTCTGAGACCTGTACACGGTCTTCTTCTCTCAGGTGAGATTGCAGCTGTGTGCTCTTGTAATTCAACGTGATTCGAGGAGTCTTGGGTCACCTCTTCACTTGATGGTCCAGGCTTACTTCGTTTGCTGGAGCTATCGGTTTCGACTAATGTCTCCGATTCGGACTTGTCACTTTCTCTCTTTGTAGGTGTTCGTACACTGGGACATACCATATGTACTGTCGGTTGCTCAATAGAATGAGTACCTGTATCCGGATCCTTGCTTTCAGTGATCCTGGGAAGGAAATTCGTCTTCCAAATTGCTTTTCTATCTTCAGATGTGAGAATTCTTCTTTCGAACCATCTGGCCTTGATAGCTTCTTGTGTGGGTAGAGAACTTATTCGATCCACTCTGTAAGGTCTTCTCAGAGTACCTTGACTTAATCTCTGGAAGTATTTCTTGTTTAATACTTCTCTGACTGGAGTTCTCTGGCTTGAGATGCGTAGGTTCCGCTTGTTAGTTTCCAGTCTGATCGGCGTGACAGCCTTAACAAAGAGGTCTGTTTGTAGAAGCTCTTCTTTTTCATGTAATGGCTTGATGAGGTCCATCTCTACCATTTCTCGGAGGTACCATAGTTTTCTCTGGTCCTGCCGTGACCATCGATCTTGGTCGTCTTGCTTATAGATGATCTTCCATCCAAAGTCTGAATCTGATAGGTGTACTATGGGTGTGAGCCATTTCCGTACTGTTAATTCACATAATTGTAAGTGAATGTTGACCGCTGGGGTGTGTAAGTCAAAAAATGTACTGACTTCAATTTCTTCTAGATTCTTGTGCCTGTCTACTTCTTTGCGTGATTGCCAGTAGATTGCGGCCTTGTTTAGCGTAATTACCCCTCCTGTCAGGAGTAATGTTCCAGTTGAATCAATGGTGTAGCACGATTTCGCTTGTACTTCCACCTGTACTTCTTTGAGTGAAGCGTTTCCTTCTCTATGTACATCTCTCTCCCTCCCAAGGGGAATCGTTGCGTAACGGATATTGTCGTACATAGTTGTCCATAAATATTGCAGAATCCTCTTAGCTGCTGCATAGTCTTGTACCGTATAATTGTTATGGACGGATTCAATTCTTTCGATTGCGAAAGCAATGTCTGGTCGAGTAGCATCTCGAATTTGCAAAAGTTCACATATAAGATTGTGACACTTCTTGTAATCGTATTCTGACAATAACTGAGAGTCTTCTATCTCTTCGTTGTCGTATGGAAGTGTAGCTTCTTCCGTGGGTTGACGTCCGTAGTCAATATAGACTTGTTTGATCTTGTTTGCTTGTGTAAGGCTTACGTAAGATGCTGTTCTGGAGATTTCAATATTCATCCAGGTATTCGGGAGTAAATTTCTCTCTGCTTCAAACATCCTCTCTAGGTCTGCTGCAAGTATGTAAATGTCTTGACTGTGTGTGGCAGATGCTAGAACTTCCTGTCCATTGATTAACAGGTAAGTATGATGTGTCTTCCCGTGGGGATCCGTGTAGGATTGAATATACAAGTCTTCATCGTATTGGCTTTGCTTGTAATGTAATAGCAGTAAGAACTGATGCGTCTTGTGTCTCGATTTATTACTGAGTACGAGACCACTGAGGCTTGAGTTCACGGAATATACCAGTCGATGACCATGGCTATATCCCTCTGGAGGTTCCAAGTAAATTTTCTTCCCGTCAGTTCGATTCATCTCTGCTGAGGGTCTGAGTAAAAAAGTTGCCAGGTATTTCCCGCGAATACCCGCGTCGGCCAAAATAAGTCTTGAAGTTATTTGGCATGCGTCGGTCGTGATGAGACCGTCTAACCTGATGAAGCTTCCATCTTCGGTTATGATGACCACTTTAGAAAGGTAGAGGTCATTATCTTCTGTGTGGGTATATGTCCACGCTGTCTTTAATACTTTCTGATTGCTGGGCATTGTAGAAAGTTTCCATGTGCCACTTCGCATGTGGGCTTCAATTTCCTGGTCCATTGATCGGATTCAGTGTAAATGTTCTGAGGTTCGGATTGCCTCTTGATAATTGTTCGGATTTTGAATCCCGTTGCCGTGGTAGGCTTTGAATATCACTTTCTCTGGTAATGAGTGATACTGATTACGAATGGAGCGCTTTGATGCGACGGCTGTGTCTAGCGCTTGTGACTTGGAACTTGTCTTCTTGTCCGAAGTTGTGGCGGAGCGATCTCGCTTGGATTCCGCTGTGTTACTTCTTTTTCTACCCGTTTCCTTCCCTTGACGGGGGGTAGTAACCGTAGATTCGTCTGATTCTTGCTCGTAATAGAGACTTGTAGGGCTTCCTGTGTGTAGTACATGTCATAAGTTCATGATGGAGTAACCCGTATCGGCGGGATTTCGACGAACTGTCTTCGCTTCCATCATCTTCTCGTCTTGAGAGTTGTAAAATGCCCAATAATTCTCGTTTCCGTGAAAGGATAGTCCCATGCTCTTGCAGGCGTAATTGACTGA
The DNA here is from genome assembly GCA_949802685.1 of Dicyrtomina minuta. Taxonomy (NCBI): domain Eukaryota; kingdom Metazoa; phylum Arthropoda; class Collembola; order Symphypleona; family Dicyrtomidae; genus Dicyrtomina; species Dicyrtomina minuta. Next base: position 76,132,710 of record OX461810.1, read on the forward strand.
GAATATATTGGAGCCATTCGGTAAATACCATACATTCGGTATTTCCATTTGTTTCCATTTGCTTCCATTGAAGGCTTCAAGTATTACTGTCCCGGTTCCGGGTGATTCCACTTCTTTTCCGTCTGCTAGGATAACTGTGCGGTTTTTTTCTTGAGTTTTAAGAAGGCCGTAAAACCAATCAATTCGTCCGCAAATGTGGACTGTGGCTCCCGAGTCGCACGTCCAGTGGAATTGTGATGCCAGGGAATTAACAATTTCTATTCCTGGGTTGTCCATGTTGCTGGAGCTGCCTGTAGTAAGGTCTTGTGTTTGTGAATCGATCTTCTCAACTGACTGAAGACTCTGCTCGCCTCCAGGTTGCTTCGATATGCTTAGGCTGGAGGTGGGGGCTTCTTGAGAATTCTGATGATTGATACGTACCATGAGTACTTTATTCGGTTGACCTTTCTGTGTACGGTCAATTTCTCTAATTTCGTCTTGATGACTAATAGATGAGGGCTCATCGTTTTCGGCGTGTTGCCTGTTGGTGGGTATGCACCATCCATCTTGAGAACAAACGTGTTCTTTATTGATGATCCTCGGAATTGCCTTGAGCAATTTGATTGTTTCCTCGTTCTTTTCTATTTCGAGGCAGAACGTTTCCGGATTGTATGATAATCCTAACGTGCAGTACTTTCGAGTAGGTTGACTCAATTCTTGAGTTTTCAGTAACATGCATTGTTTGCGTCTATGTACTGGCTTCTGACACCAATTACAGGGTAATTGTGTATTCTTCTGTGATGAGGATTGTATTGTGTCCTCAATGTCAGTGCTCTTGCTTGAGGCTTTGAGTTTCTCGTACCATTCTGGAAACTCTGATTCTTCTTGACGTATTAGTTCCTCATTTCCTTTTGAAAATATGAGGCAGGTCAAAACATGACACATGTACTCTTCTCGTTCTTCTTTTTTCGAGAACGGATTTTTCTTGAGTTCCTCCCGTATCTGTGACGGGGTAAATGTAGGGATGATACTCCCTCCTAATGTGCCTGGGGCTTCAGCTGAAGATATTCTCGGATATCCAGCGTTTTGTTTTTCTTTAATTATTAAGAGTTTCTTTTGTGTCTTCTCTAGAATTGATTCTAGGTACCGAATTCTATCTTCGAATTCTGAATGATTCATTCCATTGTCTTTCTCTTCATCACTGTCCGACGGTGTATCTCCTATGGTATAATGTTCTTCATCCGGAGTTGAGACGTGAGATAACGTATTTGAGTCGAATGCCGTGCCTTCTGAATTATGTCTTGAATCCTTCTCGTACTGAGGAAATTCGATCAATGGATCTATTGTTGAAGGGCTTTGTAATTGTTGAGCTTTTCTCAAGAATTCTATTTCTTCCATATGCCATTGCATGGCTTTGTCAAATGTGTCTTGGCAACATTGACTGGGCATTTCGACTAATTCCCAAGGATAGGGAGATTCTTGCGGTTGAACTGTGACCGCAGGCTCGCGTTGGAGACTTTGATTTGAGTCCGAATTCTGTGTATTCGAGGACTTTGACAGTGACTGGGGAGTAACGTGATTCTCTCCCGTTTCGTCTTCAATCTTGATACGGACCATAAAGGCTTTATGAATTTTGTCCGTTTTCGTGTCAGATGATGACAATGTATCCTTCGTCTCTGTTGACTGGATTGTTTCTTTGAATTTTTCAGTCCCATATTGAATGACTGAACTCCCTCCGACCGTGTGTAGGTCTGGGGTAAGTTGAGGGGGGATGCCCGCACCCTCCTGTTTCTTGAATTTCTTCGACCGAGGCGGTTTCTCGGGAGACGATAAATTTTCAATGCTGGGGGAATGTGATGACGAATCTTTCGGTATCCCATTGCCCGTTTCGGGGTCGAGAACGAATCTGAAATTGTTCATTTCACCCGTGGCTGATGCTGACGCAGTGGGGTCAGGCTTTTCGAGTACTGGACTTATGATGCCAGGCTTATGAGCGACTGAATTCGTATTTTCAGGCTTTTTCGGGGCTGAGCTTGTGTCCTCAGACTTATCCTGTGCTGTTTCGAATTTTGAGAATTCTACAGACTTGGCTCCTTGAATTAATTCTTCATATGTTGGAGGCTTTTCGTTTCCGGAATTTTCAGATTGATTCCTAACGATTTTCGAATCTTCTCGTTGATTCTCGCCTATCTCGGCTCCGGGTACTTGTGCCCTGACCGATTGAGGCTGAAGGGGGATAATCCTTTACTTTCGGACTTGGAATTCGATGTCGAATCTTTCCATAGCTTCAATTAAGCGTTCGAATGTTCTTTCATAATTCGGGAGAATGCTCCACTTGTCGAGGAATTCTCTGTAGAATTTCTTCCTCTTACGAATTGTGTGGAGGGCTATCCCTACCAACACTGTATCTGAAAATCCGTCATATTCTGCAATGAGAATGGCCTGAATATCTTGTAATTCTTGAAGATATTGACTGCCCGTTCCTGTGATTCTCAAGTTGTACAGGTGCGAAATTACGTCTTGCTTCGACTGTTTCTGTCCTGTTTGATACTTCTTTCTGAAGATTTCTACCATTTCATGGGATTCTTTACAGTGAAAGATATCCGGTAGTAGATCCGTGTCGACCGTCTTGATAATCAATTCTTGATTATGTGCATCTGCATCGAACCAGGCTCTGGTGATGGCTGTAGTGATGGCTTTCGGAAATGGGAGATATTTCGGTCTATTCCATGACCCGTTAATGATTTCTTCATTAATACCGTTCGTTACGGCTTTCGTAATTTCTTCTTCCCATTCTTCAAAATTTCCTTGCTCGGATAATTTCGGAATATTTTGAGATTTCGTCTCTGCGGACTTCTCAATTTTCAACGGACTTATTGAGTCTTGTAACTCCTTGATTTGCCGTTCTTTTTCGAGTAATTTATTCTGAAAATGAATTCTCAGTTTCTCGTACTGTTGGTCAAAGTATTGATTTGCCCCCAACAGGAGATCTTCGGGTGTGGGTACGGTCTTTATGTAGCTGACCTCTCCATTTCTTACTACCCGCTTGATATCGTATAATTCTACTCCGTCGTAAGGTTTTACGATGAACGAAGGTTCGAATTCTTCATAATTTCGTCCTTCGGATGAGGATCCTGGACTGTTCTGTCCTTCAGTTAAGGAACCTGGACTTTTCTGTCTTTCGGACATGAGTCCTAGACTATTTCTTCTTTCGGATGTAGATCCTAGATTTTTCTGTCTTTCAGACATGAGTCCTAGACTGTTCTGTCTTTCGGATGAAAATCCTAGACTTTTCTGCCTTTCGGACGTGGGTCCTAGGTCTTTGAGTCCTTCGGATGAGAATCCTGGACTTTTGGAGTCTGACGGAGTACTACCGTCCTTTCCATTTCAAAGTTGATTTTCTCGGGGTTTGATATAACCAGGATTTACTAGGTGACCTGGAATTTCTTTGATAGCTCATGGATTAAATTATGCCAGGGCACGAGGGGCTTGGAAAATTAATTGATGCACTCGAAACTGCGAGTGGCTTGTAGTGCGCCCTCACCGGAGGTACGTAGCGTTCAGAAGTTAATTCTATTCTTTTCTTGAATTTCGAATTTTCAATGCTGATCCTCTTGATCCTCTTCTGAGCTACTCTTCTCCTCGGATATTTCCACTATCAGAATTTCCTTTTTAGGGGATAATTGATAGCTTATTTCCTCGAGTTTACTTACTTAACCTCCGTCGGATCCGCTTGTTAGGCGGTTCGTTAGGTTAAATTAAGTATAGTAGTGTCGTTAGCTCGCTGCCGTAAAGATGAGATCTTTTCCAAACGGATTAAATAGATCTGTATTATTATCCTTTTCCAAACGGATTAAATAGGATATGAGATTCTTTTCCACAATGGATTAAATAGAATCTATAAATATTCTTTTCCAACAGGATTAAATAGAATATTTCTAGTCTTTTCCCAACGGATTAAACAGACTCTTCACAATATTCTTTTCCAAGGGATAAACAGAATTATTGTGGCTGTGCTCAACTTTTCCCAATGGATTTAATAGTTAGCACGAAGTACCGAAAACTTGGTTTTCTATAATTGAATTATACAGGAAAACTTCGGGTGCACTGGCCAGTGTCTTACGGGAAGTTTCCTGTCTTTTACTTTTTATAATTCAGTGTAAAATAGGCTTGACCTACGGGGTCAATTGTGACCACTGTCTCAGCCGTGCTGATAACGTAATAAATAGTACGTTATGGATAATCTCTAGTTATCAGCGGTATGATCCATAAGACTATTATGGAGTGTGAATCTCAGATGAAAAGTAAAATGTTCCAGAGGAACAGAAAATAAATAAGATGCTGTTGCTCCGGCGATCAGTCTAAGATTAAATTTATTTTCAGTCTTTGAGTATTGAGCATGGCTCGGTTTGGTTGAATTTTGATATATCAATGTTTACATATGTTTTAGTACAATAGTACATGAGAGTACTGTATAAACGAATATAGACTGACGTGTCACTACAATAGTACGGATGCTGTGAAGGAAATGAATATGACTCCACCATCCTGTATTGTGAAATATACATGCTTGGGTAGCTGCAATAAAACAATAAAATATAATTGCTAGTTGAAGGATGACGAGAGGGAACATTCCCGAATCGTCAGCACAAATAATGTCCAATGCTTTTGTATAGAGAAGCTCAATAACTTGACTTCTTAAGGTTTGACAATTATTCTGAAATATTCATCTCCATGTTAATGGAGATGTTACAATTTGTAAGTAACTTGAATCTCTGATTAGATAAGATAATTTGCAGCTTGCATGAATCTAATGATTGCTTAAGTAGAACATCTCATGATAATGAAATGTGCTGAATCCCTCTTTTACCAATGACGGGATTGAAATGATACGGATTTGCCATAACGCAATATCCTACAATATGAATGCCAGATTATAATGTAATACGTACTATATGTATAGTTATAAGTATCTACATTAACACCTCCTATCTATATAGGGAATTATATGTCTATATTATATAATACATCCTAATTACATAGGTACATGTATCTATATTTTAACAATTATTAACTTCAATAAACTACAAAAGAATTCAAAAATCAGAGATAAATCACAAAAAAAACATGTTTTATAGAGGCAGACGCATCCCGTTTTGCAAAAACTATAAAGGCTATTTAAAAAAATTGTTTTAGTTGAATGTTTACCTTAACTACGTAACAAAGCAGCTTGTCCAGCGGAACACGTCACGGATATGAAATTCGACTAAAAAACAACTGACGATTAGGATTAAAAACGAAATTAGGATTTGCTTATGAAAGAAATCGTTGTATGAACGTTTCTATTTTCTTGCGGACTCTTGGCCTCTATAGTGATTTATGGCTGCTCTATGTTCCTGTCAAAAGATACATGGTGCGTTTTAATTTATGTCTAAGATATGTGAGTATGCGACAGGTTGGTGACTTAGGTTCACGTTATATAGGCATATATATGTATGTATGTTTCCCTATATTTGTGTAGAATCAATCTCATTTTCAGAATATACGCGAAGGTTTCAATTCTACAAGTAACTAATATTTTTTTTATTCGTATATTGTACGTATTGAGTGAAGAATTAGTTAATTTCCAATTTAGGTAAGCTAGAATTAAAATAAGTAATGCTAATGAAATACACTAACAAAGATTATGTCGATGAGTAAAATGCTGGTTTGATGCTGGTACATACGATGGTTTGAAAAGCTCAATATGTTCTACTTTCTACTGTATGTTTTTTTTGGAAATATGCAAAATGTTATATTTACGTGCTGTAAAATTTTTCAAAATAATCTATTTACATGCTTTTGAAAAATACAAAATATTCTTATAACGTCCTTTTAAAACGCTCAAAATCCTGTATTTATTTAAATATTTTTTCTATTTTTATTGTTTTTAGCAAGACAAAATAGAGAATAATTTTAATTTTACACTGACAAAAATGCCAAATGGTTTTTTTTCACAACCAAAATTAATGTTTGAAATGAAAATAAAAGTGAAAATGAAAGTAATAATCTTAGCAATAATAATGATAAAGAAAGGCTAGTTTCAAAATTAATTAATTGCTGACAAAATAATTAGCACGAGGAATTATCTCCCTTAAAGAATGTCTATTCATTTTCATACAATGCTGCAACCTCCGCCACCACCGCCACCACCTCCTCCGCCGTTTTCTCCCCCACCACCTCCACCACCCCCACCGTCGCTTGCAACGTCAATGACAGTAATCCCACTCATGTTGTTCACCTAGAGAATTTAGAAAATTCTTTTATTATTTCACATAATTTTTATAGTCGATAATAAAATTGCGGTAAGTACAAAAATATTCTTTCGAATGAAAATATTCTTTTTTTTAGTAATAAGTGTGATAATTTTGAATAGTTTTCAGAAATTGAAGATGTATCATTGTGCACAATTATTTTTTAACTTAAAATCTTTAATATTTTTTATTACCTTAAATGACGAGAGAAATTCTTTAGGAGTAAGAAGTCACTTGCTTCTGGATCGAACGTCTTTTGGTCTGCTTGCTGAGAGCCTGCTTAAACTTGAATGAGAATAGCTAAGCCGGCTGGATGTTTTTATATGAAGCAAATAAGCAAGTATTTTACAACTGTATTATTAAGTAGTTATATATACTTGCTTCCTAATTCAAACGTTAAAGAAACGATTTCACTTATTACAGTAAAGCAGTGGACGCGACTGTCTAATTTAGTAACTGACTCGTCGACCTTTCTCAAGAAACGAAAAAGAAACGACTGGAGTAAACATGGCTTGGTGTTATAGGTTTGTTCAGTTTTTGAGTCTGACAGAGTTCAAATGGTCTGAATCTAGTCCTGGTTGTTCTGATAAAGGCCGAGAATGTGAGTTGGTTTCTGCGTATACAATTTTTACTAGTTCAATTTGTATTGCAAAAGCTGACACTACATTCATTTAAATCAAAGGTAAATTAATTCAAAGTGAACGTCGAGTCATGTCGTACATATGCAATTGTTTTGTCGGGCTTCCACGACCATCTAACAAGCAACCATCATGACGGGATTAATTTGTCTATATAGCTTCACATGTAAATCAAATACACGTCCCCGTTTGCATATTTCAAAAACTGAAACCAATTTTTCTTGTGGCATTTAACATAGGGTTTCTTATTTGAAAAAAATGTAGAAGCCATACAGTAAAAATTCCCAAGTGAAGTACCATTGAATATATGAATTTATAGTTTTTAAAACTTTTTAATTTTTAAAACATAAAACGAGCATATGAAATTCGCTTATAGGTGTTACACGACTAATTGTGATTGTAAGTGAAGCACACGCCTGTTCACTTACGGCTACCGACCTGAACCACAAAACGTATTGCGAGAGCCTTTTAGGTCGGTAGCTGATTGAAAAACCACCGGTTTTCCACCGTCGGTTATTTCAGCACATTATTATTTTTTACAAATAACATTATTCTTTGAGTTTCTACACTGAAGGGATCCTCCATAAATGACGTCGTAAAGGAACTGAAAAGAACTGAAAGGAACTGAAAGGAACTGAAAAAACACATGTGTCGACCTCCCCCCCCCCCCCCCCCCCGCACCCTACTCTCCATACTGCCGTTTACAACGCAGAAAAAATCTAATTATGAGGCTGTTTGTCAGTGTTTGTACATTTTAACTGTAAAATACTGAAATTAAAGTTAAAAATAAAATTTTGAACAAATAAAACTGCTCAACAATCAATTGACTTTTTTAGTATAGCAACTTGTGAGTCTATATTATGTTACATACAACACACATACATGCATACAACCCATCATCGTCCAGGGTCCAGCTTGCTACATTTCACTGTATATTACTGTATACAGTGTGTTTCATTGAAATAGACTCAGATGTTTTTGGGGAGTAACTCCCCCCCACGCACGAATAATTCAACGAGATAACTATTTTTTGTTGACAACTAACTAGCTGCTATCTTTAAACTTTGGTTGACCCCCAGGAGTCAAGAGGTTACTTCACAATTTAATAAGAACCAAAAAATAGGTGTTTCAATGAAATAGACTCAGACCACGGTTTTTCCCATTCAAACACGTCTATATTTTGAACCAGTAGATGCAAAAATGCAAATTTTTGTCAGCCTACTCACAGATGTATTACTTATAACTAGGAACACTCACATTGATCACAGAGTTACAATAGCACCACTGACTGGGGGGAGAACTGGTGCTCATCGCGTCACTTACTTTTTTACCGTTGTTTCTTATGGGGCAGTCCTGACTTGTTTCAGTTATTAGTCCCTAACATTTGCAAACAAGCACATATTAAAATTAATTAACATGGGACATAATGCCAACCAAATTCCCTACACAATGAAATATTAGACATGACTAAGGTCACACGGGGTCACAAGGCACCCGCATATGAACTTTGAACGCAGTTGCGCAGTGGGTTCGCCAATGGAGTAGAAGCGAAGCAACCACCTGCGATGAAAATAACCACCTGCAAAAAATATCAAATCGTATACAAACCAATGAAACACAGCTTTACGATTAAAGAAGTAGGTATAGAAAATTAAAAGAAAATTATTATGACACAGTATGAGATCAAAACCCAGTATAGATAATTAGACGTACGTTCCAGTTGCACAAACTCTTGTGATTTTGGGAAGAGTAGAACTGTATTCAGTCAAATCCGGGACGTGGGTGTGAAAGTATAAATAGTTGCCATCTTCCTTGTACAACCACAGCTCCTGCTTGGTTCCTTCTCCAGTCAAACTCAGAACAAGAAACACCGTCAAAACTAGAGTAGCAAATCCGAGCTGAGTTTGTCTCAGCAACGCCATGATGACTAAAATAGGAAATAAATCGTCTGTGAATAACCAAAATGACCCATTTCCATTTTTAGCTAAATGGTCATCAACTTTCTACAAAAATATTAAAATATGTCTTGAGAGCATTTAAACATAGAACAATCTGCACCTTTTTGATAAAACGGAATTAGAAAATTTTACATCTGGAATTAATTGAATTAGGAAATTTTTGCACCTTTTCTAAATATGAAATTAGAACATTTTGTACCTTTTTAGAAACATGGAACTAGAATATTTTGCCCCTTATCAAAGACATGGAAATAGATCATTTTGCACTTTTCGAATACATGAAATCAGAACATTTTCCACCTTTCCGAAAATATGGAATTAGAAAATTTTGCACCTTTTCGAAAACATGGAATTAATACATTTTGCATTTTCTTGAAAACATGTAAATAGAACATTTACACTTTTCAAAAATTCCTAATTAGCATTTTGCATAATGAATTTGTATATAGGTCATTTTGGTTGCTTCGCAGACGATATGAAGACTATGAAGTACAACTTAATTTAAAGAAACTATTTTAAAATAAATTTTCGTTTTTGTAAATTCAGAAAAAGCTTGTAGAATGAATTAAATTAATTTAAATTTAAATATTAGAAACTGTTTATAATATTTCTACTAAACGTAAACGCGCCTTTAATAATTTACTAGTCCGGTGGGAGGTTACAATGCAACTAGTGAAGGTGTTCTCTATTATTAGAAATACAGAATATAACTAACTATTTTAATAAAGATGTTTACTGTACCTTCAATAAAAAGTATGATTTTGAAAAACTAACTTGAGCAGTTTAATAATTTGAACCTGTGAAAAAAATAGTTAAAGTGAACTGACTGCCCATAACTTTTATATTTAGAGTTTAGAATCAATTAAAGCGTCACATTATATTATTTTCAATTTAAACTTATAGGAGTAAAATTACCTTGAATTAAATTTACCAATCTTATCTCGATTGTTCTGTGTTGCCATAGTTGAACTATATGAACTATAATGCTTATATTTTAATTAAATACAATGGGCAAATATTGGTAATCATCGCATGCCATTCAGGCAGGGATTTTTCCTCAACCTCTGCTGTCAACACAATAAAATTCGCCACTTGTAATTAAGTGTTATGTGATGAAAAATATTTTAATCGCGTTGTGCATAATGTTTTTTTGCTATATTATAACAGCCTAGGGCAAGATAACACATTCTAATTGACTGACACAATAATTAAAACACTAATTAAGCTTGGAATTGGCCTTTGAAGTACTTTTAATTTAAAATTTTTGAGACAAATTTGTAGGCAATAAAACCCAGGAAAGTAATACTAATAATTTTATTCGGGTGAATCGCCATAAAGCACTACTTGTTTGCAACGTCCTATTTTGCATTTCTAGTCGCTTTGCAAAACAATTCATTTAATAAAAATGAAGATAAAATTGAAAATACGAATTTATTTCATTCAGTAGTCACTCAATGGAAAATGGAAAGTAGTACATCAAATTAGACCAAATAATTTTATGTTTTCAAAACAGGATCTTGTGCTCAGTCTTCAGGTAGAAATTCAAAACTTGACTTTGGCGTATGGAGGTGGCGGAGGAGGTGGCGGAGGTGGTGGTGGAGGAGATACGGTGGAGGATGGGGATTAATTCAAAACATTTCAATAAAATTGATTAAGTTCGGTTTAAACACTAATTATTATTGTGAATAAATTATTATGATCCTAAAAGTGCAAACAATTAAAACTGTCTTTAAAGTAGCGCGTTATTAACAATCTATCGTCTATGAAGATGTAAACATTTTATTATTTACCTTTCATATACAAGGAAATAAAACATTTTTCACATTTATCTCATTTAGCTTTTTTTTCGTCGAGCTCAATTCGATTCTAGTCTAAATTGAGAGTCATATATATGAACATATGTATATAAACATATATAATTTATTCATCTAGTTGTTAATTGGCCGCAGCCCTTACAACCCCTTCATTTTACATTTTATAGCATTGTATTTGGAGCAAAAAAGTGAGTCCTTGCTTGGATCACTGTTCGATGATTAATATATGATTTGTTTAAGCCTTAAAAAGTAAAAGTCACAAAACAGTTGTGTGCAAACATGGATACTGTGTTTTAAATAAATAATTTACATATGGTCGAAAATATTAAATAGTGTGCGTGTAATGAGGTTTACAAGTCTGTATGTATTCTGAAGCCGGAAGCAAAACGCATCGAAATTTTTCTCGAAAACACTTCCGAGTTTCCTCGAAAACGCATCCGAATTTCGCACGCTTTATCGTTGGTGGTTTAATCACTGGTGGTTGAATCTTCGGTAGTTACTTCGCTGTCTGTTATTTCACTGGGTGTTGTTTCACTAAAATCGGGTCAAAAATATCAAGTAGTGTGCGTAAGTTATTACAAGCATATATACGTACAATAAGATAATATTATCACCCTCCGCTTCCCCCTTCACCCCCTTTACCAGGGGTTAGAAATCCACCGTCCTCTCCATCTTGTCCATCAGATCCGGAGCCAGATCCTTCGCCTCCCTTTCCACCCTCTCCCCAAAAAGCACTTCCTCCTCCCCCTCCACCCCCACCCCCATTAGGTCCATCTCCACCGTCTCCACCGTCACCTCCAGAGAACCAACCCCCATCTGAACCATCCTCACCATTATTGCTCATCTTACTTCCTCTACTTCCTGCACAATAAAATATACACAACGTATTATCACTATTTATGACAAAACTTCACCGCTATATATTTTGGTCAAACAGATAAACTACAGGGATGAAAAAATTTGATTTAGGCTCGATGAATTTTTTAAAGTCAGCAGCCCTTTCAAGTTACCCGCCAAAACTAAAAATTCAAATTTCCAATGTTCTGTATGATTAGGATGTATTTTATTATTTAAAATTTAATTTTTAAAAAATTAAAATTAAAAAATGCGTGTATTCCCTACGTATTGAATCGTCATTTCCGAGTGACTGTAAAACAAAGACTTTTTCTCTCGAAAATCATTGGGTACTGATAAATAAAATAAAATAACAAAATCAAACTGTGTGCAAAATAAACTATATTAATATGAATAATAACCTTATCCAGTTTTGCTAAAAAGCACTTCAAATAATGCAATACAATTTACTTACTTGAATCTTTACCTAAAAGTGAAAAACAGTACACTACCACGACCAAATCCGATCTACATTGGAGAACCAACACCTAGACAGTAAAACGCCAACCACCTTGTTCTATGTTCTGTAGCCAAGTTAGAAGTGACAAAGTTTGTGTACGTTGGAAAACTAATTTCCATTCAGAACTTTGAATGTTGTTGTGAAGAAAGTCGATTTCCCAACGATTTCACTTTGTGTAGATTAATCGTTAGTCTTATCTTTACCCAGCGTTGCTTATTTTTATCACATAAAACATTGCGTCTGCATTTGTATATGGAAAGATGACATCATCTTGAATGTACGAAGACCAGACCAGTTTCGCAATTACGTTAAGCGAACGATTCATAGGGTCGAATTTAACAGCTATGTCGTTTTTGCAGTTTGAAAATACGTTTTATCCTTCTCCTGTCGGTCAGTCGTACTCACCAACTTCCACCTAAGTCAGGGGCGGATTTGGTGAAATTGTTCATGGCAGGGGCTTATACAAATTCGGTGGTCATTTTAAATTATGTACTTACATATTTGCCAGTGTTAAGAGCGTTTTAGTGTTATGGGTGGGTAAAAGCACATTAGCCCACCCCCTGGATCTGCCCTTGGCATAAGTTGAGTGTATGTCTGTAATTTTCTGTATTGCTAGGTTAACAATGATGCATATTGGTCGATTGCAAGCCCCAGTTAATTTGTGAGCTCAACAAACTGAAACTTTCTGAAATCTCCAAACTTGTAACAATTCATGACAAATTAATTGATAATTTCTGTAAAACTTAATTTCTAAATGTATAATCTGTCTGCTATCTTTGATACTCTCTACCGACTGTTATTTCCTTGTACCTAACTTTCATATGGTGTCTGTATTATGTATGCTTAAAGACAATAAACTATTATTATTATTATTATTATTATTATTATAACTGATTATAGTATTGAAAAAAGTTATACAGAAATATGAGATTACGCATCGTCGCGTCTGTGGCAAACAAGCCCGTATGCTTTCTTTATAATTTGAGTGACAAGATATACAGTTTTGCGTTTAGACATTTTTGGAAAGATATGCATTCGATAACGAACATATTTCACACACAAAATTGAAGTTTTGCTTTATTGTATTAAATTTATTTAAGTATGTATTAAGCATTATTATACAAATATTCAATATTTAGATACGTAACTTTACAACCCAGGCTTCAAAGGATCCCTCGGAGGCGGAGGGCTGCCACCCTTAGAAACTTCCCTGACCTCCCTGTCCACCTCAGTCTCATCGGTTTTAGAATAATTACATTTTCTACAATGACTGCCTCCGTTTGCATCATCCCCGTCCTCCCCTTCTTGCCCCACCCATCCACCATTACCACCACGGCCACCCCTCCCTCCGTTGCACCCAACACCGTCCTCCCCATCCTCCCCTCTTTGACCGAAACCCCCTCCATTACAACCCCTTCCCCGGTAGCCCCCACCGCCATATTTCTCCCTTTGACCAAACCCGCCCCCATTGCCACCACGACCACCCCTCCCTCCGTTGCGCACGCCGCCATCCTCCCCATCCTCCCCTCTTTGACCAAACCAGCCTCCACTACCACCACTACCACCCCTCCCTCCCCTCCCACAACCACCGTCCTCCCCATCCTCCCCTCTTTGCCCCACACCTCCGCCATTACCTCCGCGTCCACCATGCCCTCCGAATTTCCAGCTGTAACCCTCTCCCCCTTTTGAAGTTCCTCCGTTCCACCACCCTTTCCATATCTGAAAACCCCCGCTCCCTCCCTGGCCACCCTTGCACTCATTTCCGTTTTGTTTTTCTTGACCTACAGCTTCTTCTTGAATCCTGCTTTTATCCGTATGGCAGGAACATCCTTCCCCTCCATTACCAGCAATATTTTCTTTTTGCCCCATGTTGTCCTCTTCGCGTGGAAAATAACCGACCGCAGTAGGAGTAGGAATTATTATTATTCAAGGGTTTATTCATTTTTCATTGTCGAACATTCTGATTACATTTATACATACGCAGTTGAATCACAAATAAATGTTAATTCAACCAAAAACAGTATAAATAATTTAGATAGGTAAATCAAATTTACAATTTCAAAAATATATAATGTACTCATAAGCTACAGTCACTAAAAATAACAATTTCTTAATAGAAAGATGAAGAAGCTTAGGCGACATATAACAAGCGCTGTGGAGTGAAAGAATTACTAATTAGAGTGTATACGCACTAAACAAGACTAAACTAATAACATTAAAAATTATGTATTTATTTATTTAGTTTCACTTTTTATAAAAGCTGGAATCGTGGACTTACGATATCTCTCTGTTCTACATTTTATAATTCTATACTTGTTGCATAATCTGTTCGTACGTGTGTTACATCTCACATACTGATTGAGCCAATTCCCAAACCTTTTGGATTTTTCAAGTTTCTTTCCAAAACTGGTTAACAGTTTACTATATCTAACATCAATTTTTGTTATACCAAGTTTATCAGTAACAGTTTTATAATTCCTTTCACTAACATATGAACCATCAATTATTGAGAGACAACGTTTTTCAATTGAACAAATCTTTTTCATTAACTTATTTTGTATACTCTGGCTCCAGACTACTGATGCATATTCTAAAATACATCTAACATACGTTTTATATGCAGACAATAACTGTACTTTGTTGAATGACGTGCAGATGACCATCCCCACCTCTACCTCCTTTACCAGCTCCTCCAAATCCAAACCAACCTCCACCGAACAAGCCTCCGCCTCCGCCACCACCACCACCACCACCGCCTCCTCCTCCTCCACCACCGCCCCCTCCCCAACCACTACCGCCCCTACCACCACAACTGCCTGAGCTCATTCCTGAAACCCTATTGAAGTACAAGCCTGATTAATTCACATATAAAGGATCCAAGTTTTTTTGAACGAACTACAGATTAGTACAATAATCAATCGTCTAACTAAAGGTACACTAATTTATTACTTAATTTATTGTATAATTGTATGTACCTACCTAGATTAGTATTAGATTGTATTAGATCTTTCAAGCAACCGTCATGACGTGATTTTTTAGTTCAAAACGATATTTAGATATTTGAATTCTGTATGCAGCACTTACAATTAGTCGTGTAACACCTATGAGCCGATATAATACACTCGTTTTCAGTTTAACAAAATTATAAATTCAGATTTGTAATAGAATTTCACGTAAGAATTTATACTGTGCAGCTTTTTAATTTTTTTCGAATAAGAAACCACATATGCTAAATTCCACAATAGAAAAATAGAATTTAGTTTTTAAAAATATGAAAACGGGGATATGCAATCTGCACACATGTGTAGCTATGCACTACTAACTAATTGAAGCATGCAGGATTCGAATACCTATATTATTCTGTATAAAGTGCCTTGGTTTGGAAACGGGACAATCCCGTCGTATGCTGGTTGCTTGTTACATTGCCATTGAAGCCCGATAACAAGAACGCACGGACAACATTATGTTATTTAATTCAAAATGATTTATCTTTGATTTAAACTAATATAAAGTGTCGGCTTTAGCAATAAAAATTGAAGTAATTTAACGTAACGTAATGTAAAAAAATTAAAATAGAATTTTAAAACTTTATTCACTGTTATTTTTACTACACACAGAATTAAACGTAAGTATGCACACAATAAATGGCTTGAACTTGTAAGTATGAGGAACTGCGCTAATTGTTACCTTGTAATAAATATTAATTATTAATGACGCTGACAAATAAATCCACAAATACTTGACAAATTGCGTTTACGCTGTCGAATTCTATGCAGGAGAATGGAGAATGTAAAGAGGAATTGCAAGTAGTGTGGTATGTATATGGGACAGAAATCTGCTCACTCTCTCACACTCTCATCAGCTTTTATCAGCATATAACCAAATGCAGAAACCAGACTATCTGAACTCTGTCAGACTCAGACACTGAACAAAATTGGCATCAACATCAGCCCATGTTTACTCCAGTCCTTTACTTTTCGTGTCTTGAGGAAGGTCGACGTCGACGAGTCAGTTACTAAATTAAACAGTCGCGTCCACTGCTACACTGTGAAAACGTTCCCATAACGTTTGTATTAGGAAGCAAGAATATAATTTACTCCAGTATATCACGGCGTCATATAAGCAAGTGACAAAAGTTTTCCCATGTATAACAGTTGAATTAGATTTGCAGCTGCAGATTAAGATTAAGCATGTCATCATCATAGCCCGCATATCCCATCTCTCCAGCATTAATACAGTACAGTTGTGCCATTCTTGCTTGTTAAAAACATGTACTATTTGCTCCATATAAAAACTCCATCCGACTCCGACTGCACTATGCCCACTCGTGTTTAAGCAGACTCTCAGCCAGCACTCAGCACTCCACACTAAAAGACATTCACTCGAAGCAGTAATTGACTTTTTTAAGTACGCAACAGTAATTACAAGAATTTATCTCCGCATTTAAGGTAATAATAATTTCAAAAATTAATTGGTTCATATTTCAAGTTTAAAAATAATCGTGCAAATTGCGTACACAAATAATGGAAACTTTTAATTTGAATTCATTCAGTGGATTATTTTTGTGCTAACTGAAATAAGTGAATATAAAAATTACTATGTGAAATAACAAAACCGTTTTTTTAAAATTCTATAGGTAACCATCATGGGTGGCATTACTAACATTGACGTTGCAAGCGATGGTGGGGGTGGTGGAGGAGGCGGTGGCGGAGGAAGCGGCGGAGGAGGTGGCGGTGGTGGCGGCGGCGGAGGTTGCAGCATTTTATGAAAATAAAGAAACCCGTTAAAGGAAATAATTCCCCGTGCTAATTACTATTTTGTCAGGAATTATTTATTTTTTAAACCAAAGCCTCTTTTGCCATTCATAATTTTCGTTGTCATTGCCATGTAGTATATATTATAAATAAGAAGATTGAATAAATTCAATACGACACGTCTTAACATATTCTTTTTCAATATAAAGTCCACTGTTTTTGGTTTGCTAAAAACTAAAATTCACAGAATCGGTAAATTATTAAGATACTAAAAGCATGTAAATAGAACAATTTTCAAATTTCAAGAATTTGTAAATAAGAAATTTAGAATATTTTAAAAATGTAATAATTGCATATTTTGCACTGTTCAAAAACATGTAAATAGAGTGTTTTACACTTTTTAAAAACATGTAAATAGAATGATTTGCACTGCTGTAAATGGAATGTTTTACACATTATAAAGACATGTAAAAAAATAGAATGTTTTCCACTTTTTAAAAACGTGCAAGTAGAATGTTTTGCACCTTTGAAAAACATGTAAATAGAATGTTTTACACTTTTTAAAAACATACAAATAGAATGTTTTGCACTTTAAAAAAATGCAAATAGAACATTTTGCGATTTTCAAAAATATGTAAATAGAGTGTTTTACACTTTTCAAAAACATGTAAATAGAATGTTTTGCACTTTTTAAAAGCACGTAAATAGAATATTTTGCACTTTTTAAAAGCACGTAAATAGAATATTTGGCACTTTTTAAAAGCCCGTAAATAGAATATTTTGCACTTTTTAAAAGCACGTAAATAGAATGTTTTGCACTTTTTAAAAGCACGTTAATAGAATGTTTTGCACTTTTTAAAAGCACGTAAATAGAATGTTTTGCACTTTTTAAAAGCACGTAAATAGAATATTTGGCACTTTTTAAAAGCCCGTAAATAGAATATTTTGCACTTTTTTAAAAGCCCGTAAATAGAATATTTTGCACCTTTTAAAAACACGTAAATAGAATATTTTTGCATATTTCTATAAAAACATGTAATAGAACATATTGAGCTTTAGCATTTTTCGATCAAAAAAACTCATTTAGTGTATTTGTTTCAATTGAAGCTTAAATTGGATATGCTGTTAAGTACGCACTTGTCTGCTTTTATGGGGTGAATGAGTAATGAGTATGAGTCTGTAATAAAGCAGTGCAGTAGCTTAATCGTATAGTTGGTTGGGTTGTGGTTTTATTGTATAGATAGTTTGGTTGGTTGGTACTCGCTGTGGCTATGAGAGGCACAGTAGTTAGAAGTTAGACTTCTATGGTTAGACTCTTGTTCGATACTGCCGAGTGCCTCCGTGTACAACACGAAGCACAGCTCGGTTACTCGTTCCATGTTTACATGTTTATATTATTCATATCCTATACATCATCACTCATACGTACTACTATTATGACGTATGTAAATCACGTCATAACACACCGCCTCTTCCTTCTGAGGAGCGGCGTACATATGCATAACGTTAACTTATGGTACTGACTAACGACACTATAGTGTGGCGACGTGGAAGGAAAAATAGAGCTGATTCGACTCGATTTCTCCTCCATCGCTCGTCCACACAATTTAACATTGACATTCACATTGCATATACTCCATACATTATTTTCATTTTATAATTTCATTATTTCCTATTCACTTGTGCTCCAAAAATATTCAACTTATAATTTCGATTTCAACATCAATTTTCATCGTACAAAGGTGAGTGATATATCAAAAAATTCGTAATTACTTACTCTATCTGATACTAACATTAGTTAAGTGATTACAATTAAAGTTTTAGTGATAATTAACTAAAATAACCGTAATTAAATCGTAAAAATATATACTGCTTGTTTTTGTGGATTTTGTTGGTTTTAGTTCGCGAGTTGGATGACAATGGATTCATACAGCAGTAGGACGTCCGTGTTGGGATCCGAGCGGGTATCCCAAACTCTACCGGGCTTCCTGGATTTCCCGCGGCGGTTTGTTATTAAACAAATAGGTACATGTAATATATCATTTTAATCCTAATTAAATGGACATTTAACCTAATTAGACACTATAATTAACTAATTATAATTAAAATTAATTTTAATAAAATCATAAGGACATTATTTTAATAAAATCTGTTCTCCGTGGAGTGTTGATTTGGTTTTTCAGACCTGACCTGAGAGGACGGCGGGCAGGGTGGCCAGACCCGACAACCGACATCAGGCGGGGAATGGATGAAAATTCCGCCAATTACACAGGTACATAGACTACTGTGATTGATACTAATTTTTTAAGGGTTGTTGACGCGTATAATAAAAGTGACATAAGTATATTAGCAATAAATTCAATAAATTAATCAATGTATTCCGTTTGGAAGTGTTGATTGCCTGTTTCAGCCCGTCAAGAACGAAAACAGCAATTGTGAGTAGACTAAAATAACAAAAATTACATATATTAGCAAATTCACATATTTCATGATTTATATGACATAGTATTGATGATGGCAAAATATCGACAAATTAATCCAGAATTTCTTTTTTATCCCTATACATATATCGTAGCAAAAACCTGAATTGTGGTACCGGGTCCCAGTAGTCGGGTCGGCGCTTAGCGGGGCGATTGGGCACCTCGCCGAGCGCCGAGTTACACTCGGTCACATTCAAAATTTAAAGGTTAATTAGTAATTTCAAAAAGGTTTAGCCTATAGTTAGGTAACTGGTCGTTGCTTAAAATTTCCATAATGTATATTGTAAAAATAGGTAGTATGCTTGTCCCGAGCTACTATAATTCAAAAAAGTATTTTGGCAAAAATGGACTCGATTAAGGAAAATTATTGAAGACTAAAAGAATATCATGAATCATTTAAATAAATTTGACGGTTTTTGAGAAATTTCGCTCTGTCCGAGCTCCTCGTAAATTTCAAAGATTATAGTAGGTCAGCACTCACATATGAGAGATTGCTAAAGGTCACCTACTTTAGGAGGTGTCAAAACTAGACATTTACACAATATTAACAGATAAAATTAGATTATTGTTTTTGAAACTGAAATGAATAAATTACCTAAGGGACGTCAAAATATTTTTAATAAAAACAATTTGCGTCGGTTTGGTTTTAATAAGTCAACAGAAAATAAAATATAAGAATCAACTAAATTCAGAGCGATCCGTGTTCTAACACAGTATGTGCGAAACTGACTGAGCTTCCAAACCCACTCCCAACCTAGCTCAATTATTCTGTCCCCCTGTTTAATGGGGCCGACTTTTATTTAAAATGTCACGATTTTTGCTATATTGCGGGTGAAATTCGGCCCTGCAGTGAATAATCACCGAGACACAGCAACCGTTTGGTACTAGCTGGAGTGGTTGGAGTTTGCGTTGGATAAATAGACCAAAGTAGCGAAACACTGTTAAGATACCAGTATCCACCTTGATAGTTTGGTTCTATAAATAATTTAAAAAAAAATTCAAAAATAATGTAATAGTTATGGCTTAGCCACTATTATGACTTCTAAGTCTACGAATATTGTTTTTATTGAGAATATTAGGGTCGGTTAACGTATCTAATAAATTATGATTTCGGGAGCCCTTGGGTCTACCCGGTTTACGTTTTGGTTGATTTAGTTGAGCATCGAATTGGTGGCTCATCAGATTAGTTGTATTTTCCGGGTACAGAGTTGGTGGTTGACGGAAGTGGTAGGAAAACAGTGATGGTATGGCCGCTGGAGGTGCAAGTTCAGGAGGTCCTAAGTCTTGAATCCAGGACGGGCCCAAGTCTGTAGGCATGTGGGGTGGTCCTGATATGGCAGCCTCCTCGTCTGTAGGGCTTGGTCTGTCCTGACTTACATCAGGTGAGCGGACAGCGGACTTCTTAGGAGGAATAAATACTCCCCTCCTCACATAGAAAGGGCGTAACAATTCGGCATTAACATTGAATTGAATTAGTTTGTTCTTCGATCGGCCCTCTAGTTTGAACACGTTTTTTCCGATATCTTCGATGATAATAAAGCGGCCTCGGTAAATAGGAAGTAGTTTCTTGGAGGTTCCTTTCTCCCTCTGTTTGTTGCGGAGCAAAACTAAGTCTCCGACTTCAAATGTGGACTCCCGTCTGGTGAGATTAAATCGTTTCGCCCATGCGGCTCTGGCATTCGCGATGGCGAGGCGTGCCATTTCCCTGGCATCGCGCGAACGTTGATGGGTGTCAATAGTTACAGCCTCGGCTAAGTTTGGCAGTTCGGTGTCCACGGGAAGTGTGGCCTCTTCTCCATAGAGCATGAAATATGGAGTGTGATTGGTAGTGGAATGTACTGAGGTATTGAGGGAAAAAGTTATTGCGTCAAGTGATTTATCCCAATCTCGCGGGTTAGTAGTAATATAACAACGAACCATTTCTAAGATGACATCGTGGGTGGCCTCAACGGCCCCGTTTGTCCTCGCCATATAAGGGCTGGAGGTTAGATGTGTAGTGCGAAGAATTTGGTTTAACTCCAGTAAGGTCCCATTAATAAATGAACCGCCATTATTTGTTTGAATAATTTGGGGTACTCCGAATCTGTACACTATATTTCTCATAATAAATTCGGTGGTTGTGGAGGCGTTGCAGTCTGGGACTGCCATACATATTAAGTATTTAGATAGATAACATACTGCCGTGAGTATGTACTGATTTCCTTTGGTAGATTTTGAAAAGGGACCGGCGAAGTCGATTTGGACTCTCTCAAAAATTTTTATGGGTATTTCAATATCTTTGAAAAACCCAACGGGTTTCATGCGTTGGACTTTGGATGTCTGGCATGGCTCGCACTCCCTGACATACTTCTTAACGTCAGTCCTCATCTTGGGCCAGTATGCCCGTTGTTTGATTTTGTGTAAAGTTTTTCGCACTCCTAAGTGCCCTCCTCCTGTTACTGCTGAGTGTAGTTCTTTTAACATATGATCTCTGAGTGCATGAGGTATTACGGTTAACACTTTCGGTCCCATCGGATCGGAATTTCTGACATATAGTATGCCGTTAATAAGTAGGTAATTTTCTGATTGCAAACTTGGAGTTGTCTCAATTTGATGCATGATATCAGCTAATTTAGGATCCTTAAGTTGTTGGGCCCGGAACTGCGGGTCGTTGGCCGAAGTATTAATTGTCCAGATGGATAAATCTAATTCGGTGGTGCTTGCTCTTGATAGCAAGTCGGGAAGAAAATTTAACTTTCCTGCTAAATGTTTTAAATTAATAATGTCGAATTCGGCTAAAATCATAGCTTGGCGGAAAAGCTTGGGGGACATGGGCACTTTCTTAGAAGTTAATAAAGAGGGTAGGGTGGAATTATCCGTTTCAATGTTTATCGGTATGCCTTTCAAAAAATGGGATAACCTTCTTAAAGCCCAACAAATACCTTCCATCTCCAAAACGGGCACTTGATAATTTCGCATAGCAGGTGTGAGGGCCTTGCTTATACAAGCGACGATCTTTTCTATGGGTCTACCATCTACCATGTGAGTTTGGAACAGTGTGGCTCCTAAGCCTCGGGTGGACGCATCCGTGCGTAGAGTCGTTGGTAGGGTGGGGTCATAGTGGGCCTGTATAGGGGCGGTAGTTAAAGCTAATTTTAATTTTTCGAAAGCTTCTTGGCACTCTCGTGTCCACTGCCAGGGGACGTTTTTGCATAGGAGGTGGTTCAACGGTTTGGCGATGGCCGCTAAGTTTGGTATGAAAGTTGAGTAGAAATGTATGCTTCCCATGAAGGATTGTAATGATTTGACTTTAGTCGGGGGCCTGATCTTCCGTATTGGGTCTACCAGCTCTGGATTTGGTCTTCGTCCATTTTCGTCTATCAAAAAACCAAGTATTTCTATTTCTTTGTGGCCTAACCTACACTTTCAAGGTTTCAGTCGCATATTATTTTCTATCATTGCTTTTTAAACCTTCTCTAGTGAGGAGATATTCGCCTCCACGTCTTCGCTGGGAATGATGACATCGTCCAGGTAATGGAGCACTTCAGAGTATTGAAGGCTCCCGAGCAATTTAACCATCATTTTACTGAAGAACGAAGGAGCCCCCTGAAGCCCAAAACTCAATTTTAAACATTCATATAAGCCGTGTCGGGTAGCGAAGGCAGTATAGGGAATACTTTCTTCGTCCAGAAGGATTTGGTTGTAGCCTGACTGCATGTCAAGGGCCGAAAATACTTTCTTGCCCCTAAAGCGGTGAATAATGTCTTCAATTAAAGGTAGAGGAAAATTTTGTTTCTTGGTTTGAGTGTTGAGTTTTCTATAATCGCATACGAGTCTTTTCTCTTGTTTGTTTGGGTCAGAACCTTTTTTATTTACCAGGAATGAGGGGCTACACCACTCGGAATTTGACTCCCTAATTGTTCCGTCTTCTAATTGTTGTGCGACTTGCCTTTCTGTTTCCAAATGTTGGCTTTCCGATTGCGGGTGGGGTCGAAGTTTAAAAGGAGTATGGTCGCTAAGTTCTATTTTATATTTGTCATGAGGATATGCCCCAAGGGGAGTTTTTGAGAACATGAATGCTTTTTGGTGCTTTTTTACCGATTCTCGGTACTTGGCCAAATCTTCAGGACTAAGTTTGGGATCGTAGGCTACTCTGTCTATTTCCCGTTCGAGTTCTTCTCCTTCATAGGTAGGGATGGTTGGTTGGGTTTGGCTGTTGGTACCGAGAGGAGTTTCCGTATTTGTACTAGTTTGGGTTACTGTGTTGTCACTGGATTGGACTTTGATGCAGTTTATTACTCGAACTTCTGTGTCTTCATAGTTTATTAGTTGTGCAGTGGCGATAACGGCCCTGGCCGGAATTGTAATTGTTTCCTCAGTGAGATTTGCTACGTGTACATATTTGGTTTCGTGAGACAACATGAAGTCGGGAATTATTAGTTCTTTAAACTTTCTGTAACCCATAGATAAGGCTTCAAACCTTTTGTTTTTTACTTCTTGTTCTTTATGCATGCAATAGATGGGTATGTCTAGTTTTTGGTATGGTCCTACCACTGTTTTGTGTGCGGCGTGTACACGCAGGGTTGGGGTTATTTGTTTTTTCCTTCTGGTTTGGAGGGCTCCATTATTTGTTTGGGTAGTTTGCGTTTCGGTTTCCCTAATGGATTGTTGGGGTTGGTTGGCTTGATCAGAGCCTTGCATTTGTTTTTGACTTGTCATCGTTTTATGGTTCCAGGTGCTAGGGCTCGAGTTCCCTTGACACCGTGGTGGTTGCTGTTGACTGTGGTTTTGGTAAGTCGTTCGTGTTGTGCAAACTTGCCCGTCGACTGGCAAAGTTTGTGAAACGGACGGCTTCCCTCTTCTCTTAGTCATTCTGGTGCTGCCGAAAAATTCTGACGACATTGTCATATTCTTATTATCTATGATGACCTCATATCTTGACATAAAGTCTTCGCCAAGTAAAATTTGGTGGCCTGCGTTGGGCACAACTATAAATTCGTGTGGGATTTTATGATTGTTAATATCTAACGTTATGGTAGTTTCCCCTAAGTTTTGAATTCTGTTCCCACCAAAGTCTGTAACTGTCATATCATGATGCCTAATTGGAGTTGCATCTAAGTATTTGACGTCATCTTCGTTGACGACACTGATCCCAGCGCCGGTATCGATAAACATTTGAACGGGAGATGTCTTGGCATTTCCTGTGATATTTAGTTGTTGAACGGATTTACCTATGTTTTGGTTAGAAATAGCTGGGCTGTTGGGTTGTGTTGTGGGTTGGTTGGCTATTTCTGTTTGAGATTGCAACAAGGTAAATTGATTTGATGTTGACACATCCGGTGGCCTAGAATGGGAAACAGAGCGGTTCGGCCTAATTGCTCTGTTATTTAGTTTAAATGTTGTTGATTTTTCAATGCATTGGTATTGGTTTGGGAATTGTTGTTTTGTTGGTTAGGAATGAAATTGCGATTGTTTTGATGTTGTCTTGCATTGGGATGTACATACCCTGGTATGAAATTCTTGCCTAAGTAATTAGGATTGTTTCTCAACAAGTTACTGGTTGGGTTTTGCATGACGATGAAGGTTGGATTCCTCTGTTGGTTTGGAAATTGCATTCTCTGGGATTTGTTTTGGTTAAAACTTTGATTCTGAATGTGATTTCGCTGTGGAAATCTTTGCTGTGGAACGTTTTGTTGTGGACTGTTTTGAGTTAGGCAACGTCGAGCGCCGTGACCTAATTGTTGGCAGATATTACAGCGAACGTTTCGCCAATCGATTGGCTGACGTGTTCCCTGTGTATATGACTGTTGACTAGATGCATTGGACTTTGGGGCTGGGTGGGGTTGATTGGTATGACGTGTTTGTTGGTGAGCTGTCAGTTGTTCTACCTTCGCTGAAAGTTCAGCAATTTTCTCGAGCAATACATCATTGTTTGATGTTGTTATGGTTTTGATTTCCTGCTTAATAAGGGATGGGCTTGCGACAACTTTGCCGTCGTATGTTCTAAGGAGTTTTTTCAACTCCTCTATGGTTGTGGGTTGGGTCTGATTTAGTATGTAATTCTTGACTTTCTCGCTAAGGTTTTGTAATATGTGAGTTAGCAAAATATCGTCGCTTAGTTGACTGTCGGTGGCATTTGCTAAGAAGCGATAGATGAATGTTGTTGCTGGCTCGTCTAGATTTTGTTTCTGACCTAAAATCTCGGCGTGGCCGTAGGTTGGGTCGGGAAAAATAGGGCAATCAGTTTTAATTTGCGCAAAAATGGCCGGGAATTTGGTAGCATCGTCCGTCATGATATTTCGGTTTGCTCTCATCCAATTTTGGATGAGAGGCGTCGTGACTTTATGCTGTAGGTGCTTCTTTGCTACTTGTTTGGTGAGTTTATGTAATGTTGCCTAGTTGGTATAATCGGTTATAAATTCGTCAAAAGCCTTAGTATAAATGGCTACATGCTCATACGTTGGGTCAGGTAATGCCGGTGCCTTGAGGGTGGACATTATTATGTCCGTTTTGACGCAGTATTCGTCGCCAAAAATTTGAAAATAGCCTTCTCCAAAATTATATTGTAATTGTTCGTATAATTCTTTGTTTTCTTTTCGTATTCTAGCTTTTTCGAGGTCGTTTTGGGAGGGTTCTCTTTTTGGCTCTTTTGTTTTGAGTTTGCCTACTATGGGACTTTTGTCGGGGCGTTTGCGCTTCTTGGGATTTCCTGACTCTACCTCAACTAACTGCTCTAACTCGTCTGTGTTGACTGCTAATGCTTTATCTAATGGATGCCCAGGATTTAATATAAAGTTTTGACTTACAGTTTTGTCGTTGTTTTGCGTGAGTGTGGTTAGGTCAGCCAGCAGGTCAGGGTGGGTTGAGTTGAACGATAGGCCCTGGAGTTGGTCAGAAATTTCCAATTCTTCTCTCAGGGATATGTTTTGGTATTCGACTTGTGGTAGTTGTTTCTCCGGTGACGAGTCTTCCGACTCAGAGTGAAAACCTCTGGGTGGTGGCTGGACTTCGTTAAAATCCTTTGGGAGGATAGACGGTTCCTCAATTTCTTGGGAGGATGGTTGGGATGACGTGAGTGTCGAATCCGCTGCTGTTACGAAAGTGTCGCTGTGATCGTGTTGATTGTCTTCGATTTCGTTGATTTTATTGTCTAATGTTGCTTCGAACCGTTTCTGTTGTGTTGTAGGTGAATTTGGTTGTATTGGTGTTTTGGCTGGTGGGTCGTTCAAATACCAGTATTGTATTCGGAACTTGTCTCGCTGCCAGTATTCTTCCGCGATAAATTCGTTGAATCGAAAAAATTCTAGTCGTAGGGTTTGCGGGTTGATGCAGGAGTAAACTTTTATTCTCTCGCCTGGTCTTTCGGTTCTATGTTCGAACCCTTCGGTTATGTGGGCGTTGTCCGCGTTTGTTTTTTTTGTATAGTTCGATATGTCTGTTTCCGGGTATGCTTGTTGAAATTCAGCCCGTGTGTACTCTACTGTTGTGGCTGGTGTTTCGTCTTTACTAGGATATCGGACCGTGAAACGGCTACTGTCAAAATTTGAGTATACTTTGCCCCTGTATTGTCCGTGGTCTGCGGTTGTGACTGGTTTTTTAGCTTCGCTTCTAGGTTGAGTTTTAGAAGTTGTTTCGAGTTGTTCACTTTGTTCTTTTGATTTCTTAAAAATCGTTTTCATTCCGCGTAATACTTGCGTTTAATGGTTTTAAGGTGTGGCTCGGAACCAGTCTAGAAGCCTAAAATCCTTGGGAGAGAACGGACTGTTCTGCTTCGTCAAATTTTCTTTACCAATAAGTCAACCTTGTTAGGGCTGGTTATCAGTTTTATTAATTTGACAGGTAAAATGCAAACAGTAACACTATGGTTAGTAATGAAATGTTTGATTTTGTTTAGCTTGGGAATTTTACTCGATACTTTTATTACCTTGTCCAAAAGGATTAAATAGGTAAGTACGAGATTTCTAAAGATGTCAGATTGAACTTTAACAATTCTGACAATCTTCCTAGTACTAAAAACTCAGATAATTTGTTTTTTGGGGCTCGTTGTCTCTAACAACTAAGTTAAAGCCCGCAACTTCCACCAGTGTTAAGTACGCACTTGTCTGCTTTTATGGGGTGAATGAGTAATGAGTATGAGTCTGTAATAAAGCAGTGCAGTAGCTTAATCGTATAGTTGGTTGGGTTGTGGTTTTATTGTATAGATAGTTTGGTTGGTTGGTACTCGCTGTGGCTATGAGAGGCACAGTAGTTAGAAGTTAGACTTCTATGGTTAGACTCTTGTTCGATACTGCCGAGTGCCTCCGTGTACAACACGAAGCACAGCTCGGTTACTCGTTCCATGTTTACATGTTTATATTATTCATATCCTATACATCATCACTCATACGTACTACTATTATGACGTATGTAAATCACGTCATAACAATGCACTAATTCCCCACCAACGATGTACATTATACAAATACAAAAGAAAATGACTTAAAGAATTGTGACCATCGCATAAACCGTAAATGGGAATGATTCTACACAAATAAATATACGGAAACATACATATGTGCATATAACCATAACGTGAACCCAACCCAAGTTACCAACTAAAGTCGGTCGCACACTCGCATATCTAATCTAAAAAGGCATAAATTTAAAAAGTCCCATTGATCTTTTGACAGGCACAGGAACAGGACAGTCACAAATCCCTGAGAGCCAAAACACCGTAAAAATGTAGAAACGTTTATGCAACGATTTCTTTCATGAGTAAATCCTAATTTCGTTTTTAATTTTACAGACAATCGTAATAAGTTCGTAGAACGAACTTTATATCCGTTAAGTGTTATGCTGGTCATTATGAGTCTCTTAAAATAAGAAGCACATGCTTTAGACAGGAAAAATGCCTGTATTTATTTTTTGTGTATCCATGAAGAGTATCTCTCAGAATAAAGTTTATTATTGGCTCATTCAATTTTAATGACTCGCATATCGTTGAGATTTAGTTTGGTATGAGATCGTTTCTTAAACGTTTTTATTATTTAAAATACCTGTATGCTTCCCATTGCTTGCCACAGTATGTTCAATTATCTAAGGTATAGTTATACTAAGTTTATCAGAGAGATACTATAAAGGAACAGGAATTGTTTGCAAAACTGCGTCGCAATTGCTAAAGGGCATCTTGAATTGTTGAATAGCTTGTAGGTCTTGGCCCATGCAGCAGTTTAGTCATAAAGATAAGGGCATTTATCAACAGGTGAGTAAATAATCATGTTCACTAATTATGCATTATATTACCATGTCGTCTATGAAGAACAAACTAACTCATTTTTCCAATTTATGCTAGAATTAAAATGTGCAATGTCAAAACAAAACAGTAAATACAATACATGCTTACAATGCTAATCACGAGTTTCTAAAAGGAACAAATTGTTCTCCTTACATGTTTTTAAAAAGGTGGCAATGTCCTACTTATTTAAGTACTCATTTTTAAAAAGGTCAAAATGTTCTATTTAAGTGTTTTCACAAGCTTAAAATGTCATACTTAGATGGTTTTTTAAAAGTGCAAAATATTCTATTTGCATGTTTTTTTGAAAAGGTCAAAATATTCTATTTACTAGTTTTTTGAAAAGGTCAAAATATTCTATTTACTAGTTTTTGAGAAGTGCAAAATATTATACTTACATGGTTTTTCAAAAATGCACAAGGTTGTATATATGTATATGCTTTTAAGAACATGTTATATTAATTTTTTCTGTAGATAGTGCACTTTGATTCAAACTAAAAATGAACATAGGTTATTTTAGGTCTTCACAGACGATATTAATCTTAAGTGCACAAAGGAAGTCAGTTAATTGAAGTTATTAAAAAAAATCAAAAATAAATAGTAACAAATTCAATTTGATTTCCGCGGCGTTTACAAAATTTATAAATAAATCTAATGATAACTAAGTAAGTAATCCGTTTTATTATTACAATTTAACTGAGGACCAAAAACACCCACATGTAGTAAATTTAATTACATATTTTAAAATTAAAGTAAGACACACATCATGTCGCAATTTATGTGCAGACTTAAATTAATACAGTGGTAGTTGGGATATTTTTAATTTTGCATTTACGCTAGATATGTATCGTTTGTGATCATTACATTTTTTATTTGTAAAGATTTAATAATGGTACAGGTATTATCTCTTTTCAAAAGAACCACCGCCTTTTCCACCTAGACCCCCAAATGGTCCACTGCCGTCTTGACCATCCTGTCCTCTACTCCCCATCCCATAACTATTCCCCCCTCTCCCTCCAGCCCCGCCACCTCCTTGCCCACCGCTCGCCGCTCTAATTTTGCAATTATCGCACAATTTTTGATCCCAAGAATTTCCTTTGTCATTTAAAGGTTTGTAGCATGTGGAGCATCTCTTTTCACACCTCCCGTCCTTCCCCCCTCCATCTTGACCCTCTCCTCCTCTTGTTGAAAACCAACTAAAAAAACCACCGGATTCTCCTCTACCTCCTCCACCTCCTCCGCCGCCACCACCACCACCATTCCCACCCCCTCCACCGCCATAACAGCCTGCACCTCCATTGCCGCCGCTTCCTCCCCACCAACTGCCTCCTCCTCCACCACCCCCACCCCCACCACCACCTCCCCCACCTCCACTACCATCTCCACCCCGCCCTCCCCACCAACCCCCTCCTCCTCCACCACCACCGTTCCTGCCATTACCACCGCAGGCCATTATTTGAACCTGGTAAAATTACAAAGACAATTTAGTATTAAGTTTTGACTATTCACGAATAATTAAATTCACATAACGTTCTATATTACTCCAACCAGAACAATTTGTGTAATTCACCAGCAACAGCAACCGAAATGACGTTATTTTTCAGTCTTTAAACGAAACGTGTATATAGGTATTTCAATTTTGCACGCTTGGCTCAAGTCATGTAACACTCATAAGGGGATTTCACATACCCGTTTTCGGATTTAAAGAAATTACATTTTTTAAAAATCTCTAAACTATTAAATCAACTTATTTTAATAAAACCTTAATATGTTTTTTTAAACGCGAGACACAGTATGTGTTTTTTCGTTTATTTTAACGAATGTTAAAGACCATAAGCAAAATTGACTTTAATTTTTAAAAAACAGGAAAACTTGGAAATAAAGGCATTTGGCTAAAATGCATAACTCTACTAACAAGAATGTCAATCATACAAAATTAGAATATGTATTTACCTACATACATCTCGTTTAAAAAATAAAGAATGACGTCATTCTGTTTGCTTAACATCTAAACAGTGACACGAAATTGAATTAATGCTTTTGTGTGCATATTTTCACAAAATAGTTATTCATTCAGGCCGTTTAAGGAAAAGTGAGATAAAAATGCAAATCACAATCAACAATATGATAAGCAGACTTAAAATAGTTATCAGTGATAAAATGTAATAACTTAATTGCAATAAACATAATAAACTGAAAGCAAAACTTACCTCACCAGAATCACTGGAAAAACAAGCTCCAACTAAAATACAAACGAGTATTGGGGAGACCAAGAAAAGTGCGACTGGACTAGAACGAAATACTGGAAACATTACAGGCAGAGGACAAAGGCAGACAGAGATACTGCAGGCAGAGTGAGAATGTGACACAAGTCAAGTAAAATAAATAAGCACAATTTGTGTTGGTAAGGCATAAGCACAAAATAGTATGTAGAGAGCAGGAAAACGTTTTACAAACGTATAATTATTCTTCAGTTTAACACCAGCACCAGCGTCAACTAGAGCGAGAACGACTACAGAGTAAATACTACATCTATAGCTACATACAATTTAGACTATTACTAAAACCTAGGGAGCTCACAAAAATAACGTTGGACGTTTTTTGGGGGGGAGGGGTCCAGCCGCCCTATCCTTTACATAAGTGTACATACCAAAAATAGCGACGTACAGGGGGAGGGGTGGGGGCCAAACCAGATTTTTGCATAACGTTATTTTTGAGAGCTCCCCTATGGCGCCCGCGTGTGTACATTTCTGTAGATGTGTTTATTTTATAGGCGATCAGAATTCAGAATTGTGGGCTGCATGGAAATTACACATACTGTAAAATGTGTGCTACTTATAGCATGATATGTGCCTACCAACTATATATGTGAATGCCGTAATATGCCTTAATGTTGTGGATAAAAAGTATATCTGTAATCTAAAAGTGCCTATTTCCCGTCTGTTGCCCACAAATTCTGTATCACACATATCGTAATCGTAAATTGAGTGAAGAGACAAAATGAACTTTATCCAGTTTTAACTAGAATTAAAATGAGCAAAGTCAAAAAAGCACTAGTCGTGGGATGGGTCAGTAAATAGTTAATTCTATTATCAGGTTTTAAAATTTGCAAAAGTTTTTATTACATTTTTTTTAGTGTGCAAAATTTTCTGCTTACATGTTTTTTAAAATGTTCAAAATGTTTTATTTACTTATTTTTGAAATGTGTAATGTAGTCTGTTCACATATTTTTTAAATATATACAAATAAATCCAATATATAAAATATACAAAACAATCTATTTACATGTTTTTAAAGTAAGCAAATTGTTCTACTTATATATTTTTGGAATGTGCAAAATGTACTATATTTACATGTTCTTGAAATGTGGAAATCGTTTTGCTATCATGTTTTCAAATGTGTAAAATGTTCTTTTTGCATGTTTTTAAAAGTTCAAAAATTCCTATTTAAATGCTTTCAGAATCACGATATTCTAATATTTCCAGGAATGTTTCCGTCAATATTTCCAGCAATATACATACATATACCAATATTAATCGTACTGTGCTTTTGTTGATATTTTAATTACTTTTTTTACTAGGAGCTTTGAACAAGATAATTTCAGTTTTGCTACAAGCTTAAAACCTGAACAATTACTCCCGTGAATTATTATTAACTTCAATAAACTACAAAAGAATTCAAAAATCAGAGATAAATCAGAAAAAAAACATGTTTTATAGAGGCAGACGCATCCCGTTTTGCAAAAACTATAAAGGCTATTTAAAAAAATTGTTTTAGTTGAATGTTTACCTTAACTACGTAACAAAGCAGCTTGTCCAGCGGAACACGTCACGGATATGAAATTCGACTAAAAAACAACTGACGATTAGGATTAAAAACGAAATTAGGATTTGCTTATGAAAGAAATCGTTGTATGAACGTTTCTATTTTCTTGCGGACTCTTGGCCTCTATAGTGATTTATGGCTGCTCTATGTTCCTGTCAAAAGATACATGGTGCGTTTTAATTTATGTCTAAGATATGTGAGAATGCGACAGGTTGGTGACTTAGGTTCACGTTATATATGCATGTATATGTATGTATGTTTCCCTATATTTGTGTAGAATCAATCTCATTTTCAGAATATACGCGAAGGTTTCAATTCTACAAGTAACTAATATTTTTTTTTATTCGTATATTGTACGTATTGAGTGAAGAATTAGTTAATTTCCAATTTAGGTAAGCTAGAATTAAAATAAGTAATGCTAATGAAATACACTAACAAAGATTATGTCGATGAGTAAAATGCTGGTTTGATGCTGGTACATACGATGGTTTGAAAAGCTCAATATGTTCTACTTTCTACTGTATGTTTTTTTTGGAAATATGCAAAATGTTATATTTACGTGCTGTAAAATTTTTCAAAATAATCTATTTACATGCTTTTGAAAAATACAAAATATTCTTATAACGTCCTTTTAAAACGCTCAAAATCCTGTATTTATTTAAATATTTTTTCTATTTTTATTGTTTTTAGCAAGACAAAATAGAGAATAATTTTAATTTTACACTGACAAAAATGCCAAATGGTTTTTTTTACAACCACAATTAATGTTTGAAATGAAAATAAAAGTGAAAATGAAAGTAATAATCTTAGCAATAATAATGATAAGGAAAGGCTCGTTTCAAAATTAATTAATTGCTGACAAAATAATTAGCACGAGTAATTATCTCCCTTATAGAATGTCTATTCATTTTCATACAATGCTGCAACCTCCGCCACCACCGCCACCACCTCCTCCGCCGTTTTCTCCCCCACCACCTCCACCACCCCCACCGTCGCTTGCAACGTCAATGACAGTAATCCCACTCATGTTGTTCACCTAGAGAATTTAGAAAATTCTTTTATTATTTCACATAATTTTTATAGTCGATAATAAAATTGCGGTAAGTACAAAAATATTCTTTCGAATGAAAATATTCTTTTTTTCAGTAACAAGTGTGATAATTTTGAATAGTTTTCAGAAATTGAAGATGTATCATTGTGCACAATTATTTTTTAACTTAAAATCTTTAATATTTTTTATTACCTTAAATGACGAGAGAAATTCTTTAGGAGTAAGAAGTCACTTGCTGCTGGATCGAACGTCTTTTGGTCTGCTTGCTGAGAGCCTGCTTAAACTTGAATGAGAATAGCTAAGCCGGCTGGATGTTTTTATATGAAGCAAATAAGCAAGTATTTTACAACTGTATTATTAAGTAGTTAAATATATACTTGCTTCCTAATTCAAACGTTAAAGAAACGATTTCACTTATTACAGTAAAGCAGTGGACGCGACTGTCTAATTTAGTAACCGACTCGTCGACCTTTCTCAAGAAACGAAAAAGAAACGACTGGAGTAAACATGGCTTGGTGTTATAGGTTTGTTCAGTTTTTGAGTCTGACAGAGTTCAAATGGTCTGAATCTAGTCCTGGTTGTTCTGATAAAGGCCGAGAATGTGAGTTGGTTTCTGCGTATACAATTTTTACTAGTTCGATTTGTATTGCAAAAGCTGACACTACATTCATTTAAAAGTAGTAGTAGGTATTTATTCTTGAGTCATTCCCATAGTAAGGTAGAGTTTCGAGAGTTAATGGCTTTTCTGGAGGGGGAACAAGGGTACAGAGAAAGGTAAACTTTTTTCAAATTATTGATTTTTTACACGAAGCGACAAGAATAAAGCAAATGTTTTGTGCAAGTGTTTTTTTGGTTTGACGCTTGGTGATGCTAGTGGGTTATATTTTAGAACCATACCCTTTGCATTAATTATGAAATATTGATTTCTGTATTTATTTTTCAATAACATTTCATTCAAATAATAAATTCAAACAGTAAATATAATAAATTCAAACAGTAAATATAATAAATTTAAATAGTAAAAATGAATTGGTTCGTACGTTAATATCTTCACTTTATTTTTCTTTTCATCTAGCATGATTTTATTTCAGTTGTAGCATTACCATTATTATCGTGAAATTTTGCAGAGCCTAGTGTTAAATGTTGCATGGCCTAGTGTTAAATGTTGCAGGGCCTAGTGTTAAATGTTGCAGGGCCTAGTGTTAAATGTTGCAGGGCCTAGTGTTAAATGTTGCAGGGTCTAGTGTTAAATGTTGCAGGGCCTAGTGTTAAATGATGTGGGCCCTAGTGTTGAATGTTGCATGGCCTAGTGTTAAATGTTGCAAGGCCTGTTGTTAAATGTTGCAGAGCCTAGTGTTGAATGTTGCATGGCCTAGTGTTAAATGTCGCAGGGCCTAATAATAAATGTTGCAGGGCCTAGTGTTAAATGTTGCAGAGCCTAGTGTTAAATGTTGCACAGTCTTATATGAAATGTCACTCATGCGGAGGCTGGTGTGATTCATCAGAAGGGTAATGTGATATGCTTAAGCGTATTATGAGATGTACGAATGCCTATTATCATATGGTTTATGGTATGAAAGCATTGCAATCTGGAATTGACGATGTAAAGTGTCCTTATTTAATTTACTGATGTTTTGTATTATGCTATCTACAATTGTTATTTGTATTGAATATTGGGGTACCCATTCTAATTTATTTACGGAGCCGTTAAATTGATTCTTTTGTGTCGTAGAAATCAATCCTATGGTATTTGTTTATACAAGAATTAAACGTATACCTAATTATATTACTTCCTAATGGGATTGTTTTCATTATCAAGATTATTCACAAAGTCAATGTTACACAAAACTCAATAAAAATAAATTGATCTTGGCTGGCAAATAATTTATTGCTGCAGATGTTATATGTTGATTCAGTGAAGTACTTGTCAATTGGAAGTGCACACAACAAGGGGGGGTGATAAATTATTGGTACTGCATTCAATTAGGGGATGCCTTTAAACTTTTGAGATTTCAAGCATCAATGCAGGTATATAAATAGCTCACAGCCCTGTGCAAAAGATCATTGTTGTTCTGTTCATGATTTAAAATATCATGAAGTAGAAATAAATCGCATTACAATGCATGGTTTTCATACAAAGCGTAAACAAATTTCAACATTATTATCAGTTCCATTTTCGGATTAGAACAGCAAACAAGACAATGGCTTTTGAAAATTTTAAATACGAAATTTCGCATCCGGCTCAAATTTTAATAGTTGGTAGTTCCGGTGCAGGTATATGATTTAGTATAGAAAATAATATGTATTACAAATAACATATTATGTATTCGAATGTTTAGTTGAATTAAATAATTTGGTTACAGGAAAATCCACACTGATGAGGGACATGATAATAAATCACAAACAAATATTTAATCCACCAATTCAACGCATATTTTTTTGTTATAAAGCATTTGATAAGGATTATTTTCACGATTTACTATCTCAGTGTGATATACTGCAAATAATTGAGGGACCTAAATTTGATTTTAACGAAACAGATGATGGAAACAAACCTGCTACCTTAGTTTTTTATGATGATTTTAATGCAATTATTAATTCTCCAGAATTTTAGGACTTGTTTGTTTATGGATGCACTAAAAATAATATCACTGCTGTAATATCAATGCACAACATGTTTTTACGTAATTCAAGAACCCTAAGGGTCAACACAAAGTACATGGCTATAATGAGAAACCCGGGAGATTCTTTACAAGTATTAAATTTAGCAAAACAAATATACCCTCTTAATAGTAGAACGTTTTTACAAATTTACAGAGAATGCACTTCGAAACCATATTCCTATATGTGGTTAACGTTGGATCAAGAAGCAACACCTAATTTCAGAATCCGATCGAGTGTGTTTCCTGACCAAGCTATTGTGTTTGAGGACCCCTCGTAATTCGCATGGTCTGGGCAGTTGATTGTCTTTTAGTAGGGACTCATGTTGCAGAAATTAGTTATACTGAATTAAATAGTGATTTACCACTATATGTAAGATCTGTGAACTTTCCTAATAGAAATACATACATTGCAGACGTTACACGAACAATAAACTTTATTCAAAGCAATTCTCATGGTTACATTTTAACATCCGATGAGAAGTCAAAATCAAATTTATTACGTATACTACCTAGTGCAAAAATAGGGACAGTATCATCTATTTTACCTGATACCAGGATTTTATCAAAGCAGTTTGAATGTTCTATGCATAAAACACTTCGAAAAGATTATTTTAACTTTTTTCCGGACTGTGCCAAAAACAAATTATACAATTACTTCAAATTTCAAACAAAATATTTTTGCAAATGAAACTGTCAAAAACTTTAAAAATTTATCCTTTGATCGTGTTGTACAAACATATTTCTGTTACCCTCAATTGCCCTTAGATTTTCAGTATATGTGTGAAGATGTAGATGTTCCAATTCAACCTTGCATTAAAATGCCATATCAAACATTTGACAATATTTCTGATACAGAATGAAATTTTTTGTTATTGTTCAAGACTACAACAGGTCAGAAGTACTAGTTGGCGATGAAGATGATTACACAATTGTTAACAATCAAAGTCAAATGAGCATGTGTTCACAATCTAATTTCGGTGGACTCCTGTGAACAAGTTTAATTGTATGTAACGGGTTTTTTTGTATATGTATTGATGTTTGATTTGTGAGTAGAAGACGACGTGTAAAACAAAATGTATTTGTCAATTTTATTTAGTTGTAAATATTTTGTGAACGTGAAAGCATGTCACACTATCAAAAAAATTCTGATTTTCTGAGTGTATACAGAAACCTATCTGCTAAACATCAAAAACGTATTTTGGAAATTGCATCTAACTCTCAAATTTTAGCTTTGTGTGAATCTGTACTTAATGTTTTAAAGTCTGTTGTAAAGTTGTGTCCAGAAAAAATAAGTAAACTCCGTGTTCATAAAAATAAACTACTTAAAATAATTCACCCAAAAACATCTCTGGCTACTCGGCGTCAATTACTACAAAAAGCCAATAAAAGTGTAAATATAATTCTACAGGAAGTTCAAAAATGTATAAATGAACAAACTAGAAAGCAACGTCAACAACAACAACAACAATAGAAAAGCTGCATCTAAGCTACGTAGATATCGTTTAGTGCCTGAGGATCTGTTTAATTCATATTTTCAAAGTCCCGAAGTATTGAAACAACAGCGGATTGAAAAAGATTTGAAACAAATCTCAGGTGACCCCAGTAAAGCAGCAGATAAAAAGCTTATACTCTATTCGGATTTACTCAAACAATTGCGAACCACCGAAAAGCGACGTCAACAACAAAGGGACAAGGCAATGCATGCAAAACCATTGCATCCGTCGACTCCCCAAATTGCT
>OX461810.1:76770707-77012346 GCA_949802685.1 Dicyrtomina minuta
AAAAGAAGACTACGGAAAGATGCGGGAAGTCAGTTGACAAGTGCGTCGAGTCGAGGACACAGCGTTCCCGTCGTTGCCGCTCACCATCCTCAAAGCTTCAAACAAACATCATTACAATTGTCATTCAAAATTTCTATTTCCACTGTTGTCGTTGGAATTGTTTAAATTTCAAAAATGCCGTCGTTTTTACATCTACCGGACTACAACTATACGAAAAAAATTCACTCCTTACCTATCTGTGGCAGTGACATTCTTCCTACGCATATAATTCCAAAACTTGCAAAAAAAGTTTTAAAAAACTGAAAATTTTAGCAACCAGAAATTTAAAAACTGTTTTTCAAAAAATTCTTAGAGATACTATACTGTCAAGATTTTGAATTCAAGTGACAGGACACAGTTTTTAAAATTGTAGACTGGCAAACGTCGTCAAAAAATTGTGAGCTGCTAAAATACTATGTAATCCCTAGCAAACTGGTTCTAAAGTTATTTAAAAGTTATTTGAAAACAAGATGTGAATTTTAAAAATTTAAACGTGCGAAATAGAATATGGAAATGTTTGGTTTTGCCAGTTTTTGCAGTACAGTATGAATAAACTGGCATTGCTATACAGCTGCTATTGGAGACGTTACAATTTGGAACACAATTAGAATAAAACAGTTTTAGTGACAGACGAATGACATGACGTACGGACGGATACGATCCGATTTTAGATGGGCGGCCTCGGCCTATGCAGTGAACGAGTGAACAGTAATTTTTGAAAAAATCCAACAGTCAAAGTGTTTAAAATGTCAAATTGAAGCTTTAATTTTAAAACCCAAAAAAAAAAAAAAAATTTAGAAAGTGACAAAATAAATTTGAAATACTATATACTAAATACTATCAAATCAAACCAAGTAAAAACTAATTCAAAGTGACATAAAAAGCGCAACCTGTCTAAAATATCGAGTCCGATAAGAATGCAAAGTTTTGTAATTTGTTTACAAGGAACCAACTCAAATCTGTATATGACATAACGCGTGGTGTTTGAATTTTATATTTTCATATTTTAATTTGCAGTAATTATTACAGTTTTTTGTACCTTTTTATTCCTTTTATTTTTACAACTGACTATGCAACAAGGTGCAAAAGCTCCTGTTTTTAAAAGCGTGTGATGCGTGCTGCAAAGATATCAGTGGAATTTACAGAGTGAATTAAATAAGGCTTCAGACTAAACGTTTTTGAATGTTTTAAGATAAGACATTGTAAGATATAGAGACTGATCCTCGTTTTCGTTTTCCTTTCCGCTTTTGTTGGACTAAAAAATTTCTTGTAAAAAAAAGACTGATTTTGTCTCTGCTTGTTTACTACTGTTGGATTGTGTGAACAGTCGCTGTTTAGAGAGCTTAGCTTAAGAAAACAAAAAAAATAAACCTGAAAAAAATAGTGACATGTCACAAAAGGCTACATTTTTAAGAAAATTTAAATTGAATGAAATTCGTGAATGAATACGATTTGAAATGCCCGTTTTTTAAAAAGGACAAAATTCATATGAATATCAGTAATGAAAACGATCAAAATGGAAATCGAAAATAACAACGACCAAGTTATGACAGTGAAGAAGGATTGTGGATGGAGATGGAAGTGCAGTCGTAATAGTGTTCCTATGGAGAGCATGACGATGACACACGCTTTAAAATCCTGGCCATTCACATTCCTGAGGTCAATGTCGGGGTCAATATTGTTTTGTGTGAGTCGGATAGCAGTGTCAGTGACTTTGTGGTCTCGAGTAGTGGTGCTCCTCTTATTTATTTTATCCACGTCCATCTCTCAAGCTGCAGTAGTGGAAATCGGATCCAGTCAAGGTGATGAGTTTGTCAATACTATACAATTTTTATAGTTTTTCTAAAAATCATTCCCATGATTTGAAAGGATTTTTTTAAATTCAGATATTAGACATAAATATACATAAACTGTTGGATTATGCATGACTAGTAATAAAATTCAAAAATTCTAAAAATAGAATTTAGAAAAAGTAATTTTAGAATTCTAGAAATAATTATATAAACACATAAGGCATTAACAAAAAATGAGGAAATTTGTAATAAGAAATCCAAAAATTTAAAACAAAAATAAAAATTTATAAAAAGAAATTCGGAAGTAAAAAAACAAAAACTAGATATATTATAAGAACAAATACGAAATAAATCAAGAAATTTAAACAAAAAATCCGAAAATTTAAAACAAAATTAGAAAAATTATTAAACAAGATTAGGGAATAAATAATAGAAAAATTGAGGTTTAAATTAGGTTAACAAGATGTGAAAATTTTTTGACTTTCTGAAAATCAATAACTTTGAAAAACATTACTTAAGTTTTAAACTTTAGGGAATTAAAAAAATATAAAAAATTCTAAAATCATAAAATTTATTACAAAAACCGGCATCGAAAGGATATAAAATAGTTTTGTTTTGATTGACTCGTAAATTTCCTTCCGTGAATCAAAATATGAGACTGGAGACGAGGAAATCACGGGGAACAACTGTCAAAATAAAGTCTGTTTAAAATGTACTTGATGAGCTGGCGGGCAAAGTACTCGAGTGATAATTATTGTGAGGGCCTCGTGCCGGAAATTAAACTGCCACTCTCACCTCCCCGAACCCACACACACACACACACACACAGGCAGAGAAGCACTTGCAAATTCCACGTATTCAAATTCCAATCCCAATTCCATCCGTTTATTTTTCGTTCCGAATAATTTAAAGATATACATGTGTCCTGTCAGTCTGTCTCGCTACCCGCTCCGCCACCTGTCCATCACTCCACGAAAAACGCCTAAAAAAGCAATTGAAAAAAACTATATACATATGTTTAAACGTTTAATTAAAAATCAAAAGCGTGACTATATATAATTATACGTAACATCCACTGAAAAAAAAACTTTCTACCGAGTTTTTTTTTGTGCATTTACATAAATCCAAAAAATATGGACCCCCATGCAGTGTAGTGTGTGTTCTGAAAAAATGGTCTGTTCAAAATCAAACTAGATAACGAAAAAAAAACACCTTGTTGAACCATGCGGTTTTTACGAAATTTGAAGTTATGACAGGTAGAAAAGTTTTAAAACA
Organism: Dicyrtomina minuta; assembly: GCA_949802685.1. Taxonomy (NCBI): domain Eukaryota; kingdom Metazoa; phylum Arthropoda; class Collembola; order Symphypleona; family Dicyrtomidae; genus Dicyrtomina; species Dicyrtomina minuta. The sequence goes on from OX461810.1 coordinate 76,773,815, forward strand.
AACAAACTTTAGAATTGGTTTAAAAGTTGCTTTTAGAAATTATTTTATAAAATTATGAATTACATTTTGAAAACAAAAGAATCGCTGGATTTTCTTTTTAATTACTAAACAAGGTTTTAAACATTTAAAACAAAAATAAATATAAAAAAATTAATAAAATTTTGAAAATTTTACAAAATGTTACAAAATTTTAAACTTTTAAAGAAATTTGAATTTTACAAAATTTTGAAAAATCTTAAACATTTTACAAAATTTGACAAAATTTGAATAATTTTAAAAAAATTTAAAATTTACAAAATTTTGAAAAATTTTTTTAATTCACAAAATTTGTAATAATTTTACAGAATTTTGAAAAAATGGATAAAATCCTAAAAATTTTCATAAAATTTCGAAACATTTCACACAATTTTGTAATTATTTTTAAAATTTCAATTTAAAAAAAATCTTGCTGACAACTTTTTGAAATTGAATTTCTTTCGGATTCCCATATAACATACATTTTGTTATAATACAATGATTTTTAAACAGTACCAATAAGCTAATACTCAAATTGAAAACTTTAATGTATTAAAATCGATTAAAGTTGAATTTACCCGTAGCAAAGCAACTAATGGAAACATAGCCATATTATCACATCAGTAATAGTAATCGCACGTCTCGACTTTTTTTTTTGCCCTTACTGTTAGTGCATCTCCTTTCATTATCGACTTCGACTGCAGACTTTAACTTTGTGGTCCTGGTTTTGGTTGCTGTGGTAACCTGGAACTGGGACTGGAGACAAGATATAAAAAGAAACACGAAAAAAAAACGGCATTTTTTTCTAACCATCTTAAAAAAAGGGGTAAAAAGGGTGGCCTTTACAATACGCTGCTGTCTCAAGTCTCAAAGTCTCAAAGTCTCAATGCATGTCTTTGAATCATTTGATAAGTAAAACTCAAAAGACAGTCATAAAACTGTACAAAATCAGACACAGCATGCAAATATACCCACACAACACAGTAGCCATGTGGTTTCTATTCTTTCCATATTATGCTGTCAAGTATAAGGGATCGTTCACAAATAACGTCATTGAAATATCATCATTTTTAGGGAATTTTCATCAGCTTAACCATGGCCCAAAAGGCTCTCTTTAACATTGAATGTCATTATAATCTCCCAGCAGACCCATTGACCCTGTTCATGACGTCATATATGGGCGATCCCTTAGTCACTATCTACACACGTTCACTCCTGGTCTCCGATACCAATACCGATTATGGACGTAAATAAACACTAATGAGGAAAGATGCGGGAAATGTTTCCATAATTCTTCCCCCCCCCCACCACCACCATCACTACCCCACCCCCTAGTTTTGACGCACACTGTACCTACATACGTGTTTGTGTCCCCGCATAAATTGACATTTAAATTTCAAATTTTATTTTGTCCGTTTCGGTCACGGTTCGTTAGTCGCCCCCCTCTTCCACTTTTCCCTACTGACTATTGACTAAATAGAATATTTCAACTTTGAATTTTGAATTACGATTTCATTGTTATGGTCTCGATGCGTCGATATTCGATATATTTTCAATTCTCTACTCCATTCTACTGTTTAGGGCTTTGAAATTTGAGTCGGAGTGCAGCTTTAGCAGAGGGGCAGCCCATACATGACGTCACAGTAATTTTTAAAAAATGATCGTAAACAGCAAAATTTGTGGATTTCTATTGTATTTAGCAGCTAGTCGTAAAAGTAATTTGCTATTCCAGTTTTTTGTAACATAATTTATGGTCGGCCCCTGCACATTTCCGAATAGGCATATGCCATAGAAAGAGAACGCTAAGGCCAAGGGCTTGAGCAGCACAATTTTGCCCGTTACCAATGTCAATGGAGTTTAATATACTTTCGTATTTTCTTGCGGGGTTTAAAAATAAACCGGAACCGAAGAATGATGAAGATGTGGGGAGACTCTCGTCGACTTCTGTGGATTTGTTTCTTGTCGTTGTTATTGAAGAGTTGGACAACCTGCAGAGGGTTCTATCTGCACATCTGTGTATAAAGTATTTCCCCACTTGACAATTTAAACTTTACAGAGAATGCAACTGCTGGGATATACTGATACATGGCGGGTGAAATTTTGAGTGCAATAGTCAGGAGTAGACAGTAGACAGTAGGCGCGATAGCGATAGGTGCAGTAGAAATATAGAGACTTGGGTTTATGGCAGCGGATAAAGGCAAATAGGCGTATCTGTCGTCAGCTCTCGTCAAGTTTAAAGTAAAGTGAAGTAGAAATGTATCTCTTGAAGTGTACATAAGAAATAACGTCCGACGTATTTTTGACTCGTATCGTATACATGTCTCGTTGAGCACAGGAGACTTGAGTTTCGTTTCTGTATTTAATTTTGAATGCACTCGTCAATCTTGAGCTAATAATTGTAGCCATAAATAACGGAGAGAGATCGAGACGTTCCTTTTAAATACACAGAAAGCCATGTTATGTTCTTCGCTGCTACTGCAACAGATACGAGCATCAGTACCATTGCCAGTACCAGTTAACAGTTCTGTTCTGTTTCTGTTTCGATTTTTCTGATATTTAATACGTTATGACTTATGAAGTATCTCTTCAGCTCGATGGAGTTTTCATGCAAAATGTTGTATCTATATAAGTTTTACACCAAAGGGAATGCATAGCAGAAGTTTTTTAAATGAAACAATTTTAATTTTTTCTAAAGATAGTTTTAAGATTTTTTTTACAATTTAAAAAAAATTAGGAATATTCATTTTGTAAAGACGTGTACACAGGCGGATGTTTTGCATAATGTTCAGCAGAAGTTTATAAATGATGTAATTTCAATTTTTTAAAAATGTGGTTACAATGCAAATTGTATTTTCAAAAAAATTGTTTGAAAAAATTAATTTGTTTTTAAAATGTAAAAATGATGCGATTTTAATCTTCAAATCAATTTTTTTAAAAATTAATTTAATTATGTATTTTTTAAAATGTGTAGAAATGATATGATTTTTTTTTTCAAAAAATTGTTTAAAAGGTTAAATTTGTATTTTTAGGAATGTGGAAATAAAATTATTTGCATTTTTTTTTAAATTGTAAAAAAAAAATGTAATTAGTATTTTGAAAACTGTAAAAATAATGGGATTTGTACTTTTAAAAAAGAATAACATGTAATTCGTATTTTTAAAAAATGCGGAAATAATGTGATTTGCATTTTTCAAATTAGTTACAAAAATGTATTTTGTATTTTAAGAAACCAAAAAATAATTAAATTTTAAATTTTTTTTAAAAATTATTTTAAAAAAAATAAAGGATGATATAGTGCGGTGTGTATTATTAAAAAATATTTAAAAATTAAATTCGGGTTTTTAAAACAGTGCAAATGTTGGGATTTTCACTTTCAAAAAAAGTATAAAATGTAATTCGTATTTTAAAAAATGTGGAAACAATGAGATTTTTCATTCGCGAATGTGCTTCTTAATGAAAACCTGGAAACGTTACAGTGCATCAGTACTATACTATATGTACATACATAAAATGTGCAAATGCGCTTGTGGAAAACAAGTAAAACTACAAAAGTACAATAATGAATGCAAAAATAAAATCCAAATGTGCGTCCGCGTAATTTATGAGAATCCCTTTTGTGTATATTTTAATAGCGCGTCTGTCTTGTGTGTGTCGTTCCTATATGCTTCCGTCTTGTTTTCTCACGGTGAAATACGTTGACGTTGTTGACTCACCATTCCCCACGCAATGGAACAACGTTCCTTGGTTCCTTCTCTCTCACGCTTCTGAATTCCCAATCAAAGCCACAGCCAAATAGCGAAGAAAAAAAATGTTTGCTTTTTTAGCTTCTTCGGTTTCGGTTTCAGTTTCGGTTTCGGTTCTTCTTCTTTTTCTTCGTTTTCTTGGGCTCTTCCTCCCTTCGTTCGACTAGATTTATAGGGAATGCATTGGCGGCGTGCCAGGGAGTTGTAGAAGGAAAGTCAAACCGAAACCAAAAACGGAGGGGAAAATCTACAAAAATATTATTATGCAATCTCTACCATTTTCATTTCTATTCCCCGTTACCGGTTACGTCCCGTTCTTAAAGAGTCTTATTGGCCCCTGTCTCCAGTAGAACTGTGTGGGTGCGTTTACTACTCTCATTCTGACTTTAAATGGAGCCTCATTTACTGAAAAATATGAAACGCAAAGTCAGCTTAAAAGCATTTTGCGCACATGCTATATGCCAAGGGGTCATCCCCTAGTGAAGTCCTTACAGCTCCGAATTGTAGATATTTTACTTGCTGAAAAAATCAGATTTAGCAAAAAACGCAATATGCAAAATTACAATAACAATTTTATGCATTATAGCTCGTAAGTTTAGGCAATATTTTACGTATCATAGTTAGAAATCATCCATAGATGATGTCATACTTAAAACTTGTTGGTGGGATAGTCGGATATTGGTGACATGCCATGGTAAAAATATTCATTTACGCACTGGTTAAACTCATATCAGGAGGTTAAAGGGTCCTAAAAGTTATGATTTTTCGATGACATCATTTATGGACTACCTTTCAGCACTGTTTTTCGCTAAAATATTTAACGTTTTTGAACGTGAGCAAGAAACCCCAATGTAGTATTTAACATCCCACCTGACGTAATATGTGAATCCAGAATAGCCCTCTTCTCAAGGGGTAGGTTACGGATAAAAATTGCTTTGAATTTCAACTCACGTCATTTATGGACGGTCCCTAAGTCCCCACAGAGTAAAACTAAAAAGAACTTGAAAATTTGAGATTTTGCTATCGGCTGTTGTTGTCGTTGTCGTACGAATGTCGCATCGCACGTGGGGAATCTGAATTTGAATTCTGTCGGCCTTGTGTGTCTTGGGTGTAAAATTTGAAGGAGCAACTCCTGTTTCTGAACACATCATCTGAGATCTGCTGAAACCGTGACCATGGAAGTGCCCGTGACCGGTTTCGGTCCCGGTTTCGGTCCCGGTCCCGGTCCCGTTCCCGGTCCCGTGCTCTTTCCTTTGTTTTTGTCTTGGTCACGAACAGCCACTGAGAGCCGTACGCACAGGAAAGACTCTGCATTTAACGCTCGCTCACCACCACGTTTCAAATGCACTCTGAGTGGAACGTGATGAGCATCCGGAAGTCTACGTCAAGAACTGTCAATAATATAATCTCTGTGAAGATGCCGACAGGCAGACCGACCGGGCAGGTACCGGTACCGGTACCCGTACCGGGATTCGGGTGCCAAACTGAAACCAAAACCGAAACCGAAACTGAAGCATGAGCCTCGATAGGTAGGTACGAGTCGCAGTCCGGAATCCGGATTGTTATCATAATAAAGGTTTAAATCTGAAGGGGAAACGTAAACGAGTAATCCTCGTCAGAGACCTGCAGATTTTATGGGCAAGACAATAAAAGGACTCAAAATTGAGTTGGACCGTAAGTCTAATCGTAAGTCCCGCCAATCAATAGAAAAATCAATTGACGGTCAGCAGCTTCCGCGTTGGGTTGGTTGTTTCAACTTGAAAGTTGAAAGAATGCCGCCGTTCCAACTGTCGGTTTTCACATCATACTCATTATATTTTAGTTTTTTAGAGGGAAACTTGCAGAAAAAGTCGGAAAAGCACGTTTTTGGTATGGGAGGGGATTTAATAAGCACTTTTTTTTAATGAGCAGCGTTTTTTTTTGCTTTTTTTTCTGGAAACAAAATGCTCAGCTGTCTAATGTTTAATGCCTATTTTAAAATATTATTAATAAGGGGTCGTCCACAAAAGACGTCATAAAAATTACATTTCCAGAACATTTTGCACTTTTCAAAAACACTTTTTTAAAAGTGCAAACTGCAAAATGTACTATTTCCATGCTTTTGAAAAGTGCAAAATGTTTTATTTACATGTTTTTAAAAATTGCATAATGTCTTATTTACATGTTTTTAAAAATTGCAAAATGTTTTATTTACATGTTTTTAAAAATTGCAAAATGTCTTATTTACATGTTTTTGAAAAGTGCAAAATGTCTTATTTACATGTTTTTGAAAAGTGCAAAATGTTCTAATTCCATGTTTTTCAAAAGTGCGTCATGTTCTATTTACATGTTTTTGAAAACATGTTATAGAATGTAAATTCATTAACATACCACCCCCACCTAATGCGAAGAACAACGTGAAAGCGAACTGAACAGCATCTACCAATTGAATGGACTTGCGACAGAATGACTCTTCACCGACGATGTTAAAGGGAGTCATTTATGATGTGGTTAAGGGATGAAATAACGGTGGGTGCTTCCAAAATGACAGACAATTAAAGTGAAATCCTTTATGGATGATCCCTGATACAATCTGTTGTGCTCTACAGTGACTATTCTTTTTATACCACCCATCTATTAAAAAATGTATTTTACTACTAAAATGCTTGGTTTAAAAAAATCAAAACAATTATGACAAATGGTCTACTTTTCATTCAAATAAAAACGCTAACTTAATCAGTGTAAGTGGTATTTTACTTTTTGTAACCATTTTGTTATATCAATAATTATTATTACTGGAAACTGTTTTAAAGCTTTTAAAAAAGTGTGTTTATGTTGTTCCACTAAAACCCAAAGTAAGTTGAAGAAAGTAAGACAGTACGCTCCACTGGAATGAACGAACCAAAAATGATAGATTTTCTTTCCTAAGCTTGAAAATCCACGTTTGTATAGGAAACTGACACATCTATAAAAACAAGTACAAATTCCAAAGTCCCGTCTTCTTCCAAGCAGAAACAGAAGCCGCCGACGTAAACATTTGGAAAAAAATTAGAGCATAATATAAAAACTACTTCAAGCTTTAAAAAAAAATGGGGAAAATTTCCAAAAGTAGTCGGGGTATTTCGATGTCGTATGTGTAATTTGCTAAATTACAAAAAAATAAAATTAAAAAAAATTTAATCGTAAAAATGGGGTTTAAAATTGAATAAAAAATCAAATGAAAAAATTGAAACTTTACTTTCAGTTTTACCAGTTTTAGTTTTTCAGTTGTTTTTTGTTTGAATTGGAAATGGTAATGCAACTCTATACAGGTATGTACAGAAGCATAAGCATTATACTGTATATGTTCTTTGCTGTAAGTGGCATATAAAGGATCGTCCATAAATGATGTCACGTGTATGGCAAATTATGTTGGAAATTATTGATGACATATCTAATGTTAACGCAATATGGCTAAGCTGATGGCATGGGAGTCTTATGGTCCTAGAAATGGGAGATTTTTGGATGACATCAATTATGGACGACCCCTATTACAACATACAGCAGGCACTTGAATTGGCTTGCGCTTGCATGAACGCACATATTTATGTATTGAGTGCACTAAAAAGGAAAAGAAGGGTGCTGAGATGCTGTGTGGATGTAACACGAGATTTTTCCTTCCGTTTTTTTTTGTGTGTGGGTGTGCTTAGAAGTGCTTTTGCTTTTAGTTCATTCATTTGGAATGTTTCATATGTTTTACATTGTGTTACTTGTTACGTACATAATATTAGTAAATTACATACCCGCACATATTTGCTAAAGCACAATAACAAGTTTTATTAGTTGTAGTGTTAATACCAACCTTATATGAATTAATTTAATTCAAATTATGTCATTCCTTATATATTATGCATTCCAAATTACTTAACAAAAATGTCACAAAATTGTCTATAGTATTTATTATACATATACTTTAGCTATACATATGAGCTTCAAAAATCGTATACATATGCGTAATTTACTTTTACTGCAAGTAAGTTTGTCTATTATTTATATTTTTATTAGCTGCAAAATAGTTCTTATGAGCGTTTTCTATAACTCCAAAAAGTATCTTTAATTGCATACAAATTTGTAGCTCCAAAATAATTCAGTTATACACATTTTTTAGCAGACAAATAATTTCAATACATATTATTTTTAAATTGTAAAACTGTTTAAGTGCAAATTTCTAAGCTGCAAAACTGGTTAAATTCATATCTCTAATAGCTGTAAAACTGTTTTAATGCAAATTGGTAAGCTCCAAAACTGTTTATTATATGCACATTCTAAAGCTAGTGGCAGGGCTGGACAATGCGGCCAGTGCAGACGTATATAAGCGAAGATGCACTGCATGAGTTTTCACAAAACGTGTAAATGGAACATTTTGCAGTTTTCCAAAACATGTAAAAAGAATATTTTGACTTTTCAGAAACATGCAAAAGATAATTTTTTTGTACGCTTTAAAAACATGGAAATAAAAACTTTTCTACTTTTCTCAAAACACGTAATTATTAGAACATTTTGTACTTTTCTAAAACAAGTAAATCGAACATTTTGCACTTTTAAAAATCCTTCAAATAGAGCATTTTGACCATTTTAAAACCATGCAAATAGAACATTTTGCATTTTAAAGAGTCATAATGCAAATATAGCATATTTTGAAGTTTTGAAAATCATGTAAATAAAACATTTCACACTTTTCTAAATCAAGTAAAAAGAACATTTTGCACTTCTCTAAAACATGCAAATACAACATTTTGTTTTATCAAAAACAAATCACCAATACAATTAAAATGGTGTTTTTTGTATGGAAACAAATTTCTGCCTTTAATTCATGCAATTTCTTTGTCCAGCCCTGGCTGGTGGTTGGTATAGCTGCCTCTTTCCATAAATAAAAGTAGCTGAATTGCATTTATCTACTTCTAGAAATGCAGTCATACCAATACTGCTGATATAGGCAGTGCTTGGTATATAGTTCCTGGCCCTATAGTACTATATAGCTGAATTATTAGACTGGCAATATCATACAAAAACTTCTATGTATTTCCACAGCCCTTTCTTTTATTCTAGTATTCCCCAGTCCTTCAGCTGACATTAAGTGCATTATTATTATTATTTCTTATTTAGACTTGTGACTCGTTAGGAAAGATACTAAAACACTCCATTCCCCATTTCCCCGTTTCCCCATCGATACTTCCAAATATATTTCCCATGTTTGTATTTTTAGTCAGACTCGTCGAGTCTCGCCAAGACGCCAAGACGTCGACGACGAGGGAAACGGGGAAATTGGGAAAATCTGTTGACTCTTGGGACATTTACATGGGACACGTACCACTTGAGGGTTTCACGGAAAATCCAAAGTCAAAACCCCAAACCAACGCAATTCTTCCCTCCGCCGTTTTGTAGTTTTGTTAAGGCAAGAAAATTGTTTAAAAATAAATCCTTTCCTGGTCCTGACGAGTTCATCGTCTTCGTCTTCGTCCCCCACTCAAAAGATCTGCCTCACATTTCCCATTCCAACACCGAGTCTCTCAATAATAATTCTCCTTTCAGTCTCCTGGGCCTCTCTCACACACCCTCCCCCTTCTCCCGGCCCACACTCTAGAATCTTGAAGAAGTCCCAGGGGCCATGCATAAATGACATCCGCAATTTTATGGTACTATACATAGTTCCTTTTTAAAACTGGAGGCCTTCCAATTTCAATGCATCCGCAGTGATTACATAGTTATAGATTAAACACCAAAAATAGTCTTTCAGTATCAGTACCAGGCGCGGGTCAAGAGGTGGGCAACAAGGCAGTTTCCCAACCTAAAATAAGTTTGTTGAAAATGAGAAAACATGAGGAAATTTAAATCAAGGTGGCAGGGTTTTATTGTCAGTGAAGAATCAAAACTATTCATATGCATTTTTAGCTAGAAACAAATTCAATAAGTATCATTTTCCTAAAAGCATGTGCGTAGAATATTTTGCTCCTTTCAAAAACGCTCGAATGAAACATTTTGCCCATGATTTTCAAACTCATGCTAATAGAACATTTTGCATTTTTTTAAATCATGTAAACAGAACATTTTGCACTTTTTGAAAAGCATTCAAATACTACATTTTGCAGTTTTTAACAAGCATTCCAATAGAACATTTTGCACTTTTAAAAATCATTGAAATAGAACATTTTGCAGTTTTTAAAATCATGTAAACAAAACATTTTGCTGTTTTTAAAATCATGTAAACAGCACGTTAACAGTTTTTAAATCATGCTAATGGAACATTTTGCACTTTTAAAAATCATGGAAATAGAACATTTTACACTTTTCAAAATCATTCCAATAGGACATTTTGCAGTTTTTAAAATCATGTAAACAGAACATTTTGCTGTTGTTAAAATCATGTAAACAGAACATTTTGCTGTTGTTAAAATCATGTAAACAGAACATTTTGCTGTTGTTAAAATCATGTAAACAGCACGTTAACAGTTTTTAACTCATGCCTATAGATAATTTTGCACTTTTAAAAATCAAAGAAATAGAACATTTTGCACTTTTAAAAATCATGCAAATAGAACATTTTGCACCTTTAAAAAACATTTAAACAGAACATAATATTGCATCTATCTTAAACGCGTAAAATAGACCATTTTGCTAAACATTCTACAGGCATACAACCTTTTGCAATTCAGTTATTACTCAAACATTTAATAATTTTACGTTTAAGTTGTTTAAATTAGACTCTCTCACTCGTTCAAATTTGACCGAAAGCACTGTTACCGGCACCACACTGAAAGTACTACGAAGATCGTTATAAAGGGGGCACTCAAAAATACAAGGTTTTGCTCGAAGTCATTTATGACAGGACCCTTCCTGGCTGCTCTTTAAAATTAAATGTGAGCATCCCACTGTTCAAGTGTTCGGCAGTAGTCAGTAGTCAGTACAGTAGTGGTGTACAGTTTATCTCTGTTGTATGTTCAGTCCTTTATTAGCTTATGGCTACGGTTTTGTTCGGGTTTAGTTTTGAGTTCTGTTTCTGTTTCGGTAGCAGCAGCAGCATCTGTTCGTCTCGAGTCCCGAACCAGATTCACTTAATGATCTTGTGAGATGCGGTGTGGTGAGGGTGACGATCTTCGTCATGATGCTGCTGCTGCTGCTGTACTTTCCATTCTCCCCATTGTATTGCAAGGCTATATGGATGGGCAGGTATTTCATTACCGAAATGCATTTAAGATTTTTTGTGTGTAATCCCGCACTCACTCTCATCTCCTATGTGCAGCCACACGAACATGAATCCATTAAATTAAAACCGAACTGAAAATGAAACTGAAACCACCACCACCAAATTCACTGTAAAAGTTACATGCATACCCACAGTAGAAGATTTTAGATTGGAAATTGAATTGAAATTTAAATTACACAGCAAAGGCTTTGGTAGCATTTTTTTTCTTTGTTTTAAGATTTTTTTTTGAGATACAGAATCAGGGCCGGAAAATGTGGCCAAAGCAGGCAGCTCCTGCTTCCTGAGTTTAAAAAAAAAGATGTAAATGAAACATTTTGCAACTTTCAAAAATATGTAAAAAGAATATTTTTGACCTATTAAAAACATGCAAATAATTTGTTTTTGTACATTTCAAAAACATGGAAATAAAACATTGAGCACTTTTCTAAATCAAATAAAAAGAACATTGTCGGCTTTTATAAAAAATGTAAATATAACATTTTGAATTTTTTTAAATAATATGTAAAAAGAATATTTTGAATTTTCAAAAACGTGCAAATTAAAGTTTTCGCACATTTCAAAAACATGAAACAAAAATATTTTACACTTTTTAAAATCCATGTAAATAGAACATTTTGCACTTTTCTGAATCAAGTAAAAAGAATATTTTTCACTTTTTTCAAAACATGTCACATAGAATATTTTGACTTTTCAAAAACATGGAAATAAACGTTATTGTGCATTTCAAAAACATGGAACTAAAATAGTTTTCATCTTTCTAAAAACACATAAATAGAAAATTTTGCACTTTTCTGAATCAATTAAAAAGAACAATTTGCACTTTTCAAAAAACACGTAAATACAAAATTTTGCTTTACTAAAGAAAACTATCAATAAAATTAAAATTGTGGTTTTTGTATGGAAACAAATTGCTGCCTAAAACCAATTTCTTCGTCCGCCTCTGTAACATAATTAAAGATAGAAATCAGTTTAAATCGATGACGATGGTGATTTGATTAAATTGCATTCTACAGAATGTACAAATTAACGTACAAACTAATTTGTATTGAATTTGTTGAATTTGAAAATTGGAATGAAACACAGATGTAATTTTGTGTGGCACTGGCATTTGTATGTAGAAAGATACTGCGACAAAATGCTGACGATGATGACGCTGCTGCTCCATATTTCTTGCAACAGCTCTTACGGAATTGCAGATACTGTCACTTTTCAGTTTGGTTGAGAGACTATGCGTGGGGATGGTAATGGTGATGGGGAATATCAGTTGAATTACTAGGAGTGTAGTGTACACCTCTAATACAATTATTCCATTATGTAAATGTAATTAAAAAGACATACGGTAGTTTGGTTGGTAGTTTTGGCAGGATGGAAACATTGAATATGGAATACTTAAAGAGTACGAAGACATGAGAGCAGGAGAAAATATTTTAAAACGTCAATGCGGCAATATTCAAAATCGAATATTCCTCAATTTGTAAATTCCTATAAATTCAAAGTTATCTTTGTACATGGCTTACAAATTGAAATGGTTTCTAACGTTTTAAAAAATATTGTCTTTAAATTGAATTTTCTACTGAGACGCAGAAACTATTTCCAAACAAAATACACAAATATATTTGTCAAAATTTTGAAAACTATATTTGTATGACATATTATGTAATAATAAGAACGACATATTTACTATTAGCTGCGTAGAGCTACTGTCTGTCTATAAACCAAACGCAGTTTCAGGGCCGGATGAAGGAATTGGTTTTAGGCAGAAATTTGTTTCCATACAAAAACCACCATTTTAATTTTATTGATATTTTTCTTTAGTAAAGCAAAATTTTGTATTTACATGTTTTAAAAAAGTGAAAAATTTACCTTTTACTTGATTCAAAAAAGTGCTCAAAGTTCTATTTACTACATGTTTTAAGAAAAGTGGAAAATTTTCTTTTTACTTGATTTAGAAAATCGCATAATGTTCATTTTACATGTTTTAAAAAAGTGTAAAATGTTTTATTTCCATGTTTTTAAATTGTGTAAAAAAATTTATTTAAATGCTTTTAAAAAGTGCTAAATATTCTATTTTCATGTTTTTGAAAAGTGTAAAATGTTCTACCTACATGTTTTTCAAAAGTGCAACATGTTCTATTTACATGTTTTTGAAAATTGCAACATGTTCTTCTTACATGTGTTCCAAAAGTGCAACATGTTTTATTTACATGTTTTTGAAAAGTGCAACATGTTCTATTTACATGTTTATTAAAAGTGCAAAGTGATCTATTCACATGTTTTGATAAAAGTGGAAAATGTTCTAATTGCATGTTTCTCAAAAGTGTAAAATGTTCCATTTACATGTTTATTAAAAGTGCAAAGTGATCTATTCACATGTTTTGATAAAAGTGGAAAATGTTCTAATTGCATGTTTCTCAAAAGTGTAAAATGTTCTATTTACTTTTTTTTTAAAAGTGCAAAATGATCTATACACATGTTTTGATAAAATTGGAAAATGTTCTATTTGCATTGTTTTGAACAATCAAAATATTTTGTTTAAATATTTTTGAAAAATGCAAAATGGTACATTTACATGCTTTTAGAAAATTTGGTCAGTGGGGGTTGCCTGCGCTGGCCGCATTTACTGGCCCTGCGCAGTTTCTATTTGTATGACAGTCTGTGATGGTTACAAAGTTACAAAGACATTGAAAGAAAGCCCTAGACTGATGAGATTGACATGTGAAAGGATGGGCTAATACAAAAACGGGAGTAAATATATAAAACAAGAGGAAATCAATCAGTGTCGCGCTTAGGAAGGAATGTCAGAATGTAAGTGACAAATTGATGGGAGGCACTCACACACGAATCTATGCACTCCCACGGATATTTTTTTTCCCCATTTTCACACATAGTGACACATGTGAAGACACAACGAAGACATGTACAAACTGTGTACTAAAGACATTGAAAGGTCAGCTGCTTACTGGCCATTGGCACTGGCACTGGCATTGGTTCGAGAATTTGTATTTGAAGGCCATTTTTGATGTAGGCTTATTTATGATGTAAATTTTTAAAATGCTGCAAGCATACTGACATTTTATGACAATATTTAAAACCGCAGCAAAAACACGTACAACTTTCTATTGAGCTTGTAATACCATAAAACTGGGCAAGTGTGGGAGTGTGAGCTCGTCATATTCCATCGTCTGTGAAGAATTAAAATGGCCCATATCCAATTCGAGTTAGAATCAAAATGTTTTATGTAACACAAAAAAACAAGGGCTAAAGCCCTTGTTTTATGGCAGCCTTAACAGCAAAATTAAGCATTTTAAATTTGCCGCCCAATTTTAGTTTTAATTTACGTGTTTTAAATTAAGAGAAGCAATTAAGCCGCACAATGCGTTTTTGGTTATCTTATTGATCTTATTTACAATCAATTTCTGTAATACAGTAAAAAATTTAAAATTCCAATTTTTGAATTTCCCGCTAAAACATTAACTATTGTGTTAACTCAAGATTTCGACCGGTTACTCAATACATTTACACTAATATGATATATCATTGGAATGGTGACAATTAGGCAAAGCTAATGAACATGGTGTGGAAGCACGATCGTTATTAGTTTTTAAATGGTTTTTAAATAACATAATTGCAAATTTAAAAAAATTGACGGATTGTGTCGAGTGACATATTATTTGGAAGCTCTTCAAAAATAAGCAGACACATTTTTTTTTGTTTTTTGATTGTGACCCATACAACACATTTTTGGCGGCATTTAAAATTTAAATGACCGTTATTTTGAAAACGTTTTGTTATAATGGAGGCGCGTTCCGTTATTTGAATTCTACTGGTGATTAGCTTTCCAATAATATATGGCTCGATGAAATTGGTCCAGGATTGCAGAATTTTCAAAATTCCCGTAAATTATGTAGATAGGTAGTAACAAAATTAGAAACATGCGTAAAATGTTAATTTAGAGTTTTTGAAAAGTGTAAAATGTTCTATATACATGTTTTTCAAAAGGGAAAAATGTTCTATTTACAGGTTTTTAAAAAGGTGCAAAATTTTCTAATTCCATGCTTGGGAAAAGTTGCGAAACGTTCTAATTCCATGTTTTTGAAAAGTTACAAAATGTTCTAACTGTATGTTTTTGAAAACGTGCAAAATAATCTAAATCTATGATTTTAAAAAGATGCTAACATGTAAGTGTTCTAAATCCGTGTTTTTCAAAAGTATAAAAGGATCTAAATAAACGGTTCTGTAAAGGTGCAAAATGATCTAAATCCGTGTTTCTGTAAAGGTGCAAAATGATCTAAATCCGTGTTTTTGTAAAGGTGCAAAATGATCTAAATCCGTGTTTCTGTAAAGGTGCAAAATGATCTATATCCATGTTTTTGTAAAGGTGCAAAATGATCTTTATCCATGATTTTCAAAAGTTGCAAAGTGATCTAAATCCGTTTTTTGCAAAGGTGCAAAATGATCTAAATCCGTGTTTCTGTAAAGGTGCAAAATGATCTAGATACTTGTTTCTGTAAAGGGGCAAAATGTTGTATATACAAATTTTTGAAAAGTGCAAAATGCTCTTAAGACATATTTAAATATTTTTGTAGATATTTAGTATTGTTTTTAGTTAAAAATGGATAAAGGTCATTTTGCTTCTTCATATACCGTCCGTTAAATTTGTTGGCGGCATACCATAACCATACAGATGACACAGCACCCAAGGGAATTCAATTGACTTTATATATAACTTGGCTTATTTTTCTGCCAAAATCTCCCCCCTTGATATTGACGCCATTTCCTCGTCGAATTTGATTTTTTTTATACAAATTGTCATCTAACCACAGGCAGGGCAATGCACTGAGTCAATTCGTGTAGCAAGACTAGCAAAGGAAAAGGGTGAATAAGCAGCAGCTGGTTTCTGGTTGTCAACTTGTGCTGGTACTGGTGATACGTAGTTGTTTGTCATCCCTAAGGGTATCCCACGTATGAATGTTGGCCGTTGGGAAAGTAGCATAGTGTTGCTTTACGTAATATCCGAGTTTTCTAATACTGTTTGGTGCGGTGTAAAAAAATATTTGTATTTTTGGCTTCATTGCTTTCTCTTTGGGGCAACTACTCACATTACACTTTCCCTTGAGGCTCTTAGGTGTTAGTGTGTCTCTCTAAAGTTTCTTTTTTGCCCTCAATCCTCGAATATCATCAGCTGTTTCATAGAATAACAAACTGGAAACAAACTTTCACTAGTGAAAGCAATTCTTTAAGGATAGCAGATTTTCACCAGTTATCAAAAATAAACGATTACCTCAATACTTCAAATATTATATGTCTATGTAGCAATGTAAATGTCATGATCTTATCAATTGGATTTTTGCAAATATAAATTTTCTCTTTGCTTTCACTGCTTTCACTTTGCTGTGCTTACATTCTTTGCAAAAAAACACACTGACAACAATAAATACGTAAATGTAAATTGTAAATCCGGAACTGAGATTGGTTGTCCGAAAATTACAACTATCCTATAGTTGAAATTGCCTTATATAGTATCAAATATTTAGTTACACGGTTGCTTTCTCCGTAACTGTAACCGTAGCCGTAACCGTAAGTTGAGTATTTTCTATGTTTTACCTCTTTTCTTAGAGGGCTTACATGCCTAGCCTTGACGCAAATAAATGAAAATGCAACCGAATTGAGATCTAGAATCCAAAGAAATAAAATATGAAAAAAAAAGAAAAGAAACTAGCTGTAGACGAAGCGGAAGGAAACCGGAGCTGGAGCGATGAAAAGCTTGACAGAGCTTGATTAATGACAATATTTGCTTTCCCCTACATTTTTTTTACAACTCTGTCATTCTCAATCTCTGTTCCGCAGACAAAATCTGACAAAATATTGTAAGGGTCTCTTGGTGAAAGTTGGGTGGTGAAAGGGAGATGACATGTTCAGTTGTTAAATGCAACGCTGAAATGTAGAGTATTGATATCACTTAGATAATATAAAATTATTAAGCATATTTTTTCTTACAACTATCACTACAAATTGAAAACCATATTTGTATTTAGAGCTATTCAAAAAGTAAAAAACAAAATTTTAAAAATTTAAGCAAATTAATAATATATCTTAAAACTTTTTTTCTGCTACTAAAATTATCAGTAATTGAAATATTTGAAAAACATTAAATAAAGTTAATTAAAAAATTGCCTTTATACTATTGCAATGTTTGGAATTTTTTAAACTTTGCAAAACGTAGTAAAAATTACTTTAATTCAATGTTTAAATTTTTCATTTTCGTAATATTGTAAAAAAAATAAAATAACTCGATTATTGATAAATAGTAGATTGAAGCAAAACTGCTTTCTCTTTCACACTTTCTCTTTTTACTTTCACTTTACTTTCATTCTACTTTTACTTTCACTGTACGTTCACGACACAGTTCAGTCGACCATGGGGAAAATAGACAGAGAAAGAGAAAGTGACATGAAATAAGTGAAATCCGCCAGAAGCAGCTGTCTCCAATATCCATACTATAACATCACAATTGCTTTGTTCAATTTAGATAATCTCCCCAACGACGCCTACTTTCACTCTCACGCGTGGCTTTCCTAGTATTTTAGGGATTAGTAATATTGAATCGTTTGAACAAGGAAAGTGAACGTGGGCCATTACATGTATGAAAAACTCTCCCGCAAAAAAAAACTCTAACATAATATACACCCATTACTTTCGCTTATCCCAATTTATTCCTTCATCCCTAAAAATGCACGTTTCATGTAATGCGTCATAGAGTAGTAGAATTGACGCTCAAACTTTCCAAATAAAACATGTAAAAATAAAGAAAAAAAAATATATATCTACAAAAGTAAACACACAGAAATAACTTCATCTCCATCTCTATTTCTCTGTCTCTCTCTCTCGCTCTCAACCCATTTAAAGACAGAAAGATGAATTATGAGAGAGACACAAGGAGTGAAAGTTTTTGTCGGTGGAGAAAGCAGGAGAACGGAAATTTCTAGGAAATTTAGATATATGTTGAATAGGAAATTTGACTCTAAACCCAATCCCTTGTCATTAATCACATCTATTTCTCTCCTATGAACTTGTAGTCCTCTGAGTAAGACTACACAGCTCTCGGATTTCCGAATATCTATAAACATCCGAGGTTTGAAACGCCTCATGCTGTATTCAAATACAAACAAATAATAATGTTTCCAAATACGAAACTACGAGCAACTTTCTCTTTATTTATGATACCAGGGGTTACTATGCTATTCACTTTAAATTTTATGGATTTATTCGCAAACTATAAAGAGGCACACTCTTAGGCTTAGAATTAAATTTTTTTTACTGGGGAGAAAGTATTTTTGTTTAATAATTCATATTTAAATCTCAGTTTTATTGACTAATTTACAGACAATGGCCATTGTATTGATTGTATAGGCCTATGGTGGTATTTAAGCAAGTTTGTAGTTTATTTTAAAATTAGTTTCATAAATACAGCCTATATATCCTAGCTGTAGGTGCAGGGTGCAAAATTCCCGAATTCCATGTTTTTGAGAATTCTGAAATGTTTTTATTCCATGTTTTAAAAAGGTGCAAAATGTTGTATTTAAATATTTTCAAAAAGGTGCAAAATGGCGAAAATGGTTTAATTTTATGTGCTTGAAAATTGTATAATGTTCTCATTCTATGCTTTTTAAAAGGGGCAAAATGTTCTAATTCAATGTTTTAGAAAATTTGCAAAATGTTCTAATTAAATGTTTTCAAAAACTTAATTTTTACACAACAATTTTTACAATTTTATAAATTTTTTAAACTAGGGAAAAAGTATTTTTGTTTAATAATTCATATTTTCATCTCAGTTTTATTGACTAATTCACAGACAATGGTCATTGTATAGACTCATGTGTGAAAGCAAGCTTGTGCTTTGTTTCCAAATTAGTTAAATGTATAAATTCTATATTTTCCAACTGTAAAAACATTCAATTTCAAGAAAGTGAAAGTCATCTGTTTTTTTTTGCTTTCTTTTTTTCTTTAATACCAAACCAATTGTCTCAATGAAATAATACACGAGGTAGCCATGTACGTATCAGTTGTAAAACTTTATGAATGGAACAAAGGTAAAAGCGGAGAAAGCAATCTGTGTGTTGGCTTCCAGGATTTCAAGCTATAGAAAATAGAAAGCGGCAAAACCACAAGCAGATTTAAACAAGAAGACCATAGTTCTATGATAGTAAAGAAAATATACATGTAAGTATAGAAATTGAGAGAAAGTAGAAAAGCATATGAAACTAAAACCAAAACCAAAACCGAGTTGAGGAAGAAAGCAAAAGGGAAAGTCAAAGGAATACACATGACAGTGATAAATCATGAAGAAAACGAGAAAAGGGCCAAGACTCAGTCAAATCCACAATCCACCAATTCAACTCAATGGCAATAACATTTGGACTGAAATTTCGTAAGAGGAAAAGCAGACAAGGTCTAAAACCTCTACTAAAAACTGAAACTCAACTAGCTATGTATACTATGTTGCTAAAGCCATAGGTATAAACTTATAGAAACTAAACTAAAGCTAAAGAAATCCCAAGCTATTGCAAAAAAAAATATCCCATTGCACTAGAGACAGTAGGAAGTTGTTTTTTATTTTCTCCTACTTTCTCCTGACTTTCTCCGGACTTTCTCTAAAATCCTGATTTGGTTACCACGTCCTCTCTTACCACTTTAGTTGTAGTCCATAGTCTATATATATATATATATATATATAGCGATACAATCATATATTACAGTAGCAGCAGTATATAGTAACACCATCAGTATGAGTACTTTCACTTTTGTATAGCAATTTTTTGACTTGACTATTCCATTTCACAGCATAGCTATACTACTACTACTACTACAACTATCTCTAGCCTATTTTTGCAGTACGTATCTCCACGTGTATCTGGTTTGACATTTTTGGACTTTCTCTTTGCTTTCTCTCTCCCCAAGGGGAAGTTCCTATTTGCATATCTTGACATTCAGATCCAAATTCGACATCGACATCCGAGAAAGTCATAGCGTTTTGGCAGTGGTACAAGGACGACGACGACGAGGGCGAAAGCAGTAGGGTTTTTATTGGTGTAAGAAAAAAAAGAAGGCCGAAAAAATATTTTTAAAAGTCTCAAAGTGAGGACACAGTTTTCAATGTGATTCTAAAACTGTATTTTTTAACCGTTTGATTCCCTGCAACCTAAAAAAGAAAACTTTTCAACTACAAAATATACAACTTTCTATATGAAGCATCAAAGGGGACAACAATATTTATTTGCTCAACATTTTATTTTTATTTATTTTCCTGATGGAGACAATAAAAAAAATCCGTCTTTTGAAAAACAGCATCATCGCTATTCAAAACAAAATAAAAAAAAATGCTACAAAATGTGGTTTGCTGCACAGGATTATTTGGTGGCTTGGAAATTTAAATTTTTAGAATTTCACACTCTTGAGCATTTTTCACTCGCTCATAAAAAAATGTCGCTATTATGAAAGAAGCAGCCAATATTGCACCATTATTTTTCCCATTGAGACCGAGGGTGACAAATGCAGTGAAAGTGTAGGAGAAAGTGGGAGAAAGTGGTGAAAGCAGGGAAAGCATGGGAAGTAATATTCGTAATTTTTACTACCGAACAACGAAAAAAAAATACTTGGTGGAAAGTTGCCATTATTATTAATAGACAAATGCCACGTTATGCTTTGAATACATTATTTACATTTTGAAGTGAGCTTTTTTTTCTTTACATTATTTTCTTATGGAAGGAGATCTTGGTGTAATTTCATATGTTAAGTTATAGTTATGCGTTATTGCATTGTAGTGAAGAATAATCGTGAAATTAGTGAGAGCCATTTTAGTTTATGTGCGTATGCGTTCCTTGAGAAAGAGAGATGAAGAGAAAGCAGAGAAAGAATGATGGGCTTCGTTTTCCTTTTACTTTCCAAAGGAATATTCCTATTCTTCTTCACAACTTTCACTTTTTCAGTAGTGAAAGTCTACGGCAATGTTCGGCACGTGTAAGACCCGCATACGCACAGACACACACACACACAACCACGACCGACAACGACGACTTCCGCTGAACATTAAACAGTTCCTCTCAATGTCTTCAACCAGCATTACTCTACGTTTAAATGAATTGCTCTGTGAAACAGGGACGGAGACCAAAGGCGCACACGTTAAGTTATATGCGTACAAGTATCTTTCCCATTTTGGGTTCAGGCAAGGCTCAAATCTTGTTTTTTTTAAGCTCGAATTTTAAAATGTAATTTTACAAGTTTCTATTACAGTTTTATAAAAATTTAATTTTTAATTGCAACGTGTTATTATTAAATATGAACCACGTGGGATATTGTGTGGGTGAGCGTTAAATCAAGAAAAACGAATTATTAACTAACTCCATTTTCAAATAATTTACTGCTAACTGAGACTGACAAAATGATGCACTGCTTCGCGTTTGTTTTTTCTAGCACAAAACCTTGTATCTGTAAACTGACACTGAAGGAAATTCTTAGGGATCGTCCACAAATGACGTCATCATGACACGTTTATTTTTACAACTCGGTGCTCCCCTTTAGTCAATTAAGCAATTGTACGAACGCTCGTTGGCAAGTACACCTATCGATACTTCCCATGACGTCATTTGTGGCCGATCCCTAAGGCCACATAAATACCTTACGTAACGTAACACACACGACAGATGTTCCCCGCACGTTCGACGTAAGTAAGGAAAAAAACAAGCGAAAAAACAACAAAGGGGGGAAAGTAATACAGGAAAAAAAGTTTTTTGTGAGAGAAGGGAACTGTGGATATGGAAGTCTTTTATAGATGGATAAAATTCACATGGAGCGAAATATGAGAAGTAGGAGAGAGAAACTTGATCAGTTGTTGTTTCATCTTCATCTTCATCTCCAGAACCAGAACCAGAACCAGATTGGGATTGGGATGAGGCTGCATCTGATGATCGAGATGAAGATGAAGATGAAGATGAGTTCTTCTTCTTTTTTTTGTCTTTGTTTATTTTTCTTTTTGCACCCCACTTCACTATCCACTCAACTCAGCTCAAGTGAATCATTTTCAAATGATCTCTCGTTGTCGTTCCTTCCCCTTGTGTGTCGGTATCGTTATATTGAGAGAAAGAAAGAAATATAGAAAAGATCTGCGAGCGTCTAGTAGGTTCCGTTTCGTTGCTAAGATGTCGTTTTCTGAGCCCGTTTTCTTTAATTACATCATCTCAAGTTATTTCCACGGTCCCTGCAGATTCCCTGTATTTGACTCACAGGAGTATTATCACACATGCACATACATACACGAATATAGTTCCAGTGCAGATCCAAGAATTCCTCCAGTCCGGGAGGGCTTACTGGGATTGATAAGCGGCCATGATGGAAAATGGCCGCTTGCATTTTTTTAATTGTTAAATAAGTTTGTAAAGCACCGTAGCCTACCTTTCGTCTGAAGTGAGTCCGCCATTGTAAAGATCGTTCGATTTCTACGGGTTCTGGTACTATGCTGCTTTCTCCACGCAACTATGGACTGCCACTCAAGTGACTCAGAAACACACTCACAAAACTGAGTGGATCTCGATCTTGAAAAACAATCTGCCCGTCGCTATTTGTTTTTCTTTGTAGATCCCTGTTCTTTTTCTTATAAGTAGTCTATTCAGAATTTTACCTTTTATTTCGGTTTTATATCGTGAGTGAACAGTCCTTTTATAGCCAGTCCATTCAATTAGTAGATGTTGTACACGTCGCTTCCGCCTTCCGCGTGGGGCTATGCATGTATGCACTACGTGGGGGTTGTATGTTACTATAACTATATTACACTTATGACGTACAGTTAGAAGTCGTCCACAACAGACGTAATAAAAATTCCATTCCCAGAATATTTTGCGCTTTTCAAAAACACTTTATCAAAAGTGCAAAATGTTCAAGTTACATGTTTTTGATAAGTGCAAAATGTTTTATTAACATGTTTTTCAAAAGTGCAAAATGTTCAAGTTACATGTTTTTGATAAGTGCAAAATGTTTTATTAACATGTTTTTCAAAAGTGCAAAATGTTTTATTTACACGGTTTTGAAAAGTGCAAAATGTTATTTTAACATGTTTTTCAAAATTTGGAAATGTTTTTTTACATGTTTTTTGAAATTGCAAGATGTTTCATTCACATGTTTTTAAAAAGTACAAAATGTTTCATTTACATGTATCTCAAAAGTGCAAGATGTTCTAATTACGTGTTTTTGAAAAGTGCAAAATGTTCTTATTACATATTTGTAATTGTTAGTTAATGCTTCGAAAAATAGATGATACATGTTCAATTTTTAAATTTAGTGTTTGTATTACAAAAATTCAATAAAATATTTGAAAAATTTGTTGGTATTTTTTCATCATTTGTAAATAGTTACTTTCTCGTCCAAAAGTTAAAAAAAAATTAAAATTGTGGCAAAGTGTAAAGGATAGTTTTGGTTAGTTTTTACAGTAGAAACGTATACTGCGAATAAAATGTGAGCCAAATTTAAATAAAGAAGATGATTAGCATGGATACAGGGAGACAAAATAGACAGACACAAAAAGAAAAGTTTTTACTCTCGTCCCAATTTCGTTTTTGTAGGTGGTCACACGCTCTAATTCCTTTTTCAACTCTTTCTTATTTACTCCAGTCCATGAAATAAAAAAAAAACGAAAAGGGACGTCGCCGCGCTGCATAATGTTAACGGCCACCAGTTCTGGTACCGACGCTGGTGCGGACGTTGCATCATCCCGCAAATTTGCATTTGAATAAAATTAACACAAAAAGTCAACATAGTTTTGAACTTAAGCCTTTTTCTAAAGTTTGACGATATGCAAAATTGTCATGACTTAAGTATACGGCCTATGGAAAAAGAACCTACGCAGTTACTTTATACTGTAAGAAGTTCTTGCTGACATTTGGCTTTAGTTGGATAAATTGCAACGCCAATGTGGAATAAAGAAACTTGAGGTTCCTGCTTTTAGAACATTATATTACCATTTGAATTACGCGCTCAGAAAGTTTTAAGTCATTATTTGAGAACCATATGGAAAGCAGAACCAATTGTGAATTTTTAAATTTCACCTGGCTCTCAGTGGCATTAAGTGCGTAGCTTTCACTGAGTGAAAAATGGTGAAAGTACCAAATTAAAAAAATTGTAGAACCGCTCACGTTGATGCTATTGTTTGAGAGTCACGTGGCATAATTTTTTATAGATTTGTGCATTTAACTGCGAGCCATCTTTTATTTCTGTAATTTTCTTTGCTTTTTTTAAATATCTTATAAAAAAAACTTTATACCAGTGGCTAAATAATAAAATTTTTAAAACATTCAATAACAAGGTAATTTACAAAACAAAATTAGAACAGGTGCAAATTTTCTTACTGTAGATGTAAAATGAGGAAAAAGCTGGTGAAAGTGAGTGAAAGTCCACTCTTAAAATATTTCTAGAAATGTTCTTAATGATCTGTGTTGAAATCTAAAACAAGCATTTTCTTGCACAATAACTTTGGCAATATTTGCAAATTAGTGTTATATATGAGATTCTCCAAGTACAACGTAGTCCGTTACCCAAATTTATACCATTTGCAAATTTCTGCACTTATGATACAGACTTGTGTATAGACATGCCTAACACTACTAGAAACGCAAATTAAATAAAGCATGAGAAAACTGACAGAATTTTCATAATTAGAATGTAGCGTCTGTAACTTTCTAATTCTTAAAATTGTGTATTTCAACAAACTTGCAGTAAAAGCTTGTGTTTCGTAATGAAATGTAATTACTTGCTAAAGTCACTATTTTATTCGGCTACCATGCTACGTTATTGCATTTCTCTCACTCCTAAAAGCTTTTAAATTCCTAGTACATTTCCACATTAAAGGAGAGTGTTTCGAAAGAACTTAGTTATTCATGAAAAAGGTACATCTACAATATTTCACAAGAGAACAGGAAACTTTCACCTATGTTACACCATGTTATTTGTAGTTTGAAAGCATTTAATTGCATTTCAACTTTAAAAAGACGATACCATTTGAATAAAAAGTTCAAACTTTGTACATGTTATTCAATTGCTCGATTTTTTTAAAAATGTTTTAAAAAATCATTTAGTTCAAGCAAACGTCCTATTTTAAAAAGCTTAAATATTTGATAAAGTTTTTCAAGATTGCAATTCTGTGAAACACGTTTAAAGGTGTTAAAATCGAGTATTTCAAAGTAGTTTAAAAAAAAAGAAAATACATATAAAATTATATTTGCAATGTTTTTTATGATTTTATGTTTAATGCTTTTGCGTCATGAAAAGCAGGCGGTTGGTTTTACTTCTGGTTGGTACAAACGATAAATAGCTTTCATAGTGAAAGCAAATGGGTCTAAATTTAAAGACTATGTATGAGTATGGGATATACATACAAACTCTACATGGTATTACACGACTTTTCGTATTAGGCCCAGAAATAAAAAGTAGAGAAAGTAGTGAAAGCAGTGAAAGCAGAGAGAACAGGAAGAGAAAGCTGCAGACAGTGAAAGCAGATTGAAATTAGTTTAGATTTGAAACGAATTCCTTGTAAGTTCTGCTGTTCGCATGTTCTGCACTCAAGATTACGATGAGATTACAAAATGGGGAAAATAGGAATAGGAGAATAATTTATTATTTTCTTTAAAAAAGAGTGGATTTATTTATATGACGTTCAAATGGCTCTGCCTAAGATTTACGCAAAGGCATACAAACAGAAGCGTTCTTACAGAGAAAGAAGGAGAGATATAGACAGACAGTATACGTCTAGTCAAGTTATGGCACTTTTCTAACATTTTACTACACTTTAACTCTTAAAATATTATTACAAAAGCTTTTAGAATTTATTACAAGGGAATTTGAAATGCAATTGACACACATTTTAAATTGTTTATGCTACTATTTCTAGTATTGTTACTTTCTTTACTTTCACCACTTTCACAACTTTCACTACTTTTACCACTTTCTCATTTGATGGTGTTTAATATCCTTTAAAACATTGTTTTTATTTTAAATTGATTTATATACTGAAGTTGCTTTCTTTTAATCAACTAAAAATTTAAAATATTGATTTTATAAGCGTAATATCGCATGCAAACTAAAATTTAATTGTATTTTCTTAAATTGACAAAATACCTCAGCGTTTTTAAACAATCGTTCAAATCAGTATATTACCGATTTACTACTTTAGAAATATTAACAGCAAAAATCAATGGCAACGGATCTTAAAATGTTTGATTTGACTTTCACTTTTAAAAGAACCGTTGACAGCTGCTGAAAGTAATAACGTTCTAAATATCAATAAACTTTTATTATTAGCTTCGTTTTTTTGTGGCTTTTCTAAGCACAATAATAAAGATAATTCTAAAAACAATACAAATTCAAGAATTCTTTCTTCTACTTTCCAAATGGGTCTAATTTGTAGACAAAAAAGAGAAAACAAGGACTCGTTAGAATGTAATTTGTAGAATGAATAAAGGAAAGCAAAATGTTTAAAATAGTGAGTTTTCTTCGTTCATGTTGACAGAAGTACTTCTTGGTTCATTGTACTTGGCTTGATGAAGGGTCCTAATTTACATGTTAATTCAGAGACTTTCTTTCTTTTCTCCCTCTTCTATTGTTCACTCGAGTGGAAAGAAAAACCATTCTGCTCAGCTGCTGCTCCAAACACAAAATCTTTATATACTATATACATTTGACGTCTTCATTCTTTTGACTTGAGAGTTTTGGTTCCTGACGACTTTCTCTTCTTTGAGTATTGGCATTGCACTTTCACTCTCCTCCTTTCTTTTGCATACAATTTGTTAGAGCAGTTTGAAAAGAATGTTGTTTTCACCCCTCTGACGTCACTCTTGTTGAATTTATGTCTTGCTCAACAGTGTAAAGGGTTCAAAGTAGCGTTAAATATTCTGTTTGTCGTATATTTTCCTAAAGCGTGCATATCGTTTAACTGTGTATTTCTCGGTCTTGGTCTCGGTTTCTGGTCCAAGTTCCGGTTCCGTTGTGCTTCTGGGTAATTAGACCTTGTTGCGAGTAGTATTGTGAATTCATACGTAGTTTTTTATTTTTCGTTAGTATGTACTTTAAAAAAAATTTTTTTTAAATTTCGTTTTTCAAATTTTTATTTTAAATTTCTGAACGAATTAAATGACAGTAAAAATTTAAAATAAATTACGACACAATTTTTAAAGCTGCTACCAGTCATCAGCAATTCATAAAATCCAACTGTTTTTTAAAGACAGAATAAATTTAGTTAGCAGTTTTTGCACGGGCCTTGTGTATGAGAGAGAAAAGGGCCATAAAGGACAATCTCAATATGTGCTTTGCCAAGCTTGAAATTTATTTCATTTCCATTCCTTGTTATGAGCAAAGTGGATAGAAAAGACAACGGACGGGTAACAAGGAACGAGAGGAGAAAGTAGTGAAAGCAGTGAAAGTACGTTAGCAATTGTTTGTGTGGAGAATATATATAAGACGAAGCGGAGACGTGTGTGGAACGGAAGCAAAACGCTTGGAGGCATATGTATATATATGTGGACTTGCCCTTTTTTTTGTTTGTATGCTGATGAGGCTCTGTGCTACTGCTATGCTACGCTCTGTTCTGTGAAGGAGAAAGTTGGCAAAATGAAATCAGTCCACATTTTCTTGCTTTTCTCAATTCTATTATTGCGCCGGGGGCTATTTTTTCAACCGAACGGGCACAAGTCACTCTCTCTCTCTTCGCCTATTACATAGTCATAGTCTCGTTTAGCTTTTTTTTAGAATGGAATATTAGTTTTATAAATTCTGCATGATATGAAGAGTTAAAACAAGCTGTTAGGTCATTGTTTGCTTGTGTTACATAATTTAAAGTTAAAGCATACGTACCTGCAACTGGAAGAATGCCCTAAAACGCAATAATTATGTTTTGCAACTTTAATCATGTTGCACTTTTCAGCATACGTAAACAACTTGGTCACATTTTTTTTTAAATTTTATAAAAAGTGTAATATAATACAATTTGTGTTGTGTAACCGAGTCAAACGAGTTAATTTGTAATTTGCATGATTTTTGAATTTAAAACATCAATAAAAGAAGTTTATTAGTAAAACCAAAAAAAGGCGAAAATTATTGAAAAACTACTTTCAAAATAAACGAAAACAAGAAACCCTCATTTTAAAAAAGAAAAAATTAATGCAAAAACGACAATTAAAAAAGTACAAAAAAATATTAAAAACGACAATTTAAAAAGGGCCAGAAATCGTAAAATACATTTACAAAACAAATTGCAAAAAATTAAAATTGGAATTTTAAAAATTGTTAAAAGCTTGATATTAACTAAATATTAGCCAACTAAATTTGCTTCATATACATAGTTTTTTAAAATTTTCAAAAATGTGTTTTTTCTAAATATATATATATTTACGTTAAAAGCAGTTTTAAAGAGACAGTTTTTTTTTCAGAAATACAAAACTATTGCAAAAAGTAATTTTGCATTAGTTAATCACAATTCAATTAAGTTAAATAGACAGCTTTTCAAATATGAAACAATTCGCGCAAAAAATTTTGGCTCATTATCTGCAACATTTGGCCTCTTTACAATCTTCAACCAAAGACTTAACAAAACACGGAGACGAATGAATAGGCTATATAATATGTATAATAGGAAGACATGAAATTTTTTTTTTGGCGCATTTACGTATTTTTGGTGTGTCTCGAGGGCAGGGTAATAAGTATTGACGGAGCATATTCATTTAAGATCAATATTGCGACAGAGAAAGTCTCTCGAAGGGAAAATAATCGTTAATCTTGGACGAGAGTAATCCAAGTGTGAGATGGAAGTCAAGTGGATTTTATCAAACCGCCAAGCAAACCAAAAACCAGCCTCGTATTTTTTTTTCTGCTCCATTCCATTTCATACATAGTATAAAAATTTTTGCGGTGCCTTCTCTTCCGCCATCCCCCAAAAAATCCGAATCCGCTTCCGAGAGAGAACATAAGAAGACGAAGAAAATGAAAAGAAAGAAACCCAGAGAGAGAGAACAAGAAGCGGAGGAGAGATAAAAAGAAAAGTGAATTGCCACAGGCTTCCTTTTTCTCTCGCTACTTTCACTTTGTCCGCTTTCTCTTTTGTGTCGAGCATCTACGTCTACGTCTACGTCTACGGCTACGGCTACTGTGGCTTGAGCTTAAGCTTCACGCGGAACTCGTAAGCGTTTCATATTCCATGCTTTGCTACTATTATTTCGGCTCCGACAAAATTCCTATTCAACTTTCTCCAACACAGACAGATTCATAAATGAAAATGGAGAAAGTTACAGACTTAAAAGAGATGCAGTCTGACGGAATAGGTGCAAAATGAACTGTTTATAAACGTGTAATCTGGAAAGTATCGAATTTTTTTTAAGGCTTTTTAAGGCCACAGTAACAAAGTTATTGTAGTATAGGCTTTAAATAAATGCTTAAAGATACAAACAAAAAATTTATTCAGAAAAAACATTAACAGAATTGTTCTAAATTAAAATCGTTTCACAATTCAAAAAACAGCTTTAAATTGTTTTTTAAATTTTGTTTTGCTTTCCAGTTTATAACGTATGGACTCATTTAAAATGAATCAAAGTATTTCAAATGCCGTACATTTATATCTTACAATTAGAAAATAGCTCCTAAATTCCAAGTGCAAGGTACTTTTAAAAAACCTAAGGGAGGGGGGAGGGGGAGGGGTAGTACAATGCCTTCTATGCGTACTCTAAAATACGAGAATGAAATATAGGATGAATTTATTTTATAGATGCCAGAAGAAAAGACACTCTATTTTATATTTCTACACACTCATATATATATTGACAATCGCAGGGCCGGACGAAGGAATTGATTTTAGGCAGCAGTTTGTTTCCATACAAAAACCACTATTTTGATTTTAATAATAGTTTTCTTTAATAAAGCAAATTGTTGTTGTTGTTGCATGTTTCTTTGAAAAGTGCAAAATGTTCCTTTTTACTTGATTCAGAAAAGTGCAAAATGCTCTATTTACATGTTTTTGAAAAATTGGGAAATATTTTATTTTTAGGTTTTTCAAAAGTGTACAATGTTGTAATTACATGTTTTAAAAAAGTACAAAATGTTGTAATTATTTACATGTTTTCGAAAAGTGCAAAATGCTCTATTTACATGTTTTGAGAAAAGTGGAAACTGTTTTATTTCCAGGTGTTTCAAAAGTGTACAATGTTGTAATTACATGTTTTAAAAAAGTGTACAATGTTGTATTTACATGTTTTCGAAAAGTGCAAAATGCTCTATTTACATGTTTTGAGAAAAGTGGAAAATGTTTTATTTCCATATTTTTGAAATGTACACAAAAAATTTATTTCGCAAGTTTTCAAAAAATCAAAATAATGTTTTTACATATTTTTGAAAATTGCAATATGTTCCATTAACATGTTTTTTTAAATCCAAGCAGCGAGGGTTGCCTGCGCTAGACCTGGACGCAGACGCATTATCCGCCACTGCACAATCGTTTTCGTTTTCGACTTCGACGTTACAATAGAGATCCGCTTTTGTGGTTAGATTTGGATTCCGCTGTGGCTTGAGGGCTCCTTCTCCACTACAGGCTCAAAGAATAGAATCAAATTTAGATTTTTAGAGTGTAAAAAAGTGTGCAATTGGGTCAGTTGACTTGGATGTCGATATCCATAGAGTAGTCGCTCACTTTGTCTTTTTTCCCCAACGTTTTTCGTTATTCTTGGCAAAGAAAAGGCCTTTTTGCAGTGCAGCATCTCTTATAGAACGTAACGTAGAAAAGTCAAGACGTGGTTGGGTTAGGGTATTGGGCACTGAGAATGACATTAGTGATGGACGTTAAGTCTTTTGAATTCCCGGAAAATTCCGTAGCTGCGCCACATATTATACAGTAGAGGACTGAGAGATAAGCGCAGCTAGTAGACAGTAAGCACACTAGTATATTATAGGTGGTAGGTAGTGGGAAAATATAGTAGAATTTCAGTATTAGGACAATATGTACAATGTCTTTGTTATTCTTGTGCCTTATGACATAGCTAAATGTAAATCTTGTACTTGTCCTTCCAACAGAGCTTTTACTTCCCCGTCCCCATCCGTACATCTCTGCTATACATACTGCAGGGATTACGATTACGCTGCATAGGAAGAGTTGTTCTCCAAAACAGGTCCATAAAAAAGTGTACTGTACAAATGCGCGTCACCACAAATTAGGAATAAATTTGAATGATATACAGTTAATAAGCACAGTATTGTCTACATTGACTGTAAAGCTGCGAGAAATTGCTATTAGAATATTTACAAAAAGTGGCTATTGTTTTTAGAAAACTATTTTTTTAAATACATTTTTGTCACTTTATCTTTTTTTAAAAAAATACTCTTCATACGCATATGACAAGTGGCAAGAAAAACTAGATGCTTTTACGGAAATCCTTTACAGAAAATGATACGAGTGTATGGTACATACATGTGAACCGAGTGCGTTGTCGATAAAACATGCTTACATCTTGCAGATTGTTTTAGTTTTACCATTGTTTAGCCATTGCGAAAATGTTATATATGCAAGTTTTAGAAAGTGCGTAAATCAAATATTGTCTTAAGGAATCAAATTGGCCTATATCAAATTTATGCCAGAATTAAAATAAGCTATGCTATGTCATAAAAACAAAATGAGAAACATGCAATAAATGTTAATTAAGAGTTTTGAAAAGTGTAAATTTGTCTAATTACATGTTTTTGAAAAGTTTAAAATTTTCTATTTACATGTTTTTGAAAAGTCTAAAATGTTCTATTTACATATTTTTTAAACGTGTAAATTGTTCTTTTTACACATTTTTTAAAAGTGTTAAATGTTCTATTTACATGATTTTGAAAAGTCTAGAATGTTCTTTTTATACATCTTTGTAAAGTGTAGCAGCTCAGCAAGACCCAAAACAAAACCTAGCCAAATCCTGAGAAAGAGTCTACGTGACCGTGAATACGTTCAATGGTGTGCACTGCCCCATAAAGGAATGGGAGTTCAAATGTTTCAAGAATATCCAACGGGGAGTAGGATTATTATGGATAAAGAAGGTTTCACTTCTTCAGAGTGGGTGTCAATTTTAAAGATGTCAGCTAATGTATACCCGGTGAAATCAGTTCCCGGTCGCTGCCTAGGTGAGCCTTGTTGTCGTCACTGCAACAAGAGAGAAACCCTTAGTCATGTCCTTGTTAGCTGCCCGAGAGGCGGTTTTCTCCGAAACAGAAGACATCACGAAATTCGTACCATAATTGCAAAGAATTTGCGAAAAGCTTACTCCGGTGCAAAGAGATTTTGGAAGGTTCATGATGAAGTCACTTGCACAGCAACTAGTCAAAGAGTTGACATAATCTGTTATGACCAGCAGAAAAAAATAGGCTATATAATTGATCCTACCGTGAGGTTTGAAAAAAACACAGATCAAGCAAACGAAGTTAACCAAGAAAAGCAGACATTATACAATCCATGCATTCCGTATTTTCAAGAGCAGTACGGTCTGGAAAAAATGGAAGTGATCGGTCTTCTTATTGGAGCCAGAGGAACCATCACCAAATTCTTTGAAGACTTTAGGGAACAATTTATACTACCATACGCCATGGTCAAAGAAGTTATTCTGGCAGCGGTTCGCGGGACACACAGAATTGCGCACCACCACTTATATTCGATTACTCCAACTTGAATGTCTCTAATTCATTAGCGATTAAAATAAGTATACTAAATAAAACCCTGTAATATCATTTTAAAAATTGTATTGTGTTTTTACTGTGTCGTGTTGGCAAGTACGATTGTGTATCAGTGTAAATAAAGTTTTACTTTCTCTCTCTTTTGTTCTATTTGCGTGTTTTTTAAAAGTGTAAATTGTCCTATTTACATTTTTTTTAAGTGTGAATTGTTCTATTTACAGTTATTTTAAAAGTGTAAAATGTTCTATTTACATGTTTTTGAAAAGTGTAAATTGTTCAATTTACATGATTTTGAAAAGTATAAATATTTTTATTTGTATGTTTGTAAAAACTGTATAATGTTCCATGTACGTATTTTTAAAAGTGCAAAATAATCTAGTTAAATTATTTTAAGGCATGTTTTAATATTTTTGTAGATACTTATTTTTTATTTATGCTTTTAGCTACAAATTGATATGGGTTATTTTGTTTCTTGATAGACGATATCTGTATTGTTTAGACATAAATAAAAATTTGCATAACATTTTAAATCTTAATATGCGATTTTATAAAATTGAATAAAAAAAGATATGCAGTTTAAACCGAGAAAAAGCTCTAGTTCATTTCAAGCCATTATTTTGTATACATATATTCCTAATAAGTTCATCTTAGAAACGACATACGTCTAATATAATTATTAAAACACAATTCTAAATGCGTCCAAATTTCCTTATGATCTCGTTTAATGGGTGTAGAAAATTTGTTCAGAGCATCATCCTATCTGCTATCCTATCCTTATACTTGAGCCTAAAATTACTTTCTCCATAAAACACAACAGCGAGAAGCCTAGAAATTCATAAGAAGCTTTGGTTTCACTTCAACTTTCACCCGAATTACTTATAAAGCAGCTACATACATAATATCCTCCGTCTTGTTCACTGTTTTCTGCGAACATCCTAATCACTGATTATGATGCAGTAGCATTTTGGAAAGACTTGCGTAACATTGTAGACTTTCTCTTTTGCTTTCACTTTTGCTTTCGTTACAACTTTCAGTTTGCGCTATTATATACAATTTAGTAGTTTAGTATTTTAGTACTTCATGCCTCTAGCCTCGTAGGCTTTGTTGCCATTTCTTCTTCTTGCCTTTCTCCTGATGCTATTGTTCACCCACAGAATGCAGCGGTTAGAAAGTACAAACATTACAGGAGACATGCATAGAATTTATTATTTAATATTTGCTTTGGAGAAAGTAAAAGCGGAGAAAGTAAAATAATGGCTCAGTTTTGTATGAACCAAAGCTTCGAGAGTTCCTACCACACTTTTTGTATTACGTGTACGTTTTTGTGATATAATATCACTTAAAGCACAACTTATAATAATCTTATAATTATAGTTGTATTATTATTAGTCGTTTTATTGTTTTTATTTAGATTAAATATTTTAATTGACGCACTGAATTATTAAAAAAATAAATTGCGTTACTTTGAACGACACAATGACACACCTTAGAAATACGACTTCTTCTTGCCTGCATTGCACTTACTCAAGTTATCTCTTGCTTTTTTCTCATAATTGCTTTTGAAACGGGAATTAAAATGGTCACGTAATAATTTAGAGGGATGCCCATGGGGGACGGCGCATAAATAAATGTGCTCTGTTTTCCTAGTGAATATGAGGCTGAAGCAATAGTGCATTTCTAACTGAGATAAAAGATAGCGAAGGGGAGACTATAATTGACAAGAACAATTCAATTTTGTTTTACAGAGAAATTTTGGAGAATCAAGAGAAGTTTCCGTTGTGTTGCCCAATTAATGTCTCTCCCTATCATGCTCAATTCAATGTCATATCTTATTCCTGCCCAACTTTCACTTTCAATATGACTTTCTCCTACTTTCACTTTACTTTCTGTTTTGCTTTCAGCTATAAGTTACAATCCTACATATTCGTTTCCTGAATATTCTACACATATCACGTGATTTGTAATTTCCACTAATCAAATATTACATAATTATGTTTGGAAGCATTATTAAATATTTGGCGTATGACAATTTGCTTAGAAGCATAGCAATTTAATAGTGTAATAAAACATTAAAATAGGCTTATAATTTATCAGATCTTGTAATTGTATTTAATTAAGCATGCGTGCTTGGGTGAGCGGTTAGGACTGCAGACTGTAACGAAATTTACAGTCTTAGACCCGGCTTCGATCCTCGGCCACTGCTAATCGTTTACGGCTCGGTGTTGTACGGTAAACGTTACTGGATGGTTGATTAAAACCCAATCTCCTTCGGTGCTCCTTAGTGACCACTACTTACTGTAGGGGCCTAGGGAATGAGACTCCTTTACTGTGGAGGAGGGGACGGGGATAGGTGAAAGGGTACAAAGACCGAGACGATGTAACGCAGTAACCTCCTGTTTCCTCACCCACAGTGACTGGTTGAGTCTGGTTGTATGAACTTCGGTTAAATCGACCCAATGAATAAATTATTATTATTATTATTATTATTGTATTTAATTGTATACTCCCTCCGAATAAAAACAATTGAATATCTAAAGTAGCTAATAAATGAAGTATGCTTTTTCTAGAAGAATATTTTGTAAACAAATTATTAAATAAAATTATGTAATTCTTTTTAAATTTTATAATTGTATTAATATTTTTATTTAAATTTCCAAACCCGCAGCAGTCACAGAAAATTACAATAATAAGCTAATCTTTTATTCCACCTGATATTTGAGATCTTAAATAGTAAGTCCAACCAAGGGAAAGTCACATTAGGATTAGGATAAGAAATAGTGTAGGTTTGAAGAAAGGGAGGAAAGACGATAGTAGGTTTTGAGTTTGATTATTGATGCGACAAAATTACGGAACATGGTTATAACTCCTATGCTGCTTGGAGAAGAGAAAGCGGAGGAGAAAGTCATCTCAGAGACTTAATCTTTAATCGAGACATTCAGTCAACCAACCAAAACTAATCAACTCACGATCAGCTATTCAGAGACATTTCAGGGAAATTCCTTCGAGTTGGAAAGCTTAAATTGAATTGACAAGAAGAGAAAACAGGAAATGCTCTCAATTCTGAATAAATGAGGAGATCATCCTCCTCCCTATCACACTTTCTCCTTTCAATATTTCAGTATTCTGCTTTCACCTTCCTTTCACTCCAGCTTTCAGCATTTGCAGTTACCATTACCCTTCCCCGTTACGCATCTTTTCATGCTTGCGTATCTAGCAAAAAGTTGTTTGCTTTGCCTTCAAGACAAGAGTATTACGGTTAATGAAGTACTAATAACACCTAACGTTTTAAGTTTCTGTTAACTTAGGAAAATTAAGAAACCTTTTACATTTACGGCATTTTCTGTAATAAAATTTCCTTTGTAGTAATACAACTAGACAGCATTACCCCGCACTTTATAAAAGACCTGCAATATAGTAAGTAATGTTAAAGGAAACACAACCTTTTGTGTTTAATTACAAATCCGACGCTTAATTACAGCGTCCAGAGATGCATAATGTGTCTCTAGCTGCCTGATTTTTGAAGAAAAATGTAAATGGAACATTTTGGTCTTAAAAATATGTAAAAAGAATATTTTGACTTTTCAAAAACATGCAAAATAATTTTTTTTGTACATTTCAAAAATATGGATATAAAACATTTCCCACCTTTCTCAAAACGTGAAAATATACCATATTGCACTTTTTTAAATCGAGTAAAAAGAACATTTTTCACTTTTCTAAAACATGTAAATACAACATTTTTCTGTACCAAAGGAAACCATTAAAAAAGTCAAAATAGTAGTTTATGTATGGAAACAATTTGCTGCCTAAAACCAATCCTGTCGTCTGGCCCGGACATCATTTTATCAGGAAATGACGTTCAATAATATATCCGCGATTTTTTATAGACCCGCATACTATTAGAGAAAAAACGCACAATTTATTGCCCTAAAAATCATATTAAATTTCACAAAAGTCCGCATAAAAATAGTTTTTACTGTAAATACTCAGCGTTAAAAAAACGCCATAGCAGTCATTGATTTAATGATACGTTGTGCAGTTTCTTCCGCGTAAATTTTGAATCATGACCAACACTCAGTTAAAACACGATTTTTAGTTGTTGTGCCCTAGTTTGTATTCTGAAAACTCGTTATTGACACTTCAATTTTGAGATATATTCAAGAGTAATAGAAAATCATGAGAAAGTTATTCCTAGAATGTTGAATGTAGAATGATATAGGAAACGCAGGCAGGGAGGAAAGGAAGCGCGCATATGTATTTAAATGATCTCATCGTTTTAGAAAATTGACTTTTGCGATTAAAAAAGTAAATTGGAAATGTCAAAAGCAATCGGCGGGGGTACTATTCAAGGATTCCAGAGCGTATCATATTATCTTCTTGATGCCTTCATATCCTTCATCTCACGATTACGATAAGACGACAACGGGGACGTCCATGTGTATCTCGTCTTTACGTCGACCTGACGTTAAGGCACAGTCCCCATCACCTGTCACCGTCACCGACACCGTTGCAGATCCCACGAAGGCACATGACTTTCTCTCTGAAGGATTGAAGTTGTGATAAAAAAAGAAGAAGAAAAAAAGTCCTTTATGAATTTCACACGGCTTAAGTCAAATCCTATGTAGCTTTCTCTTCAATCTCCAAGCCCTGTCTATATCTAAGCTCACTTTATCCTCAATTAATTGTCTACTTACTTTTACTTGCTTTCTCCAGTCTGACGTAGCTATTTTTTCCAGACGCTTCTGCATTCATTTACACCTTAGTGTATATAGGTTTTAAGTAAATATTGACAAAATGTGTTACCTGCTTTCACCAAGTTTAATAAATGCATTGTAATAAGCAATTTATCTACGAGTTTAAGATTTTGGAGGTAGTATAATTTGTAATGTATCAGCAGAATTTATTCAGCATTTAGCAAGCAGATATACGATTTGGTTTGTAAAGTGAAAGCTACGCAGATAATCGAGTTTGCGTTTTTAACTCTGTGCAATTTTAATGTGAGCAGATACGTATTTTTTAACTAAAGCCTAGAAAAAACTTTATGTACTTAAGAGGACTTTAAAAAGAAATTTTAAATGGCTTGCGGTCAAACTCATAAACCACAAGCTAACTTTTAAGTTATTAAAGATCAAAGGATGCACAGAAAGATTGCTTCTCAAAAGCGTAAAGGCAATTAGCTAATAACGTGTTTTAAATATATAATTTATCCTGTGTGAGGAAAATTCCAAGAATTTCTTGATTAGTTTTCTTTAATTAGTGCCGCACTATAAGAGAGAGAGAGAGAGAAAGTCATGAAGAAAGTAAGAGAAAGCATAGCATACGGTTTACAAAGCACGACATAGTTTTCATTTCCTGCTCCTTCCACGTCTGCTTTCGTCTGCCCTATTTATTTTAATAGAGATGAAACGTATTGAAGAGGACTGAAATCTTAAAATAAAGGAGAAAGCTCGCGCAAAATGAAATAGCTACGCTGCAGTGATGCAAATTCAAATTAGCAAGGCAAAGGATGACGCGCGCGGACTCAAAGTTGCGTACAAAAATGTGTTTAGCCCAGTAATTATTGTGTTTTACATTTAAATTTCGAGACATTGCGGTCAAAGCTTCTTCTTCAAAAAGCTTTCTCTTCCTAGCTTTCTCTCTCAAAAGGATAATGGAAAGAGAAAGCACGCGCTTCTTTCTTTTAAGTTCGTTTTTTGAGCATTCAACTGAATGTAGGTTGTGGTAATAATGGGGCAAACATCTTCTGAAATATTTACATATTCATTATTCTCTCCCTTTCTCTCTATCTCCAAAGCTAAACCATAGGACCATTGTAGTTTCTTTATTCTACACTGTAGCGTACTTCAGAGCGGTGCGTTTTAATTTCAAGAGAAAATCGATCCTTTTCCCTGGGTATTTAACACAAGTACGCACAATTGTGTGTTTGTATGTCGGTCTAGGGGCGTATTTTAAATGATGGAATAAAGTTCTATGTTTAAAGTTTACCCATTTAAACATGTTGAGAGTCGGCATTTAATCCTGAATAGTATTTAATAAGCTTGAAATTAAAATGTTTTTAGAGGTTTAAAACTCATATAATTATTTATTTAATTAATACGCTAAGAATTTGAAAAAACAAAACACAAATTTGCTTTCACTGCTTTCTCTTGTTTTATTAAAATTCGAGTTTTTCACCACTGGAATTACTGTTAGTGGTATTCCTTTTTTAGTATTTACCTTTGGGATCGTCTATAAATGATTTCATCAGTAGGATCATTGGGTATATTATTTGAGTGACATTATTTACAGATATTTCTTTATGAAGCTTTGTTCGCATAGTAATTTAAAACATGTCCACTGCATAAACAAAACAGTACACAATGAAATTAATCTTCCGTTTAATCAGAATTCAAACTGGAAAACCACCAAGTGTATAGAGTTTATTTCTACATTAGACTCAGAATACTAATCAAATCCCATCGCGCTTCATATAAATAAAAGTAAATTGCAGGTTATAAATCATTTAAAAAATTTAAAATGAGTAGTACAAAACACTGGCACAAAAATAAAACTAAATTAACGAATTTCTAAAAAAACAGGGAAAATAAAAAAAATGGTTTACAATTAGTTTTATGAAATTCAAAATTGATAACCAAAAATATAAAACAAGTAAAATATATTTCGAAGTGTTTCAAACAATAAAAAATTGTTCAAATTTAATACAGTATGTGAGAATACCAAAAACTAATGAAAATTGTGAAAGTGGTGAAAGTAGTGAAAGTAGTGAAAGTTGTAAATAATAAATTTTACTCTGTTGCTATTGGTTACAGCTTCATTTTTCGGTTCAAGCCACGTGAGCGTGAGGCTTCAAGAGGCGAGAAGTTCATCAGATATTTACTTTCGGATCCGGACACGGAGAGCGGACTCAATGTTATTCCTCGCAGCTGGCCGCACTGATTATTGCCTTCTGGTCCTGGACGCGGGGCGATTGAAGGTAACACTTGGTTTTGATATTACCCGATATTAATTCCTATCACCCGGGCATTACCCACACTAACTACATCATCACTACTATACTACTTTGCTATATCAACCATATACAACCGGTTTTATTTTCAGTTTCTGTTTCCGTCTATAATTCTCCTAGTTTCATTTCCAGGTCACACTTTCCACTCTCCTAAAAAATAGGGAAAACCTTTCTGTCCACTTGCACCCGCGTCTACTTTCTCTCCAATTTCCTCTACTTTCACTTTATTCTCTACACTTGACGCAAATGGCCGGGCGCTCTTCATCAGTCAAGTTTCCTCCCGGACGATCATTTCATTTCGTTTTATTTCGTTCCTTTTCATGAAACTTGACTACTTGACATGGACTGGAATGGAGCCATTGACCTCGTTTCTCCCACTCGTTCATTGATATTGCCCAGACGTTATATATTATTCACTGCAAATATAAATACTTGATTGCATCGTTATCGTTAGCTCCAGGCTGAGTGGAGGAAAGGTGCAAAATGGGATATCCGCAGCCTATGGCTATACCTTAAATAAGGTTTATAATTGTATGAGTAGGTGCTGGAGTTGTGTACGAGCTTAGATTTATTTTACAGCTTTTAATTTATTTTAGGGTGGTCAATTTTTATTCTACAATAAAAGAGTGTGCAACCAACTAGACAACGCAAGGTACAGAGGCCAAGGGTTAAACGATTCTTTATTCAACAGAAAACTGAGTTTTCAGGGCGGCGGGTTTAAAAAACTAATTTTGTAAATTGATAACCACAATTTATAATTCTTTAAAAGCTAAGTTTGTAGCAGTAGTAAATACTAACACATTTTGAAAATCAAATTATTTTTAAAAAATTATTTTTATCCCTTCAGGTGCACATAAATTTGGGGGCAGGGGAAACGGAAATTGCCTCGGAAGCTCCTTTTCTGCTCAACGACATGAAGTGGCACGCCGTCAATTTAACAAGACGCGCGGCGCAACTCACAATCCAAGTGGACTCTCATCTCACAAAGTAAGTTCGCGCATATCGCCTCTGACATATCAAAATGACCTATACCTATTTTTAACTAAATACAAAATGTACTATCTACAAGTCTACACACAATTTATGAATATTGTGTAATTCTCAAATCATTTCAATAGAACATTTTACCTTTTTTCAAAAACATGTAATTAGAAAAGTTTACACTGTTCACAAATATGTTAATAAATAAATTTACTTTTTTCAAAAACATATAATTAGCAAATTTGACACTTTTTACAAATATGTTATTAAAACATTTTACACTTTTCAAAAACATGTAAATAAACATTTAAAACTTTTTAAGAACATGTAATTAGAACATATTTTACTTATATTATTGCAGCATATTGCTCTTTTAAAAATCCCTAATTAACATTTGACGCATCCAATTATTAGTTTTTTTATTAAGTAGCTTATTTTATTTTTAGCGTAAATTGAATATAGATCATTTTGGTTCTTCACATACACTATTGGATTGTCCACAAATGAATTCGTCAAAAAATTACTTTCTTTTTTGACCCTGTCATAAACTTTCATTAATTGCAGAAATGACTATGTTTACCATAGAATGTTTTCAGTAGCTTCATTTACCGTACCAATGACGTCATTTGTGGACAATCTCTCCTTTAAAATAATTTGCTTGAAAATCTTACTAAAGCAGTGAACGAAAAATACCTGTTTATTTTTAAAATGGTAGAAATTCATAGTTTGCATCTGCTACTTATAAATATACATATTATATATTTCATTTTTACATTTATGAGAAGATTTTATTTGCGTGTGCAGCAGAAATATAATTGAATACCCGCATCATAGTCGTAGTAGTACTACCAGCAGCACCAGCTGTTTTGTATCTGTCTCTGTGGCTTAAGCCTTGTCTTATGCTGCTGGTTGCGGTATTATGATTGTAAGGCTTTAAGCTCCTGCAGTACCGGTACTGGTCCTACTACCAGTACCGGGACCAGCACTGGTTTTGACACCTTCACAAAACAAACTCAATATCTCATATGTAATCTTCTACCCTTGAATTTGCTTTGCATAGCAATTCATAAATCTCACGTTCACTTTCACATTCGTTTCCACACGGATTTTCTCTCTACTATCGATTTCGATTTCGCTTTTTCCCGTCTTCTATTTCTTTTTTTCTGTCGAATTTTTTCGAGTTTATCATATGGTCTGTATAGTTCGGCAGTGTAGTGTCTGGTTTTGGTTTTTTGATATTGCATTTTTTGATATTGCTTAACTTTGAAACTATTTTGTATTCTGCCCACCTATGTATATTCCCATATCCATATCTCTAATCCATATATCTCACTATAGTACCATATAGTTTATATACATAGTACTGCATAAAAAGTTTCCCGTGTATGGTCTTTATTTATTTTAGCCGTATTTTTAGATATCCTTGGCAAAATGCTATTTATAAATTGGTATGCATCTGACGTATGTTAGATGGTAGTTAAAAATGTTTTCTTTTTTATTAGATTTTATTACATGATAATAAATTGTAATATTTTTTGATTTGATTTGATTTGATTTACAGAGCAAATCTACCGGTCAAGTTTCATGAATTGAATATTCACTTTGGGATTTGGCTGGGCGGACTTGCAGGGTTCAATGAGATTTTCCTAGGTAATCTTCCCTCCTTCCGTGGCTGCATGTCTCACATTACCTACAACAACGAAGACGTTCTTCTCAAGGCTAAAACACAGCCAGGACAGGTGCGTCATACAGTATACTATTCTTTGCTATATAGTAAAAAATTCAACCATGGTTTATACACAGGGCCGGATAGTGCGGTCAGCTCAGGAGCCCCCGCTGCTCGAATTTTCAAAAATAAAACGTGTAAATGGAACATTTTGCATTTTTAAAAAACATGTAAAAAGAATATTTTTACTTTTCAAACAGTTGCAAATTAAAATTTTTACACTTTTAAAAAACATGTAAATGGAACATTTTCCAATTTTCTCAAAACATGCAAATAGAACATTTTGCAATTTTGAAAAAACATGTAAAAAGAATATTTTTACTTTTCAAACAGATGCAAATTAGAATTTTTGAACTTTTAAAAAACATGTAAATGGAACATTTTCCACTTTTCTCAAAACATGTAAATGGAACATTTTTCAATTCTAAAAAACATGTAAAAAGAATATTTCTACTTTTCAAACAGATGCAAATTAAAATTTTTGCAATTTAAAAAAAAATGTAAATAGAAAATTTTCCACTTTTCTCAAATCATGTAAATGGAACATTTTGCAATTCTAAAAAACATGTAAAAAAGATATTTTTACTTTTCAAACAGATGCAAATTAGAATTTTTGAACTTTTAAAAAACAGGTAAATGGAACATTTTCCACTTTTCTCAAAACATGTAAATGGAACATTTTGCAATTCTAAAAAACATGTAAAAAATGATTTTTACTTTTGAAACAGATGCAAATTAAAATTTTTACACTTTTAAAAAAGATGTAAATAGAACATTTCCCACTTTTCTCAAAACATGTAAATAGAACATTCAGCACTTTTCTGAATCAAGTAAAACGAACTATTTGCACTTTTCTGAAAACATGTAAATACAACATTTTGCATTACCAAAGAAAACCATCAATAAAATCAAAATACATGGTGGTTTTTGTAGATAAACTAATTGCTGCCTAATAAAAGCAATCCCTTCTTCCGGCCCTGTTCATACATTTGTTTTGCCTCACAAAATAATTAGTTTTACAAAGAAACAAAGGAACTAGCTGGAAAACACAATTAAAATACAATTAGTACAAAGTGACAGAATCACCATCTCACATCTGCAATAAATATTATCTTTTCATAAATAATTCCTAAAATTAAAATTAAAACACTTTTAAACCGAAACCACGGGGTCACATATTGTTAAGAAAGAAAGGTGGTATAGCGATTGCAGGATGGCGGTCCAGTGCATTATTATGATGCGCTTAAAAAGGCTAGTGAGATAAGAGTCATTGCCAAAGCCAGAATGACATTTCTGCTTCTGCTTCTTCGTCTTCGGCTTGAAATAAGTTGGTGCGTTTTTTGGAACATAAAGCAGATGTGTGTGTGTGTGTGTGTGTGTGTAGAGAGAAAGTTTTAAAAGTGGAATCGACGACTTTCTCTTTTTACTTTCACTCCCGTCGTAACACTTACGATTCCACTATTCCGCCCCACTACATACTATTACACTTACATTTACAACTACTACTACTACTACTGCTACTTCCTCTATAC
Source organism: Dicyrtomina minuta (assembly GCA_949802685.1). Lineage (NCBI taxonomy): Eukaryota > Metazoa > Arthropoda > Collembola > Symphypleona > Dicyrtomidae > Dicyrtomina > Dicyrtomina minuta. The sequence goes on from OX461810.1 coordinate 76,817,760, forward strand.
ACGGCAGCACGGTCTGGGACGGTAACGGTAACGGTGAACGGTGAAGATGATCGGGCTGCGCAGTAGATAACTCAGTTGAGGAGCTACTGCGCACACTGAAGGTTTTGTCTGCTTATCTCCCTACGGTTACGGTACTCATCGTCAGTGCTCTGCTCCTTGTATGTACTTGAAGTTAACTGCATGCTGCATTGTACCCAAAACGATGGTCATAACACCAACGACCAGAAGGACGACGCGTCAGGACAGTTACTATTATTATCTATGCCCTGTCTTCCATGCGTATCTTATCCTTGTCGTTGTTGAAGATTGTAAAGAAACCATTTAGCTTGCAGTGGTTGTATTGTGATCTTCAGCTAATTTTTTAAAGCTGTTAATAATGTGCAATGTTGGCGCTAAAATATGTAAAAAATATCACTTTATTGAAGCATACAAATAGATTATAAGATAATTGTTTGGTTTTTCAAAAATATATCAAATTACGTAGATAAAACACATTCCTGAAGAAAAATGACAAAAATTTGTTAAATTCGAATTTGTCGGAAATTTAGAACATGTATGGTACCAGGTTTGTAGTTTTAAAAAAGTGTGGGAATGAGCGTTTTGCAGTGTCTTCACCGTCCAAGTTAAATAATTTGCAACTTCAAAACTATCTAAACACATAATTCAGCAATTTTTAACACGTATGAATACAAATAGTATCATTTCAAGCAAAAATATTCTGAAACTATAATAGTTACAAAAAACATTCTGGAACGTTGGACTTCAAAAAAATGTTGATACAATATTCTGTAAATTCAAAAACGACAATATTTTGCCACTTAAAACAAGTCTAAACACAATGTTTGTTGATTTTAAATTTTAAACACGTCTAAATACAGTATTCTAAAACTTGAAAAACATCTAAATACAATATTTGGCAATTTCGAAAAAGTCTAAATACAATATTCTGCCACTTGAAAAACGTCTAAATAGGATATTCTTCCACTTAAAAAAGTCTGAATACAGTATTCTGCAACTTAAAAAACGTCTTTATACAATATTCTGCAATTTCAAAAATGTCTAAATAAAACATTTTGCCACATTTAAAACGTCTAAATACAATATTCTGCATCTTTTAAAGCGTCTTAATACAATATTTGGTAGTCTTAAAAACGTTTAAATACAATATTCTGCAACTTGATAAGCGTCTACATACCAATATTTGGTAATTTCAAACACGTCTAAATACAATATGCTGCAACTTTATTATCGTCTAAATACAATATTTGGTAATTTTAAAGACGATTTATCACAATTTTTTGCAACTTTAAAAACGTCTAAATACAGTACTCAGAAATCTCAAAGTCAATTCAATACAAGTTGCGAAGTTTTAAGAAAATGCCTAAATTATTTTTAAACAATAGTAAAAAATTAAATGGTGAAATTTGATTATTTTAAAATTCTAAACGTATTTTATAAATACCCTGTAAATAGATTTGTAAATAATTTAATAAGAGTTCAAGATCTTAAAGATACACTACTTGCTTGCAAAAATATAGTATATTACCTTACAAACCGCAAACTTTAGTGCGCTCATTTTAAATCAACCAATGGTTTTCTCTCTTAAACGAGCAACACTTTTTGTGACGGTCCCTATAGTTTTAAATTTTTTGTTATTTATTTGCCTATTTTGAGCCTACAAAGACGCTCTACAGATTTCAACTGTGACTTTCTCTGTCATTGACTCGAACAAATAACCGGGTAGTGACATAGATGGGCAATAGGAACACTTTTAGTGGAAGTAGCATAGACAGCAGACAGACATACTGTACGTACCTACCTTATATTATTATTATACACCACACTACACACTGCAGTCTGCAGAACGACTACACCACATAACATAACAACTTGTAATCTGATCTTCTACTCGAGAATTCACTGAATTCACAAACTTTGCAAGAAGACGGAGAAGAAGCTTCTTGCTTTCTCCAACTTTCTCTTGTTATCACTCTGACTTTCTCTCTTCTCTCCATTCTCCATGCACATTTTCGCCCATTCCGAGTGCAGCACTAAATTACTGACGATGAATCGTAAAGTTGAATTGAAGTCGTAATACTCGGCCAACTTAACAAACTCTTAATATAAGCACTTTCCCCCTAAAGAGATTCTCTCTCTATGCTTCTACCTTTCCAAGTACTAATATAAGGGCTGCACTCCACAGGACCAGAACCATAGGACAACATAGGCTCGAGCATTTAACTTTATTGCAGGGAAAGTCATATATGTTAAATACGCATAGTATTTATAATATTGCTTTACCTCACTGGAGAAAGTCCAGAGCCGCTGTGTGCACTGTTATATGGCGCGAGAAAACGGTAGTGGAATGCCAGTGATAATGTCATCGGCGTAAAGAGCCTATTTGAGTTTTAGTTTTAGTTGGAGTCGTAAAAGTGAAACTGAAAGTGAAAGCTCAATTACAAATTCCCGCTTCATTACTTTCCCCTCCTGACAATTCAAATCATAATTATTGTTATTCTTATCAAGGGGTTTGATCAAAGTTAACGCTTAGCACTGAAGATTTACTGCGTTACCTAAGGCCCCAGGCTGACCAAAAAATATGTAGGAGCGCTTTGGAGAAAGTTGGGATAGTTTTTTTCAGAGAATTTTTCAAAAATAAAATGCTCATATTTCTTTTAAGTAATGTATACATTCGCAAGGGCTATATCATTCTTTGAACTGTAAAGAAACGCTAGTGCAATACACTGCAGAGCTAGCTCACATATCGTCGGTGAAGAGTAATTCTGTCGTAAGTCCATATGACTTCTTGATGCTGTCCAGGTCGCTTTCGCGTTGCCATATGCATTTAGTGGAGATGGTTTACTACTCACTGGGTTGTACTCATGACGTACACCTAAAGGCCGTCCGTAAAAGACGTGTAATAAAAATTTCATTTCCCGAACATTTTGCGCTTTTCAAAACCATTTAATTGGAACATGTTGCACTTTTAAAAAACATGTATATAGAGCATTTTATACTTTTAAAAAACATGTTAGTAGATTATTCTACACATTTTTAAAAGCATGTAAATAGAACATTTTGTAATTTAAAAAAACATGTATATAGAGCATTTCACACTTTTCAAAAACATGTTAGTAGATTATTCTACACTTTTAAAAAGCATGTAAATAGAACATTTTTTTACTTTTTAGAAACATGCAAGTAGAACGGTTTAAACTTTTTAAAAAGCGCAAAATGCTCTGGGAATGGAATTGTTTTTACGTCTTTTCTGGACGACCCCTATGTGTACGTCATGAGTACAATACAATCAGTAACATACCACCCCCACCTAATGCACAGGACAACGCGGAAGCAACCTGGACAGCATGTATCAATTGAACGGACTTGCGACAAAACAGCTTTAGCCTTGTACTGGACTTACGACAGAACGGCTCATTACTGACGATATTAGGTTAAAAACTAGGGTGCTTAGCATAACAGAAAGTGAAAGCATAGTTTCTAAACCTAAAGTTTTTTTGTCTTGGTTTTAGATTCACGGAGTAACGTGGAACTGTTCAAGTGAGTTTGAAGCTGTAAATGAAGATCCTTTCAGCCTTGTAGGACCTTCAAGCTACGTTATTACGCGCGTTGCCATTTCCCGCGCAGGCACAATTATCAGTCTTCATCTTCGCCCCTCACAAATCGACGGTCTTATTTTCTACGTCTCTGGGATGTCCTCTAGGCCGGATTATCTTGCACTTGAACTGAGGCAAGGGAAGCCCAGGCTTGTGACTGAAATGGGAAGTGGACCTGTCACTGTAGACTCCAAGCTCAATATCACTGACAACCAATGGCACTCTATATCCATCCAGGTAAGAACATTACCTAATTAGTAAATTAATCTTTAGCTCACGAATTTATTTCAAAAAGAATTTCAATTAGAATTTGAAATAATTACTTTTTAAAATTCAGCTACTGTCATATATGGTAGAAGTAGTAATTTCTTTTTTATGTATTCATTCCATAACTAAAAAAATTATGAAAAATTTAAAAAAGTAGCGTGTTAATTTCACTTAACAAAACAACTGAAAATTGTAAAATATTTTGTTGTAGACGTTCACGTGCCTATAAGAGACATTCAGTCTATATACAGAAGGATTGGGTCTTGAATCAAAAATACGAAACTAATTTAAGCGAATTAAATACAAATTGGAAGGGAAGAACAATCTCAAATAAAATGAGAAAATCGATTCCATGCGGCAATTGCATGGATTGGATTTAGAATATAAATTAGAGAGAAAGTAAAGTATGTACGTAAGTGTTTGAGATAGACACCGTAGCAATTAATGGGACGTTGAGACCCCTAAAAGTCCTCTAATGGAAACTAATGAGAATGAATTGGGAGGAGTGCGGGGAATAAGCGTGTAGTGGATTTAAACTCCAAAAATAAATACCATTGCTTTCTCTCTCTCTCTTCCGGCAATGCTTAGAAAAGCCCTGGGAAAAACTCTTGCCATTACATAGAGACATTTTCAACTCCCGGGTAACCGCCCAAGCTATCCTCAAGCCAGCGTAATATCCGGGCATTTAGGTAAAATTGCAAAATTCCGAGTTTTGTAGTCTACAAAGCGAGACTTGATCTCTCTCTCTCTCTCTCTCTCTCTCTCTCTGGCATTTCAAAGTAGTAGAAGCTAAGTGAGGATTAGGACGAGGACGAGGACGGGGGTCGGATGGCAACGTAAACGAAAGTGACGGTGGCCTGACGGTCATTGGGATTGCGATTGCAGTGCGATGGGAAAGAAACCGGGTGGTAATAATGACTGCAATGTCAGTCCACTCCCAGTCTAATTTCCATCAAGTCCACACACAGCCAGCGTTTATGTACGTGACACAAGAGTCGACATTTCACATCAATGGTCCTACAAAACTGCTACTGAGAGTGAGAGAGAGATGGAGGCGGTCGACGGGTAACGGGTAATTTGGGTCATTTCATTGCCACTCAAAGTCATCCACTACCAACTATACCAATGTTTTGGTCGAATGGAAATACCCTGATACAATGTCTACTACGGATGTACTCCTTATGTAGGGCAATACAATTTACTAGGGTTCAAAATTTTGAATTTTTACTTTATCCTTGGCGAAAGTCGCTTTCTCTAAAATAAAGCTGTTTCCACTGTAAAGTGAAAGTTCTCTCCTAAGTGAAAGTCGCTTTTTAAAAAAACAAGCTAAATTCTTTATAAAGTAAAAACTGCTTTCTCTGAATAAAAATTGCTTTCTCCAAAGTGAAAGTTTAAGTAAAATCAGAACTTAAGAATTTAAAAAACTGTTGTGCAAATATTCAATTCACATTAATAGAATATAAACTTAAAAATGACTTTTCTACGTTTTTAGATAGATTATATTTTATTTAAATCTTTTTCTTGTATGAAATGTATATGTACTACCGTTTTAAATACATATTGTAGCGATTGTACGCGCATTCTAAAATTTTTATGTCACAAAAACAAGATAAACAAACAAAAAACAAAAAGGTATCGTTTTCAAAGACTTTTTTGTATGGAAATGCTTTCACTCTCACTTTCACATTCAAACAGAACACAACTTTCTCTTTTTTTCTTGGTTAAATATGAGACTTTAGACACAGGCACTCGCATAAATTATTTACGACTCGCGCAATAAATTATCCCTCTCCTTTCTTTTTCATAATCATAATCAAAATTCATAACTATTTAATACGCACTCGAGAAGGAGAGCGTTCTTGAGAGAAAATTTCTGTCGTAAAGAAACAAAGGAAAACACAGAGGGTACGCATTATGCATATATACATGTATTATGTAAGGTTTAAGTTAAATATTAATTTAGCCTGCTTCTGAGGTGACAATACTAGCTGTCGAAAGAACAAAAAGAATTATTTAAACAACCCTCTAGGGGTTTGCACAATGTTTCCTCCCTGGATTATTAAAATTGTATCACAAACTAAATTTTTTAAAAGATATTTTTCCATCAAAAAAACAAAAAATTCTTTTGTTTTTTAGCCAATGGTAGTGTTGAATTCTTTTGATGAAAAATTTACACTATACAGGATACAGTTGATATTATAGTGTTTTCTCTCATAATTCCCTAGTTCACTCATACCTCATATAAGCATCATCATCATAATATCTAAAGAAACACTTTAGAAATATGTATGTAACCTCTCTGGATAATAAAAAACAGAAGGAGCTGCTGCTGCTGCTGTTGAAAAATAAAAACATAATAATTCATGACTACCGAAAGTGAAAGCCAGCTTTCACCCCCCACCTAGAACCAAAGTTAGTACTTTGCGAATCTAGGTACTTTCAACTAACAATAGGTGTATGAGATTCTACAATTCATGAGGAAAGGAAACTATACACAGCACATACGAGATACTCTTGAAAAAAAAATGAAAAACAAAAAAGAAAGATATACAGAAGAGGTGAAGGTATCAAACTAAAATGCAGGCGGCATGCAGGTACACGAAAAATACAAGGTATAAAAATTGTAGAAAAAAAACAAAAACCGGAGTAGCGTGCTGTGAAAGAAGTGAAAGTAACTAAAGAAAGTGAAAGCAAAGAGGACGGCTACTTCCATCCCAGCATAATAAACTTTATCTTGCTTTCTTTAGCTTTCCTTTGCTTTCTCCAGCTTTCTCCTCTAGTTTTTTGTCCCTCATGTGTGTTTGCTCTGTGCCCTATTCTCTCTCCTTATTGGATTTGCCCGGCTTTATTTACACAGTCCACGTCTGGTCCTGTTTTCTACTCAACATCTTCCCGTGCCTGTGTCTGTATGTGTGTGTGTGTATATGTGTATGTGTGAAGGATGAACTTGGATGACATCCAAGGATTACTTTGTTACTTACGCCCAGCCCAGTCTCATTGCAAACACGATTTAAGCAGCTCTCCATCGTTATCGTTAGCATTATAAGGAGAAAGTCAGAGGATTTCAAGTTAAAAGTCTAAGAAGGTGCTTTCCCCAGTTTCTAAAATTTGGCGTCACTTCACCGACCGATTTGAGAAAGAGAGAGAAAGTCGCTTTCTCTTCATGATTTTGAATCTGATTTTTACACTGTTTACTTATACGGCTTTAGACCAGATTGGGCAAGAGCAAAAGCAAACTAGCGCATTGAACATCTCTTACAATAAGACAATGACCTCTGAAGTTTGCCAAATTGCAAATGCAGTCTGTGTCTTGCTAGACTTCACTTTATATCTGTCATTTTTGCACCCAATAGTCTATATAGGTATAATTAAAGCTGCATTTGATTAAGGAAATACCTAATAAATTTGTTAGGATACAGTTTAGCGATGAAGCTAATTTTTATAACATATCGTCTACAAAAGTAAAATGACCTATGAATAATTTAAGATACAATCAAAATGAGCTATGTCATAAAAACAAAATAATAAACATAAGACAAATGATCTATTTTAATGTTTTTAAAAAGGTCCAAGCTGTTCCTAATTCCATGTGTTTAAAAAGTGCAAAATGTTCTAATTCAATATGTTTTCGAAAATGAGGAAAAATTGTCTATTAGTCATGTGCTTGAAAAGTAAGGAATGTTCTAATTCCATATTTTTGAAAAGGTGCAAAATGTTCTATTTTTACGAGTTTTAAAAGTGCAAAATGTTCTAATTCCATGTTTTGAAAAAGTTGCAAAATGTGTTATTTTTATGGGTTTAAAAAGTGCAAAATTTTCTAATTCCATGTTTTGAAAAAGTTGCAAAATGTTTTATTTTCATGGGTTTAAAAAGTGCAAAATTTTCTAATTCCATGCTTTTAAAAAGTTGCAAAATGTTTTATTTTCATAGGTTTGCAAAGTGCAAACTGATCCAATTCTATGTTTTTGAAAAGGTGCAAAATGCAATATTTTCATGTGTTTGAAAAAAAGTATGTTCTAATTTGATATTAAAATTATCAATAAAATTTCGATTTAATTCATTAAAAGTAGAAACAAATTGCAATTAATTGTTAACGATTAACTCTTTATTCATATCACTGTTTATTGTAAACAACTTGCATAATTTATTGCTTTAAATATTTGAAAAACAATGCACTTCAAAATATTTGCCAGAATTCAAAAAAGTGAGATAAATTCATTCAAATAATCATTTACATTATTTACTTTTGTGGAAATTAGTTTTTATTTCAGGTCACATTTATATACTTATAAGATTAAATATCCTTTCTCTACAAGGCCAGTATTTTGTCGAGAGGGTTTTGCAAACTAAGCGTAATAACAATAACACTAACAAATAACAAACTAATTTTACTAACGATAAGTACAGTTTATTAGTTACAACAGCATACTACAATAGGCAATACAAGGAACATAATTGTAAATTTAAAGAATCAATGTTTATATTGTCCTTACTTACTTACTTAGGTTTCTCCTCTGATCCTATCTTTACGAGTGGACAACGAAAGTCTGAGTGGGGAAAGTGGTGGAAGAGGGGCGAGTCGTCACTTAGACGTCTCTGAATTATTCTATCTTGGCGTTGAAGAAACTAAAAAGAGTCGACTACGTAGTCAAGGATTAATCGAACGTAGTTTTACAGTAATAACTTTCAACTCTTTCTCTACAACTTTCAATTTTCCTATACTTTCACCTTACTTTCTCCTTTAGATAATGTTTTATTATTGTTTTCCCTATCCCCAGTCTAGTACTTTCTTCTCAAAACTCAAAGCCCCACAGTGTATTTTATTTTCATTTTGTTTTTTGTGTATTTTTTGTTTTACGAATCTCTTTATCTTCCCTAAACGATCCTTTACATAGATGACAATCAAATCGAAATCGGCAATCAAATAAATTGGCTTTTTCTTGGATAAAACAACACACAAAACAAAAATAAAGAAAAAGTTATCATATGAAAAAAAAACAAAGACGAGACCCACTACTACGAGGCAACCAACGACCGACAATATACTCCATTAAGTGAAAGCACATTGTAATAAAGGAGCCAGGAAAAGTCGTAAAATAAATTTTAGATGTATAAATATATATAACTCACAAAACATTCTAGGCCAAGAAATGGAAAATCTATGTCTGGGTCTGTGTGTATAGGTCTTAGTAGGCCAGCTGCCAGACTATATGACTACCATATAGATATAGCACACAAACAATATGGACCAAATTTTATCCATGTATTTATTCTTGTACATACAAATATAAATTTTTATATTTTTTATTTTACAAACAAGTATTCAAAAAATTATTCAAACTGCCCTCCATAAAAATTCAATGTGGATTGTGGTAGCCATCAAAAAGAGAAAGTAGAGAAAGTAGAGAAAGTTGTAAAGACATTTTAAATTTGAATTTTGAAATTGAAAAAACAGTTAAGCTCCCCATATATAGGTCCTTAATCGAAATCAAGATTTTTTTGGGGGAAATGACCCACATTCTAGGTACTAGACAGCACAAGTCATATTTCAATTATAATTTAAATAAACGAAAAAAAAAGAAAACTAAACTACTTTTTATAACGACAACGATGTAGGGCATATAAACATAGATATGTTTAAAGTTTGAATAAATTTGTCGTTAAAGTGAAAGTAAAAGTGAAAGTTAAAAAACGATATACAAAATTCTTCATTGATGCCATATATATTATGTACATAATCAGTTTTGCTCGTATCCCAAGACGCAAATGTGTCTATTTTAAAAACAGAATTTGCGAAAGGGTTTAAATATTTTACTACAGGTTAATTTGCTGTTAAAGATAATGCAGTTTAAATTTTTTAATATCTAATATATTTATTCCATAAAAGGAATTCTCCAAACAAAACAAGATAATCAATTTGTTTAGTGAATGTTTATTTTAAATTTTAAATCAAGGAGATACAAGTTTTTGAAATTTTATCAGGTCGTATTTTTCCAATGCAGCAAAAAAAACAGATTCAAAAGAAGTAGTTTAAAAAGACCCATGCATTTAGAAATTTCAAATATTTAGAATATAAATAAATTCAGAATCTAGAATAATTTTAACTTTATGTCAACTTTTTATGTGCAGTATAGAATTTCCATTACTTTCTCCCACTTTCTCTTTTACCATTCCGTATATAGTACAAAATATAAACAAGACTGATGCACTTTGAATTTTGAACCTTTAAAGATGCACTAGAAACTACAGAGATATAAAACCATTCACCTCTCGAAAAAAAAAACAATTTCCATATTTTTCCATGCGATTGAATTGACAGCATATGAAAAGAGAAAGTAGGTCTGGAGAAAGTGGATTGATGTCTCTTGCTGTCTTTTGCCTTGTCTCTCAGTTACTCATGCAGATGTGATGGCATCATAGTCGTAAACTACCCAACTTTCTCCTCTTAGACCTTGAGACAACTTTCTCCAAAATACTTTCTCCAACCAAACGAACGATCCGCTAGAAATCATGTCTTTTGTGTGTGTGTGTGTGTGTTTTGTTTTATATTTTATATTGGTGTGGAGCACTTTGTCTTTCTTCCGTCTTATAGTGTGTGTGTATCAAAGGAAGAAACTTACTTAAAAAAAGTTCAAGCATCTAAATTTCTTTCACTTTCACCTGCAGATGTTTGTTTATAGCTTTAGGGAATTTTTTTGATATTTTTTTAGGGCTGCATAAGAGACCTTGTGATTGATGCAAAACCATATGGACTTCCTCAAGTTGATGTGAGCAGCAATATTACGACTGGGTGTTTCATTTCAGACGAGAATGAACGGGCTACCTGCAGAATCAGTGGCGCAGATGAGAGTTGTAACGAAATTTCTGGGGAAAATATTTCAAGTAATTCACGAACTTTATAATGAAAAAAAAGTAGGATTTTCTATGGCTTAGTTTAATTAGCAGGTATTTAATAATAATGCTACGATTACGTTTGAAATGACCCGCAGATTCTAGCGCAACTGGCACTGGCAAATCAAGGATATCGCAGGGTAATACAGGAAGCCGTAACGTCACGTCACCTGACAGATCCGGCACCAGTGGCACTGGCGCCGCAGGTGCGCGGGACGAAATGCGCATTGTAACGCAAACAGCGCTGGGTGAACTAGAAATGATGCGCGTGAGCCCTGTTCAAGTTGCAGAGGGTGATTCAGTGATTGTCACCCCTCGACATTTAGCAATAACGCTTGATCTTACTAAATTTGGTGTGAGAGAGTCGGGGGTTCTCTTCCGTGTGTCGAAAGCACCGCAGCAAGGACGTCTTGAGGTGAGAATATAGTCCTTGCTCCTATTTTAATATCTAAGCTTGTGTTAGTTAAAATTAGGCCACAGTTTTGTATTGTTGATGTGTTTTATGTCTATGATAAAAAGGTGACAGCACGAACAGCTGGTGCTGGTTCTTCTAGGACCACCGAAACGTTTTCTTTGTTGGACGTTGGGGCAGGGAGGGTGCGCTACTGGCACAACGGGGCAGAAGGTTCACGTGACACGATTGAGCTGGTTCTCAAGCTTGTTCCAACTTCCGGCTTTATTCTCCCTGAGTATTTGCAGGTAATTTTGTTTTATCAGTTATTTAATTTTTAAAAAGCAATAATGCAATAGTAAATGTAGCAACTTCAAACAATGTCAAGTTCAATAGTAAATTGGAAGCGGGAATATTTGTTTTGCATTATTACCATTAGCGAATATACATATAATTGCTAGGGTGAACAGTGCGCATCGTAAGTCAAGAATGAACAGCGTAGCCTATTCTGAATTAAGGCTAGAATTAAAATGAGTTATGTAAAATTTAAACTATATAAATTGGATGCGTAAACTGGTAATTGCGGGTTTTAAAAAGTGATAAAATAATCTTTTAGAGTGTTTGAGCAAAGTGCAAAAGTTTGTATTTACATGTTTTTTGAATAGTGCAAAGTGTTGTATTTACGTGTTTTTGAAAGGTGTAAAACCCTAAATGTACATGTTTTTTGAATAGTGCAAAGTGTTATATTTAAGCGTTTTCAAAAAGTGTAAAACGCTCTATTTACATTTTTTTGAGTGCAAAATATTGTATTTACATGTTTTTAAAAAGTGTAAAACGTTTTATTTACATGTTTTTTAAAAATTGCACAATGTTTTGTTTGCATGTTTTTGAAAAAGTGCAAAATATTGTATTTACGTGTTTTTGAAAAGTGTAAAACGTTTTATTTACATGTTTTTTAAAAATTGCACAATGTTTTGTTTGCATGTTTTTGAAAAAGTGTAAAATATTCTATTTACGTGTTTTTGAAATGTGCAAAATGTTGTATTTAAGTGTTTTTGAAAGGTGATTTGTAGATATTGGAATGTATTTCTAGCTGAAAATAGATACGGACTATATGGACGAATTTAGTTCTTCACTCCAATATATGAGTGACATCTTGCGTTAAATGATAATTTTTTTGCCTATGCTAAACGATTCATTTTATGATAGTAAACGGCACTGTAACCCGCCCTCTGGATTCGCACTTGAGTTAAACAGCTACAAATATTTTTTTAGCAAATAAATGTTGCTGACTTTGACAGAAAGTGATACGGCTTTTCCTTGATCTGAGGCATTTAAATTCATCTAAACGAAAACGTGGTAAATGCAGTTGATGCTTTAAGTGTTCACCCAGGCACTGCATATGGATAAGAAAGCACAACAAAAACACATACCACTCTGTGATGAGACCAAAGTCCAGTTAAAAGGCAGACACTGCTGCGTCTTGCGTCTGTCTGATGTCTTGTGAAAGTCAAGAAAAAAATCCAAGGAATTTCTTTTCCTTGTGGAAAGAACAAAAGAAAAATAGTGAAGAAAAAAGTTTACGCAGCAGAAAAAAGTGACATTGTAGAGAGAGAAAGCAAATCAAAAAGTAGGAACGTGGGATAAATGCTGTACTTGCTCTTTTTCTGCCTTTCTTATTTTCCTTGAGACTTTCACTCTATTCGACAGTAACTGTCAGGACTGCGGTTACTCTGATTGTTGTTTGTTGTTGTTGTTGTTGTTGCTGCTGTTTTTGTTTTGTTTTGAAGACGTGATATATTCCACGTCTCCCAAGATCTTCTTGTTATTTATATTTTTTGATTGTTTATATATATACATATTCTGTGAAGAACCAAAATGACCCATTTTCAATTTAATCTAGAATCAAAATGTGGTATTTCATTTAAAAAACTGAAAAACATGCGTCAAATATTAATAACGACTTTTTAAAAAGTGTAAAATGTTCTATTTACATGCTTTTAAAAAGGGTAAAATGTTCTATTTACATGTTTGAAAAAAGGTGCAAAATGTTGTATTTGCATGTTATTAAAATGTTCAAAATGTTCTATTTACATGCTTTTAAAAAGGGTAAAATTTTCTATTTACATTTTTGAAAAAAGGTGCAAAATGTTGTATTTGCATGTTCTTAAAAAGTTTAGAATGTTCTATTTACATGTTTTGGAAAAGGTACAAAATGTTCTAAATCAATGTTTTTGAAAAGGTGCATGTTATTTTTTCAAGTTTTCAAAAAGTTGCAAAAAGATATTTTTCAAAGTTTTTTAAAAGGTGCAAAATGTTGTATTAAAATGCTGTCAAGACATAGTTAAACACTTGTGTAGATAGTGGGCATTGTTTTTGGCTACAAATGGATATGGGTCATTTTAGTACTTCACAGACGATCTGTATGTATAAAATAAAATACGCAACTACAAGTTTCGTCCACACTTAAGAAAACAAAATATCTCATGGTGTTTTTTGTCCTCACTACATAAATAGTATGTACGTGCATGTTAGGAGTCAGTCAGTCTGTTACTGTTTGTGTGCGTGATGCGTAAGTTTAGACGGGATGAAAAATAAATAGAATGTCAAAAGGAGGCAACTTTCTCCGCCGTTCTCCAGCTCCTACTACAATTCATGTGAAAGAATGCAAACTTTCACTTTTACTGATTTTTTTTTGTTTTCTATTTTTAACCAGTGCCAGAATTTGTTTTGTACACTTTGATGTTGTTATTTTTAGTTTTTATTCAGTAATAGTGAAGAAACGCTCCGTTCAGTATGGTTTTGATATGTGACAGACGCAGAAAGCAGAGAGTGATAACAGCATATAATGTGATTTAGTTTGACTGTATGTCTCTGTCATTGTTTTTGTCAGTTTAATAACATTATATTCTTATATGCAGGGCCGGATAATGCGGCGAGCGTAGGCAGCCCTTGCTGCTTGCATTTTTTGAAAAACTTGTAAATGGAACATTTTGCAGTATTTGAAATCATTTTTTTAAAAAATTGAGACTTTTCGAAAACATGCGAAATAAAAAATTTTTCTACATTTTAAAAACATGGAAATAAAAAAAAATCCACTTTTCTGAAAACATGTAAATGGAACAATTATACTTTTTAAAAACATGCAAATAAAAGTTTTTGCTCCTTTCAAAAACATGTAAATAAAACATTTCTCACTTTTCTCAAAACATGTAAATAGAACATTCTGCACTTTTCTAAATCAAGTAAAATAAACGTTTTACTTTTGTAAAACATGTATATACAACATTTTGCCTAATCAAACATTGCTGCTTGAAAACAAAAAACAAGTTAATAATTGTAATATTTTTTTTAAAAATAAACCGTGTCTCGTTGATTTGTTATTTCAGGATGAAAGGACAATAACACTACCGGTTGAGGTCACAGGGGTCAATGACCCACCTGAGATTCGGCTAGTGCCTGGAGGCGTGCTTCGACTTGCTCAAGTAAGTTCCTTTTTCTAACATGACAGAAATGCTTACAAACATCCATTTTAGGGGTAAGGAGCCCATTTGACCTTTGACCTTTTGAATTAATTTGCTTTGTCATACATACCAAAGCAATAGGGATCAAAATCCTTGTTTCAAAGATAATGTAATTCATGAATGCTCCGTTATTGTACGTAAAACGCAGCTAAGAAACACTGCAAAAAACATCGTATTTGCTTATCGAAAAATAAATCAATACTTAAGCATTTTTAAAACCATTAATATTGATATAAAACCTAATTTCCAGGGCACAAAGATGCGACTTGTCCCCGAAGTGATTTCATCTCTTGACCCAGACACACGTCCACAGGACCTCACCTTCTCCATCATCTCGATGGGAACAGGGGGTGAGAGGAAAGGATATCTAGAGCTCTCATCTGACCCAGGGAAGGCCATTGACCTCTTTACCCAACAGGATCTACAGGATGGACGGGTGTGGTACGTGGACGGAGGTCTGTCCAGCTCGAAGATGGCACTCAAGGTCACAGATGGGAGTAGCGTGTCACAAACGGCGCTTCTGCGCATTGAAACATTTCCACTTAGAATCGCTCCTGAGACTAATAGCGGGTTGGAAGTGGCGAATGTGATGGGGACTTCCGTCCTACTAAGTTCGTCCAATCTGAGCTTTACATCAAATGCGGGGGATCAGGGATTGGTGGTTGAGTATCACGTTGTGGGTGGTCCAAGGGCGGGGCAACTTCAGCTGAGAAGGACCAATGGGCAGTGGACTAATACAGATCATTTCACTCAAGCAGATTTGAATAGCGGACGACTTCGCTATCTCCTACAAAGACCAAGGTAATTTTTTTTAAAGTAATAACTGTTGGGAATTTCATGGAAATTTAATAAGGGATCAAAGGATCGTTCATAAATGATGTCATCAAAAGACTGAGTACGTCTCACCTGCTTTTTTTGACATCCAATACTATAAAGCAGGGCCGGATAATGCGACTAGCGCAGACAGGCTACGCAACCTAAAATTTCGAAAAAATGTAAATGCAGCGTTTTGCACTGTTTAAAAATATGTAGATAAAACATTTTGACCTTTCAAAAACATGCAAATAAATTTTTTTTACACATTTCAAAACCACCTCAATAAAATATTTACCACTTTTCAAAAAGCGTGTGAATATAAAATTTTGCATTTTTCACACTCAAGTAAATAGAACATTTAACACTTTTCAAAAACATGTAAATACAACATTTTACAATTTTCTAAAACATGTAAATACAAAAATTTTTGATTTTCTAAAACATGTAAAATCCAGCATTTTGAAATTTTCTAGAACATGTAAATATTACATTTTGCAGTTTTCTGAAACATTGTAATACAACATTTTTCAATTTTTTAAAACATGTTAATTCAGCATTTTACTTCGCTTTAAAAAACATTAAAATAGATATGTTTTTTTGTTATGGAAACCAACAGCTGCCTATAAAAGCAATTTCTTTGTCCGGCCATGCTATAAAGGTAGTTAGCTATTTATGCAGTAATGACCTGGGATCAGTTGAGTTCAAAAAGGGACACGTTTTGAAAAGCATTATTTATGGACAATCCCTGTTATATCAAACAAATTAAAATCACAGTAGAGTCTTGTTAGAATCGAACCTAACTGTAAAAAATAAAAAAATAAAAACATGAATTAAAAAGTGTTTGGGATTGTTTCGTTCCGTACTGTTGCGGACGTAAACTTAAGCTGTGTTTTTTACAATCAAATTGAACCTTGTCACCTACATCGCCGACCACAGCAATTTTACTACAATAACATTTCCAAATACATTTTGTTTTACACTCAATAGGAAGGTACATGCTACACAGTAGAGTTTTTTTCAACTAGTTTCTCAAGAGACACAAAAGCTTTTTTTTTTCATGAAATAAAAAATAACACAGCTACACGCACCCCACTCCGTGTAATTTTTTTTCTAGCTTTCTTCTTCACTTTCACTTTAAGTTTAACTTGAAAAACGAATTTGGAGACATTTTGTGCGCTTTTAGAAGAACGAGGCAAAACAAAATTCTTGAAACTTGTTGGACTTTCTTTTTTTTTTATTTATTGGGGAGGAAATCCTTTCTCGTTTGTCACTTTCTTCAGTCGTCTCTGTCACGAGGACTTCCCGTCACTTTTCCCTAGCAATGTAAAATTACAAATTTAGCAAACTATAAAAAGAATTTGTATACTGTCAGGAAAAGATGCAAAATGTGCTATCTTCACTATGTTGCACATTCTTTAGCCTTAGCAGTTTAGCCACTTCTTTAGCAATTTGATTGTTTAAAAGCTTTTATAGTTTATTTTATTTTCATTTAACAATGTACTCAATGTTAACGTTATTTGGCTGCCTCATCATTACATTATAAAAAGTATTTAAATAAAATTATTTTGTTGGCGCTGGCAATCACATCGTTTGTATCTTTTTCTTTTTAAACTAGTCACTACACTAAACCTCATCCGAGGTTTTTCTTTGTTTTGAAAGCTAAATTTAGTGGAATTTTAATTTTTATTAAGACCATAATACATGGTTTTACAATGCAATGTTAAGACACAGTATGCATTGCACTTTTTTGCCTTTATTTAATTAAAACTGTTACTAATGATTTTTGCACTTTTTTAAAGCCTAAATTTAATAAATAGTGCACTTTTTTAAAACTTAAACTTTAAAAAAATTGCACTTTTTTAAAATTCAAACTTCAAAAATATTGCACTTTTTTGAATTCTGAATTGAATAAATTTTGCACTGTTTTGAAACCTAACGTTAATACATTTTGAACTTTTTTGAAACCTAAATTTAATACATTTTGAACTTTTTTGAAACCTAAATTTAATAAATTTTGCACTTTTTTGAAACATAAATTTAATAAATTTTGCACTGTTTTAAAACTTGAATTTATTAAATTTGGGCTTTTTTGAAACCTGGATTTAATAAATTTTGCACTTTTTTGAAACCTGGATTTAATAAATTTTGCACTTTTTTGAAACCTGGATTTATTAAATTTTGCATTTTTTTTGAAACCTGGATTTAATAAATTTTTCACTTTCTTTAAACTTGAATTTATTAAATTTGGGCTTTTTTGAAACCTGGATTTAATAAATTTTGCACTTTTTTTAAACCTGAATTTATTAAATTTGGGCTTTTTTGAAACCTGGATTTAATAAATTTTGCACTTTTTTGAAACCTGGATTTAATAAATTTTGCACTTTTTTGAAACCTGGATTTAATAAATTTTGCAATTTTTTAAAACCTGAATTTATTAAATTTTGGACTTTTTTGAAACCTAGATTTAATAAATTTTGAGCTTTATAAAGACTTTGTTTTTCGAGTTTCGTACATAGTAAAAATCACAAATTCCCAAGTTAAGCAAAAATAGTTCAAAAATCTAGTAAAGGGGTTGTTCACAAATGACGTATGCTGCAGGATTATTGGACATTTTTAGAATTATAATGACACATCCTATTAAAAAAACCGTTTACTGAATGCATAAGATATTGACAATAAGGGGGTCATATGGTCCTGAAAATGGGTATATATTTTGATGACATCATTTATAGACGATCCCTCAGTTTTTGTTAAGTTCACTTTTAAGTAATTTTTAGTAAGTACTTCTGCATATATACTATACTGACATTGAAAATAGCTCTACGGACAAACCGCGTGCTCCTTTCAGATTCTATTCTCTAGCCTTTTATGTGCCTTTGTTTCCATTTCAGTGACATCCCCACTGAGGACGAGTTCACATTTCACGTGTCACTCTCGGAAGTGAAAGTGCCTTCAGAGTTTCGTTTTCGACTCCGCGTCGTCCCTGTGCGACTAGAGCAGAGCGGGTCCAATCAGCTCACACTAAACGGAACCCGGGAGGGAAACTTCAACTCCCGGGTATTAGACTACCGGACACTTCCAACTTCAACTGCTGACCCTGCCATTACCTACACTCTCGTTCAACCTCCCCGATTTGGCTTTCTTCGATTTCGTCAATCAAACAATTCCCCCGTCTTGACGCCTAGAGGAGGGGCCAGCAGTAGCAGTAGCAGTAGAAGTGACCAAAATCAAAAGCAGTCAGAAAGCGGGACAACTCCGGATTCGAACTTGATCTACTTTACACAGTCTGACATTGTGAACAAGCGAATCATGTACAAGTTCAAGTGGGTCCCGTACTCGGCCATAAATGATTTTTTCCTGTTTAACGTGTCCACATCACAACTAACCTCAACTTCTGGTCCATTTCGCTGCGATATCATCCATGTTCAAAGTCCGTCAAGCCGACCCCCTATCCAAGCAATTCTATCCCCCCTACTTGTTAAGGAAGGGGGGCGGGAGGCTCTTTCCAAGAAAGTTATACGAATCACACTTACCAATCCAACAAGTTCAGGGCAACTACTCTCCGAACTTCATTTTAACGTCACGGAGCCACCCCAGTATGGAACTGTCCAACGAGATAGAGACCCATCCTCAAGCCCCTCCTCCTACCTTTCTCTCCCCTCCCCTCACGCTAGCACATTCACTTGGAAAGACATCGAAAGGGCGGAGATCTTCTACAGACACGACGGCTCTGAGACTGCGCGAGACAAGATGCAACTCATGGCATGGAGCTCAGCAGGAAACTTAATGTTTGTGACTGAGATTGATATTATGGTAGAGGGTCTCAATAATCACCCACCCCACCCCCAACCAAGTGCATCCCTATCCCTCAATGTGGTGACTGGCGGGGTTAAAAAACTAAGTGTAGATGTCCTTGACTACATGGACGAGGACTGGGACAGTGATCGTGGGATGCTCAAATATTCAACAAGGGGCAGTGCTGGCCAAAGTGGGCTTTCTATGGGGAATGTTTTTGACCGGACAGCCTCTCTAGCCCGCCCAATATTTCAATGGACACAGGCGGATATTGATGCAGGGAAATTAATTTTTAAACACGAGGGGGCGGACTCTAACGGGATTCTTCCATTTTGGGTTCAAGACACAACTTTTTCCGTTAATGGTATGAATGAGTTCATTTTTATTCTTTGAAGAAAAAAAACTTTCACTTTAATGTTCCTTTTATATATATTTCTTGATCACATATAGATACATATCCTATATTCTAAAACTATAAGCTTTACAAGATATAGAAAGTCTTTTTTTACAGAATTTATTTTAAACGTGTGAATCTCAAACAAAAACCTAAAGCATTCCTAAAAACCTCTCATTCAACACGCAGTGCTTTCTCTTGCTTTTTCTTATAGTCCTAAGACTGAAAAAAACAGTAGGAGTATAAGAATGTAGGAAGTTGTAATGCCTTCTAAATTATGCATTAGGCTAAAAGAACTAGAAGTAGAGGAAAAGCTTGAACTTGATGTTATATAGTTTCATAAAAAGCAGGAAGTACAAACTAGTTCCACGCCTGCTTTCACCACTTTCACTTTTTTTTGCTTTCTCTTTTTCACTTGAAAATTGTATTTTTGAATTTTTCCCTCCTATTTTTGGTACTTTTGAGATTCTTTTACCTTCCATACAAAACTAAGGGCCAGAGAGCCAACCCACATTTAGAAAGCCTCTCAAGGGAAAGTGTTATAGCCGCTACTGGTACCGGTACCGGTACCGGTGCAAGTGCCGATACTTGGTTGGCGGTTGCCAGGTCTAGGAAGGTAAGAAGGCACGTAGACGTATTTGTATTTGAAATCGAATTGGAAAGAGAAGGAAAGATTAAAAAGATATGAAAGTGAAAGTTGCATCAAGTCTAAAAGTAGTGTTGGATTTTGGTTTGGTTGGAAAATAGCAAATGGTTCGAGTTGGAATGTTGACTATGGTGCTATATATATATAGAGAGAGAGAGTACAGGAAGCGAATGTGAAAGGAGTAAAAGGATAAAGCGGAGAGTTTCGCTCAAGAAATGCAAGTCAAGTGGAAGGGACTGAAGAGTGTGAAGCGTCTGAAATGGCTTCCCATGGGACATTTCTGCCCATATAAAGAGTGCAATCTATAGCTATGGTGACTTTCTCTTTGGTATGCTTTTACTCAAGGACTACTATACCACTACCACTGCTATGGGCAGCTCACAGAGATGGTAGAGAGATAGGGCACACATAATAATGCATATTAGAAGAGAAAGCTTTGCATACTTTATATCATAATACACTTTAACATCCTTCGAGTCCAGGACGCGCATCTTCACATCGACATCTACATCGACATCGACATCTGGCACGAAGCCAGTCAGTCAATAATTCCATTAATAAGCGAATTTGAGCATGTCACACATCTCAGTGAGTGAGACGAAAGTACTCACAAGAGGAAGACGACAACGACGACGACGACTTTCACCCGGAATTTCACTAGAGAGTATGGGTGAAAGTCTAGTAGAACGAGCTTGAAATCGAAACTAAAGAGAATGGAATTTTAATAAATTATGAAATATACGTGTATATATATAGGAGAATAATTCATTTGCATACAAGATAAATCTTGGGTCTATGATGCTCATGAAATGTTGACTCATGCCGGAGCTGGAGAAAGTGTTTGCAAACTTTCTCCTTGGGGCTCGGAATAAATTGGTACTTTTCCTTCCCTTCCTCCCTATCAATTATTTACCCTGCATAATAATGCGGCTATAATGCATAATGTGGAAGCGCGTGGGTGTGTACGTTCATTACTACTTACTACTTTCGTCGTATTCGTAGACATTCAGTCTACATTCACCTGCTTCCTTTCTCCTTGTCTTGAGCTGCTCTTGGCATAAATAAAATGTGGGAGAAGGGACTGTGGATAAAAATAATGGAATGAAAACGTGTATTATTACATCACAATCTTTTAAATAAAGAAGGAAAATCAATAGTTATATTATGTACTATGACTATATTTGTAGTATAGAAGGTGAAAGTAGCTCTTGTTGTGTGTTGTTTTTAATGGTCCTTCGAGCCGGATGATAAAACTAAACTTGTGATTTTTTGTATTTGTATTATTTCCCTTTGGCACTGATGTGTGTGTGTAAGTGAGTGAGTCACATATAAATACATATTTTCATTCTGGTTTTTTTTTCTTCAAGGAACATTAAAAATCAGTGCTGGAGCCCCTTGGGTAAGGATTGTGAATACAAGTCGTCTAGCAGCCAAGCGTGGAGCCTCAGCAAGATTGTCACAGCATAGCATCCGAGTGGAAACGAATGTTGACGTGGATGAGCCAAGAATATTTGTTCGTATCCTTCAAAACCCTCAAAACGGCGTCATTACGGTAACTTTAACTATGGTTTTTTATTTTTCTGCTTTCACTGCTTTCACTGGTTCCACTGCTTTCACTGCTTTCACAACATGGACAAATACGAGTAGATTGCTTTTTCCTACAAGAGACAAGACGCGATACTAAAGACAGTTTTGGATTGAACCTTATCATAATATTGTATAGTATCATGAGATTTATATTAGGTTAGTGTATCTAGAGTAGTGCAGATAGAAAAACAAATGACTTTCACCACAACGTTTTTTTATGTTTTATGAAGTTTCTCTTGCCAACTTTATTCTAAGCGAAATTCAAATTCTCGTCGAATGCAAATATTTATTTCAGCTTTCTTTCTTCATATGTATCTTATTTGTTTAGTTTGTTTCAAAGATATTCAACGCGTAGACCTATTTTTTGTATAGATTTTAGTCATTGAACGTTTTCTTGGCCTGTGATAGAGATATACGCACTAATGTAAGACAGCGATATTTAAATTTAGTAATTTATTGCTCGACTTTTTACGTTGTCAAAAACACGTACAATGTACGTTTGTTCAAAACACAAACATTTTTTCATGTCTTAGTGAATATGCAACGTTTGTTTTTAAACTTGGCGGTATTTAGCACCTAGAAAAATCAAAATTTACAGTGTTTGAACAAAGCAGCAAATTTAAAATATTTTTTTAAAATTTCAAGCACGTGTCTAAACTGATTATTTTGCTTTAAAATATCAAATTTCTCCTATTTAAAAATCATATTGTAACAAATCAAGCCCCTGTTTTCGTTCTGAACAAAACAAAGCTGTGTATGACACGTTTTAATTTAAATATACGCCTAACAATGACAGCAATGTATCTCTTATCTACATATAGTACCAATGTTTTCGCCGTCTTTATTGTGAGCTTCAAGCTTGTAAATGGTTACGTTGAAAGTGAAAGGGAGAGAAAGTGTAGACAGAAGGCGGTAAAAGTGATAAATTTGACTTGAGACCAGATGGAGATGGAGAGACGTGCAACTACTTTCATTCCTGCGAATTCTTCTCCTGATGACATAATATCAAGGAGAAAGTGAGAGAGAGAGAGAGAGAGAGAAAGCGAGAGGAAATACTTGGGTGAAAGAGAGCGTGAAAGATGGGATAGAAATTTGAAATATTTCCAGTTATTTAGTGACACGAACGCGGAGAGTAAACCAACAGCCACAAGGAACTGCCAAGTATTTCGTTTCTCGTATTTAACGTTCCTCTCAAAAGCCTCCAATGTGTACCTTCCTTCTCCCGTTCGTCTTTCTCCACACTTTCTCTCGCTTTCTCTCTCTCCACTCGTCGTTCGTCTTTCGCGAATCCTCGTAAATCTTGTGACTCTCAGCTTATCGTAATCGTACAACTCAAAACAAGGCTTGGTTTCTCTCTATCTCCCGACTGATATTTCCACGTAGCTCTACAAACACACAAAATTTCTATAAGAAAACATATTATGCACTTTCTTGAACAGTTTTTAGCCGCAAGCCTCCAATATGCACTGTACATAGCCCACGTTCCGTCATTTGCTTATGTCTAATGCAGCTTGAAATTTACATGCGGTGAAAGCAGCTTTCTCCATTCTATATACTAAATTACACACAATAAATTCATATTATGTTTCGCTATATTTTGTTCTGTTTTATTTTTGCGCGTGAAGGTGAACGAGACAGAGGCAAGGAGCTTTACGCTCGGTGACATGTCACGTGGTGTAGTGGCGTACCGAAGTGATGGCGCAAGCGCTGTGGAGCGCGACAGCTTTACTTTTCAAGCTGCTGTTCAGGCCATTACTGAGTCGGCACAAGGGGAGCTCGAGGTTGCTATCTATCCTGAAGCCTATTGGACACCGCTTAATGTAAGAGAAATAAAATTTCCATGATATTTATGCGCATGTGCAGAACTGTTTTAAAATAGCACTAAATTTAAATGTAAACGTTTTTTTAAAGGTTGGCGCTAACGGAAGCGTTACAGTTAAAGAAAATAGTTCAGCTGTAATCTGGCCTTCAAGTCTACACATAACAAATCCTCATATTCCACCCAGTGACATACTATTTACATTGACTAAGCCTCCAAGGCATGGCTATTTGGCCATTGACCCCGCCTCTCAGAGTTCACAAGGTAAGGTCATTGGCATTTGATTGAAATTGCAATTTAGGCTGTAAACAGCCACACGTTCCTATTACAACCTGTCATTACATTTTTAAAAAAAATTACAAAGAAAGCTAGAGAAAGTTGGAGAAAGTTGGTGAAAGTTAGTTGAAGTATTGACGTATTTTTGAAATTGCAGTGCATGCATTTGTATTTTGTAAAATTTAGCGAGTGAAATCGAAATGCATTAAATTCACTTGTATTAACAGTGAGGATTTATTTATTTAGAAGATAAGGAGCTTTCACATTTACTTTCACTTTCAGTTTCAGCTGCTTAAACTTTCAAGGATAGGGATTCGAATTCCCTATTTCAAATTCTTCAAATAATACATGTGCTGTTTAGAGGATATAGTTTTCCCAACAGCCTCTAAATTCTGTTTAGATACTATTGTGAGAGCCACAATGGAGAGTAGAGAGTGCACTTGCGTTTATTTTGTACTAAGCGTAGTTTCGATTTTTCTATTTTCTTGTTTGTATTTGGTTAGATGGGAGATTGGAGGACGGAGCGCATTATGTGACCATGTGGGACCAAACTACTATTAATGCGGGACGACTCCGCTACATTCAATCCGAACCAAATAAAACTCATGACTCTATGCACTTTGACGTGACCAATGGAGTTCAGAGCCTGAGAAATCTGAGACTGGACTTTATTGTTGTCCCCACTCACTTGCTCCTCGCCTCGGCTCCTGTTACAGTCAGCGAAGGTGAGTTTATTTTTGTTTGATGCACATTCATGTCACTACTTGGAAAGCTCTTAAATATATTTTGTGTTAAGTTTAGTGTACATATGTATGGATAACCATATGGATGGTTATAGAGGAGTTTTTCAGCATAAAAAAGCTTTAGTTGTGGTAAGCATTGACATTTTAAAACCTCCAGGTATACGTAATTAGTAATTTTGTCTACTTAAGTTAACGATATTTTGTATGTGAGCAAACGTAAATGGAAATACAATATTTTTGCAATTTTTTAAATAAATGCAAACAAATTATTTCTCAGTTTTAAAAAAGCGTAAATACAATTTTCAACTAAAAAAAATGAAATATCACAAGGATTATCGACCAGTAAAACGCGTAAATATTATATACATTACTACTGCCACAATACGTTTATACAAAACAATGTGCAACCTTATAAAGACCTAAACTTAAATACCACAATTTGCAACCTACAAAACATGTGTATGTAAAAACTTGACTCTGACAAAACACGCTCATGCAATAATTAAGACTTGAAAAAAACGTAATTGCAAGAATCTTTAAATTTAACAAACACGCAAATACAACAATTTGCAGTTTAAAAAAAACACGATAATACAGCAATTTGTAACTTTAAAATAACGATAATACAATAATTCGCAACTGTCAAAAATATATAATTACAGGAATTTTTAAATTAAAAAAAAAACAAGTAAATACAAAAATTTTCAACTTCAAAAACAAGTAACTATAACATTTTGAAATTAGAAAAAGACGTTAATTGAACAACTTGCAACAATCAAAACGATTAAATAAACCAATTTGCTACTAGCACAACGTGTAAATACAACCAATAATTGCAACTTTAAAACATAAATACAAAATATTTTGTTTTTATTAAATTAAAGAAATGGTTTCCTTAAAAAAAGGAATTAAACCATGTATTTCCAGATCTTTTGAAACATCTTTTGTTACAGAATCTATAAAAATCGCGTTTAGACTTAAAACACATGAATTCAGGTTCGTCACTTAACTTAAAGTAATTTTAGGCGACTGGAACAATGCATACAGACTGTCAATTTAAGTACAATAAACTAGATACACTGTTCAAATATGAGCAGTCTACAGCAGCCCAGTGCAAGACAATCTGTCCCTAATGAGCTCTTAAAAAAAAGTGACCGAGGACCGAAACGTACCTTTCTTTTTGGCCTCATTTGAGCCTCCGTATTATTTAACACAGGCCGTCCTGAGCTTGTCTCAAAAGTATAGAACTGACCGGACCTCCGGTCAGTGCAATCGGTCCTACCGGTCACCGGCTCCGTGTCTTACACTGCAGCAGCCCACGCAAAATAAAAAACCCTTTCTACAAAGTTGGACTGCACATTTATATACATAACAGATGCAATCCATCTACTACGCATGATTTACCCAGGCATCCAAGTAATACTGTACAACTTCACATAGTCCTGCATTTACTTACTTATGACTAACATAAATAGACTACATAGATACAAATGAATTCGAGCTTGTAGCGTCAAGAGTAGTAGTATAGTATATAATATGTATTAGTTGACAAGGATTTTTTTTACTTACTTTCTTTAACTTTCCATTTTCCTCCTACAATAGTTGTGTCTTGTACTTTCTCTTTCATACTTTCTCCCGGCACACAAGCTAGCAGCGAAAGTCGAAAGGGAAAGTCTCAAGGAAAAAGACGAACAAGAGAGTTTACTTTTCTTTCTCGTGAATTTTTCTTTTTTTTTGTGTGACAACGGAAACTAAAGACAATAATGTGACTCCACGGATGTCATGCGATACATGAGGGAAAGAAGAGACGGGGAAGAAAAGCAAAGGGAAAGTGACGCGCACTCTGTATATCTTCCTAGGCTGAGCGCATAGGAACGCATAGGGAGAGAGCAACAGCGAAACTAAGCCTTTGTGTACAGTATAATGCATATATACACATAGAATACTCCAGTGACAAGTGTAACTTATGGACTTTTACTTTACTTTCCCTCCACCTCCTCCCTGATCTTTCACTCTGTCACAGATAAACTTTGGAAATTAAACTTTTCTTAGGGATTACCTCGTGTCTTACTTCCAGATCCAAACCAGACAAACACGAGGCTCATATCCTCCACCCATTCCCTTCCAAGTAGCTACTTTCTCTGCTTTCACTGCTTTCACTACTTTCACTACTTTCACGACTTTCACCATTTCCCCTTTCCTCATCACTAATGGCAACATATAGAAAGAAAGTAATATCTTTATGGTCTACTCTACTGCGAGCTTCCAAAGTCTAAATAGTGCTTCTACACACACACACACACACGTAGAAAAAATTTTGCCCTAGAATTTATATACTCGTGCTTGGAGTGTGACAGAGACTGTAAGCTAATAATACAGCTGCCCAGGGAAAGCACCAGGGGAAAGGAAAAAGCTGTTTATGAAGAGATTGGAAGCTGTAGATGGTAGACTGTAGACTGTATGTACAGTATGATTTGATTGCATTAGCACAGCCCTGATTGTGATTGATTTTACTATCAAAGACCCATTACGGGGAATCCAATGGGATGAAATAGTCAAATGAAAATGAAAAAACAGAGACAAAGAAGTGAAAGTCAATATTGTTTTATGACAGACTTTCACTTAATAGGAATTAAAATATTTTTGACGCAATTGACGTCAGTCATTATGATCTAATTTGCAATGGAATGTGTGTTGTTAGTCTTTTAAATCTAGATTTAGCCGAAGCGCTAACTGACAGGGGTGTTTTTGAGTCAATTTCAGCAGCATTTTACATACATTTTAATTTACCTAGTAGGCAGATATGTACGTTAATTTCCCTGGAAATTTAATATTATTGAGAAAGTTACAAAAGCTATTTTTAAATGAAGGAAGCTGCTTTCTCTGCAGGTGAAAGTCCATATCATCTGTGAGGAACCAAAATGACATATTTTTTTTCAGCTACAAACATTATATCATCTATTTACAAAAATATTTAAACATGTCTTAAGAGCATTTAAATATAAAATTTTGCACCGTTTCAAAAACATGTAATTAGAACATTTTACTCTTTTCAAAAACATGGAATTAGAACATTTGGCATTTTTTCAAAAACATACAATAGGAACATTTTACACTTTTCAAAACATGGAATTAGAACATTTTGCACCTCTTTAAAAACATGGAATTAGAACATTTTGCACCTCTTCAAAAACATGAAATTAGAACATTTTGCACCTTTTCAAAAACATGGAATTAGAACATTTTACAATTTTCAAAAACATGGATTTAAAAAATTTAACACTTTTCAAAAACATGAAATAAGAACAATTTGCACCTCTTCAAAAACATGTAGATAGGACATTTTACATTGTTAAAAAACATAATAATAAAATATTTTACAAATTTTATTTTACAAAACTCCTAATCAACATTTTACGCATGTTTCGAATTTTGTTTTTATGACATTGCTCATTTTGATTGTAGCTTAAGATGGATGCGGGTCATTTTGGTTTTTCACAAAAGATATTAATTTAAATGATTTTCCTCTACAAAAATACTGTCAAAGATAAATGAGCGAACCATTGGATTTTTTTTGTCACCACAACACAAAAACGTGTTAAAAATCTGGATCTCGATGAGGTTTCTGTTAATTTAGAATACAATACAAAAAAAAAGAAAACGAAAAAGAAAAAACACAAGGAAGAACAAAAAAGCATTACGCTATTATTTCCCAGATTAGATGAGTCAACTTGCCCTTATTGCGGTTGTAAATTACTATTTACGGGGAGAAAAGCTTCTCATTCTCTCAGACTGTGTGATTCTAAAGTGTTTTATAAGGGAACCATAAGAGATTTCCATTGCAATTAATTAAACCACGTCAGAGGGTTGCTATGGCGATCCAAGGATTTATTGCACCTTCCGTCGACCCAATTCCCACACTCAGACAACCCACACACATGCAGGCAGGCTGTATGGAGAAAGCAATGGCGCTAGTTCAAAAGTGAAAGCAATCATTAAGCTAAACGCCGCCGCGGCTCCTCGCTTTCTCTCTCACTCTCTTTGATCCTAAAACACGTAATGTCTTTATATAGGAAAATAGGGACGACTTTGTATAAGAAATTAAAGTGAAAGCACTAAAGAATTAGCACCGCACTTAATTACACTTTGGACAGGGAGCAAAGCGACTCTTTAATTTTCTCCTCATCTTTAATTTCTTATTCATTTTCCACTCAAAGAAAACCCATTAAAACTATTAGAAACATGTCTAACTAAAGTATGTAGAGGGCTACACAGTCTAACAAACAGGCAAGGATATTTATATATACGTATAATAACATATGCGTTGCTGACAATATTGTTTAAGTCATTCTTAAAATAATTCATTGCCTATGTTATGAGACAAAGGACAATATGGCTGCGACAGCGGTTTTGTAGCGTCAAAAATTACCCACTAAAACGTAATAATTTTCAAATATTACCTTGAAACAATTTAAGAAAGTGTTTTGAATTTTTACCATATACGTTTTAAATTGTCCAATGATGACGTCATTGCATTGGTTTGACCACTTGGCCTACTTGGCTGCTGATGACATTTCATACTAAAGATTGCCATTTACGCAATGCACTATAGTTAAGCTGATTACAAGGGCGGTATAAAAGTATTAAAAATAGAGACTTTTTGATAACGTCATTTGTAGACAATTCCTTTTGAAATTTTGTAAACTGCGTTTTTGTTTTGGCCATCGCAGGCAGCCCCCGCTGATTGAATTTTCAAAAAACATGTTAATAGGTCATTTTCCAAGTTTTTAAAAATACGTTAAAATAATGTATTGACTTTTAAAAAAAAACATGTAAATAATTTTGTTTGTGTATATCAAAAACATGCAAATCATAAACATTTTCCACTTTTCTCAAAACGTGTAAATAGAACATTTAATACTTTTCTAAATCAAGTAAAAGAACATTTTTCACTTTTTTTAAACATGTAAATATAACATTTTGCTTTATTACAGAAATCAATAAAATTAAAATATTGGTTTTTTCGTACGGCAAACAATTGCTGCCTAAAAGTAATTCCTTCGCCTGCCCCGGGATTCAAATGACAGTTTAAATTTACATTTTTAAAAAATTAAAAACCTGTTTTCCTAAAAAATGTTTCAAACAGAGGTTTAAAACAATCTAAAGCGCACGAAAAGTGCATTTAAAAACAAAATTGCTAAAAATGAAAGTAATTCTCTTATAAAATTTTTGCAATTTTGTAGAAAATTGCTTTCACTTCCCGTTTTTACCACCCAATTACTGCATCAATAAACTGTAATGTAATATACCTAGTATCTAGTATCCATAAGCAGACAACATACAAACTTTTCCATATAATGGTATGTCTCGTAGATATAAGTAGATAAAAACCCATCACCCATCTAATGGACCTTTATTACCAAACCAATTACAGGAAACTCTATCGCCCTCAACATTACCCACCTTCACGCCGCTCAAAATTACTTTGCAGATAAATTGTGGGAAGTTCAAATTATATCCTCACCCTCCCATGGCACTCTCTCCATGATCTCTCGACCCAAGACCCCCCTCCAAACTTTCCCCTACAAAGCACTTCAGGATGGGAAAATATTCTACACTCACGACGGCTCAGAAACTCTATCGGACCAATTTACAGTCCTCGCCTCGACTGGGAAGTCTTCGTCTTTTTCAAACCCTGGAGGTTCCGCTTCCGGCTCCGGCTCCGGTTCCAGCTCCAGTGGGACGAAAAAAGAGAAAGCATCCGCTGGAGAGAAGGGTGGAGATGGGAGTGAAAATCGAATAAGTCAACCGCATGTAATTGCAATCAAAATAATCCCAGCCAATGACCAAATCCCACGAGTGGTCAATAACACGGGAAGCTGGGTTTGGGCTGGAGCCTCCGTCCCCATCACGTCATCTGAATTAGGTTCAGTGAATTATGCAAATATTTCTGTCAAACGAATTTTGCTTCTACGTACAAACGACGTACGGGGAGATGTCTTGTTATTATATATCGTCAGTGAAGAACCAAAATGACCGATATCCTAATCAAGCTTCAATCAGAATAAGCTATGTCATAAAAAAGAAATGAGAAACATGCGTAAAATGTTAATTAGGAGTTTTAAAAAAACGTAAAATGTTCTATTTACATGCTTTTGAAAAGTGTAAAATGTTCTATTTACATGCTTTTAAAAAGTGTAAAATGTTCGATTTACATGCTTTTAAAAAGTGTAAAATGTTCGATTTACATGCTTTTAAAAAGTGTAAAATGTTCTATTTACATGCTTTTAAAAAGTGTAAAATTTTCAATTTTCATGTTTTTGAAAAGTGCAAAATTTTCTATTTAAAGGGTCGCAAGACATATTTGTATATTTTTGTAGATAGTTGATATTGTTTTTAGCTAAAAATGGATATGGGTCACTTTGGTTCTTCACAAAGGATATAATGTAATTACAGGGGTGTAGTGGATCTGAAAGTGAGGTTCTTATGGTAATTTCTGAGCCCAGGGTATTACTAGGAAAATATTGATTTTCCGTGTATGTGTGTGTGTGTGTGTAATGTGTCTCTCTTCTGTTATGTCTCTTGTGGTGGCGTTTTCTTTGTTGGTCGACGAGGAACAGCTGGGACAGATGCGGATTCGGATGCGAGTGATTTGGTGTTCTACGTGGTTGGGACGAGGGGCGGTTACCCGGCGGTGGTGGATAAACTGGATGTCCCTCTGAGCAATTTTACACAAACCATGATTAATACGTCCCAAATTATCTTTGTTCACAAAGGTTTGTCTACACATTTTTTTTGCATTTTTAAAATAGTTGATAATTACATAGTGGTGATTACATGGTTTTGACAACTTGCAAATAAGCAGGCTATACTGCAGGCAAATTTTAGACACAGGGCCGGATAATGCAGCCAGGACATAGGCAGCCCCCGCTGCCTGAATTTTCAAAAAAACATGTACCTAAATGGAACATTTTCCAATATTCAAAAATATGTAAGAAGAATAATTTGGCTTTTCAAAAACATGAAAATACAATTTTGTGTGTACATTTCAAACACATGGAAATAAAACAGTTTTCACTTTTCTCAAAACATTTAAATCGAAAAGTGAGCATTTTTTAAAAACATGCGAATTTAACTCTTTGCACTTTTCAAAAATATAAAAAAAGAATATTTTTTGAATTTTTAAAAACATATGCAAATAAAACGTTTTGCACATTTTAAAAACATGGAATTCAAACATTTTCAACTTTTCTTAAAACATGTAAATAAAACCGCTTGGACGTTTCTGAATCAAGTAAAAAGAACATTTTTGATTTTTCTAAAACACAAAATTACAAGGTTTTGCTTTACCAATTAAAACCAATAATAAAATCAAAATGGTGGTTTTTGTATTAAAAAAAATTGCTGCCTAAAAGGAATTTCTGCGTCCGGCCCTGTTTAGACACTATTTAAGAATACACATAAGTTAGGTAAGGGATTTAGGTGTCAGTGTTTAAAACAGGTACTAAATTAACTAATTTTAAAACAAAATATGTTATTGGCCGATAGATTATGCTACTTTTGCGTTAAAATAAAAAAGCTAAATTTCTTACTTACAAGGAAGGGCCAACACATGTGCGCCGACTTTTAACTTAAGTTTGTGCGCGTTATACGTGTCTATGACAACTAGTAAACGTGTGCTAAACCATTTTTTTCACAGGTCCAAAATTCGCCCACAGTAGCCCGCCAAAGTTTAAAAAATTGAATTTTTGGTTTTTTGCAACCCAGTAGCTCCTACAATTTCCATCCGATTTTCAAAACATTTGAAGTTTTGTGATCTCTGACACATTGCCTAGAAAGTAATTTCTCGGTTTTTGAAAATTCGAAAATTTTATTTTTTTTCAAAAAATTATTGTAAAAACCATTTTTCAGAGGCCTTTATATCAGCCTCATTTTTTGAAAAAAATTAAAATTTTCGAATTTTCAAAAACCGAGAAATTACTTTTTAGGCAATGTGTCAGAGATCACAAAACTTCAAATGTTTTGAAAATCGGATGGAAATTGTAGGAGCTACTGGGTTGCAAAAAACCAAAAATTCAATCTTTTTAAACTTTGGCGGGCTACTGTGGGCCAATTTTGGACCTGTGAAAAAAATGGTTTAGCACACGTTTACTAGTTGCCATAGACACGTCTAATGCGCACAAACTTAAGTTAAAAGTCGGCGCACATGTGTTGACCCTTCCTTGTTAATACATATTGCGTTTATAGTAATTATATGATTTTATTCATACATATTTATAGAGTGTGACCACAATAAAGCGACGCAATTTTGCAGTATGTTGCATAGTGGCAGTCGGCGGTAGTAGAAATTTCGTAATTTAATGGTAATGAAACAAGTTTAGTATGTGTAGATGTAATAAACATGAAAGATTATTTTACTGTTTGAAGTTGCTTAACAAATATCTGTATGTGTACACATACGTATACATAGTATATAGTCATTGACATGGTTTTACAGAAATATTGTTGCCCTTAATGTAAATTTAAATACATAACCACATGAATAATTTAGATACATACAAAACCAGCATTTAAATACTCCTGTTGCTAGTTTCAAAATGCATTGCAAATTATGTTTGAGGTTTTAGCCTAAATGTGAGGACATGCATCCATAAAGAAAGTACTAGGAACTGATATCGTAAAAGGAAACCGCAAGCAAAACTAAAAGCTCCACTTGATACAAGTTTTAATGTAGCGTGCGTTTCATAATGTAATGCAAAACACAGGTTCAAGGCAGAAAATAAAAATAACGCAAAATTTTATACTTTAATTCATATGCACATAGGTCTGGACCTTTCCCGCTCTTGGTTTGAATTTGAACTGTCTGATGGTTTAAACGAGGCTGCAAAGGAACAATTCAATGTAAGCGTGAAGAAGCCAGTTCTCTTGGTTTATGAAGGACGGGTACGGCTTGCAGTCTTTCCATTAACCCAGACACAATTCAAACCAGAGAATTTACTGGTCAGGAGTAGCGATGGAAGGGAAATAACGTTTCAGGTAACTACTTGAGTTTTTTGAATTAGTTTATTTCGATAGTTAAAATTTGTTCGACTTTCACTTTGCTTTCACTTTGCTTTCACCTGACTTTCACTTTACTTTCGCCAGATTTTCACTTTACTTTCACTTAGTTTTCACTCCGTTTTTATTTTTTGTACTTTGACTTTGCGCATTCAGCCAGTGTTGAGTGTGGCTTGAATTTGCGTACAACTTTATATTTGCTTTCTCTGTGCACTTTTACGCTGTTAATTTCAAGGATTTCAATTTCCTTTCTATTTTCAAATACATTTTATAGTATTTTTATTTCTGGTGAACTCACAATCGCTATGGAAATTGTTTACAAATTTGAATGCTGTTTGTTAATAAATAACTTGCACTTTGTGCAACGTTCTAGTATGCATTTTATTTTACACTCGATCTATCTTATTTCATTATTACCCAGCCATGGAGGTTTTTTTCTTTATGTCTTGAGATGTATTCAGTGTACTAATTTATAGCCAAGTCCAGACCAATTTGCCTCAGTTGGGTGGCTTGACTAATTGCTTTTTTTCAAACTTTCTTGCGCATTCTTTACAGCGCAATACTTTCTTCTCTCAGCCTTCAAAATTTTTATAATTTATAATAGCTTCATTTAATTTTTTAACAGACCTATAGACTATAGAGTAGAATATGTAATTCCAAGATTTGCATTTTTGTTTGTTTTTTTGTTTGTACTTTTACTTGCAGACTTTCTCATTTAAATTTTTGTATGCACGAATAAATAAACTTGAGGATGTAAATACACGTTGACGTGCTACGTTATTTATTTGCTTCACTTTCCATTACAGTGTTTTCTAAAGTCCCCCTTAATTTACTTGAGAGCATCTTTTGTAATTAAGCATAAGAATAAAAAAACAAACAAAGAAAAAAGCTGATTCATTGCAGCAAAGCTTTCGCTTACCTCTACTTTCATTCTCTACAGACAACAACGACAAAATCTGAGTCGTTCAGACAATAATAATACACGGTTTAAGTTTGTGTATTTAGAAGGAGAAAGTACCTAGGTTTAAATAAATATTGATTTATAATTTTTTTATTTTATTAAATAGATAAAAAACAATTCATGCAATTTGTATGTATGAGATTTTTCATATGTTTGACATATATTTTAAATTCTATTGATATTAAAACCTAGTTTTAAATTAACTTTGTTTGTTCAGTCTTAATCAAAAAGTTTGCATGGGAGTTCTAAATTTGTGATGAGTTATTTCTAACCCCAGTCAACCCCCCAGAGGTATCTACACGTAATACGTTTTGTGTTTAGGAATACCCTTTATATAGAGCTTTTTCACATTGGAGAAAGTCTAAGAATTTACTATGCATTTTACTATCCATATGAGGTTAAATAATTGAAGATTTAATACAAGCCACATTATTGATTTTCCTTTCCTTTCCATAATGTTCTTTGAACAGTACAAACCCATTTAAAACCAGTATTTAATTTTGTAAAAGTTTAAAAAGCACGCATTTAGCTTACTTTTTAAACTAAAACCACCAGCGCAAGATGCATGATGTAATACGTACAACTGATTAGATATTTTTCATACTTCAAGAACGATCTGTTATCAGATCTCCGTCTTTTGTTTCCTGATGCTATATGTATGTTCTAGCTTTTGAATTTTCACTGGCCTTGACGTAGTACTACTATTATTATTCCTAAACCAAGTCAGGATCGAGATTGATTGAGTGTCAGCAGTTGATAATCTGACTAAAAGGTTTTACAATAGAGTGAAAGTTAGTCCCTAGTTCGAAATGAATTTTCAAAAACAAAAGTTCCCGTGATGCCTTTATCCTGTCAATAATTGTACCAGTATTGTCTACGTAGTGCTAGCGGCAATCTTTTCTCGTGTATGGTGAAAGTGGTGAAAGTAGTGAAAGTGGTGAAAGCAGTGAAAGCAAAGTAAAAGTTGCTTTACAATACACTTATTTTTTTACGATCGTGACTCCAATGGAATATCCACCAAAATTTCTAAAGACAATACTTTCACTTTATTGTGTGCGTGTTCTACTTTCTCTTTCAAGCAATTGTGGTATTGCATGCGAGTGTTTTAATTATAATCGCAATACTGG
Source organism: Dicyrtomina minuta (assembly GCA_949802685.1). Lineage (NCBI taxonomy): Eukaryota > Metazoa > Arthropoda > Collembola > Symphypleona > Dicyrtomidae > Dicyrtomina > Dicyrtomina minuta. The sequence continues at coordinate 76,853,668 of OX461810.1, forward strand.
TCCATTATTTCGTAATACATACATATAGCAATGACTTTCTATTATAGCAAATGATTGAAAGTTTGGCTATATGTATATAGGTATAAATCCCATCGTAATAGCATAGTGATTGGGCCATTTGTCTTTCACCTTCTTCTTGCCTATGGCCAGGAATGGCCTTTAGAATTACAAGATTGGCTTTGATTTTTTTTCTTTGTGTGTTAGTAGTGATGGTGGTGGTGGCGGTGAAGAAAGTGGAATTACTTTTTAAACTATTTTTGTATTGTTTATCTTTCAGACGCAGACGGGTGGAGGACCCGGACTGGGCCAAATATTGATTGAACGGGGAGAGAATAACTTTTCCCCGGTGTCGACTTTCACCCAAACAGATGTGAACAACGGGAAAATATTCTACCAGCACACGAATGAGTTTAGAGGTCACAAGGGCAATGACACCATCCGCTTCACAGCTACTTCAAGGTATTGTTTTCACTTTCTTTTGGCAGAACTTCTTTTTGAATGACTGAATGACGTTCGTTCAACAGCGTTGCTGGATTTTTGAGGCGTCACTTATTGTAAACACAGCATACTTCAACATGCTATGGGCTCATACTCATGTCCACAGACATTTAACGACTTTAACAAATCTATTGCTAGTTTTTGACAAGGTGCAAAATGTTCTTTTTTCATGTTTTCGAAAAGGTGCAAACGTCAAATTCCATGTTGTACAAGTTGCAAAATGTTCTATTCACATGTTTTTGAAAAAGTGCAAAAATGTCTAATTCCATGTTTATGACAAGAGACAAAAATGTCTAATTCCATGTTTTTGACAAAGTTCAAATTTTCCATTTAGATGTTTTCGAAAAAGTGCAAAAATGTCTAATTTCATGTTTTTGACAAAGTTCGAATTTTCCATTGACATGTTTTCAAAAAAGTGCAAAAATGTCTAATTCAATGTTTTTGACAAAGTGCAAAACGTTCCATTTACATGTTTTCAAAAAAATGCAAAAATGTTTAATTCTATGTTTTTGACGCATTTATTATATCTCACATGGTGTACACCAATAATCATACAATCATTTTTTTATCTAATTTGACTATTTTTTTAAACTTAAAATTTTAGTATAAATCTTTTTAAAACATTAAGTAAACCTTATTTGCCCAAATTATTACCCGGTTGTTACCCCCAAAACAAGACAAATGATTTTAAAATACATAACCTATAAGCAATCAAATAAAAATACGCATTAAATCACAAGTGTCTACTTAATCTCAATCGTAAATCTGAGGATGAGATTTCAAGATGACAACCTATTTCTGTTTCAATAAATGTCTCTCCTGTATTTTGCAATTTAGAATAAACCAAAAATCAGGACAACGAATAGCAAACAAACAAAAAAGTGAAGGAATCCAAAAAGATCTGCAGCTTTTTTAACAGGGTATAGGCACGTGTTCCTGTAAAACCTGTAGTTAAAATGCAGGATGGCATGATTCGTAAATTGTAAAAATACACTCGTCTTGCATTTTTAAAGTATCCGTTTACGTTAGACAAACTGTTACTACTAACCGGTACCGATACCGGTACTGGTTCAGGTGATGTTACATACCCGGGAACAGGTTTGACTTGTAACAATAAAATCAAACCACAAGCCATTGAATGTTGTTTTTTAGAATTCAACAAGAAGCCGGGTATCTCGTCAATTGGAATAATTTGAGCTCATGGCTCATGCTTTCCTTACTACTACTTGTATTTCAAGTCCTACACTCGGATTCGTTCTGGTTTTTTTTCGATTTAGATTGCCGAGCATTGTGTATCGTATGTTTGTTTGTTTGTTTGCTTCCTTGGTTGTGTATGTTTGTCTGTGCGTGGGCAATTTATCTCGTGAAAAATGTTCTCTGTCCGACTCTTAGACCTTCCGTTATTATTGTTGTTGGAGCGTTGGATGTTCAGGGGACTGAACAGGAAATGTCACATCCATCATACAGCCCCAGCCACATCTCCTGCATCCCAATTTCCTATTGTATTCATTGAGGGGTTCTGCACAAATGGCGTTAACCAATATAGAAAATTTAGAATACTTTCTACACACATTTTTATACAAACATTAATTTGATGGGGCTTCCCATTTTGTGGTTTATTATCTTTGACGTAATTTGTGGGTGACCCTTAAACTCTTAGATTGCTATGCTAAACGAATTTACTATTTTTGGCCCTCTTCTCGTTCGTTTGTTCTTCGTGTAGTATATCGAATTACAAGAAAACCGTGCTTTCACCATTTTCTTATTTCCTTCCTTAAAAACATCCGACTTTCTCTTCAGACTTTCTCCTGTTTCCCCAAACTAATATATTTGATTTCCTGTTTCTTTTTTTTTCTTTTTGTGTTCACAATTTAAATCTTAAATTTCCAATTTCCTCATTCCACCCGTTTTTTTTTGTAACTTACCTACATGGTAATAATTTGACACTGTAGATTCTAAAAATGTATTAACGGACGAACAATGAACATACAAAAGAATAATTTAGAAGGTTGATATTCTGTTAGTTATTTAATGTTATGTAATGTAATCGAATTTTTTTTATTTTAAAATAGGTACGCAGATCCGTTGGATAACGTTACTCTGGAGATTGACGTGAGTGTAAGCGGAGCAGCACTCGGCGGCCTTCAGCGCTATGTGTCTATCCTACCTCTACTTCTGAAGGAAGGCGGTCAAGTGGCGCTCACGAATGAGAATTTGAATTTCAGCGCTCTTACGGATTTTATTCAAATACATCACCGAGGTTAGTTTAGTATTTTTAAAACGCTTTATTTAATTTAAAATGTAATTAATTACCTGCTACATATACAAAATTTTGCAGTTACAAATGCTCACAATTGAGCAGTTTGAAAGTCAGCTTGTACAGCGTACGCATATCATCTGTGAAGAACCAAAATGACCGATATTCATTTTCAGCTAAAACCAATATTAACTATTTTCAACAATATTCAAATATGTCTTTGGAGAATTTTAAAACAACATTTTACAATTTTTACAAACATTGAATATGGAATTTTTGCACCTTTTTAAAAATATGTAAACAAAACACCTTACACCTTTGCAAAAGCATGGAATTAGATATTTTTGGGCCTTTTCAAAAATATGTACATAAATAGAACATTTTGCACTTTTTCAAAACCATGGAATTAGACATTTTTGTACCTTTTTAAAAACGTGTAAATTGAATATTTTACGCTTTTAAAATACTCCTAAATTAATATTTTAAAACATTTTTTTAATTTTGTTCTAATGAAGTAGTTTGTGTTGATTCAAGCTTAATTTGGATATGGGTCATTTTGGTTCTTCACAGACGATATGTATTTTCTAAGGAAATATAGACGCACTATCTTCATTTATAAATTTCTTTACACGTGACACTTAGTCTTTTAGCTGTCTTAATTTTAATTGAAAATAATTGATCCAGTTTAAAAAAAGGCACACGCACATAAAGTTGGTTCTGCGCGTTCCCATGTCAAGTTCAAAAATTCTAAGTTATATGGTATTAAGGACACGTGGGACAGAAAAGTTACCATTTTTGAAATTTAGTCCTTGGCATTAAAATGCTACTACACTACGCTACTGCTAATTCCTAAATTCCTGACAGTGCATGTCTTGTCTCGTTCTCGTTTTCGTTTTCGCTTTCGCTTTCGCTTGTGCGTGCTTCCTCTTGATTCTAGAGATGAGTTAAGAAGGCATAGCGGACAACAAATGAGTGGAGAAAGTCCCATGGACACCGAATGCCAACCAACCTCAAGACAGGACAATGAAGGGGAAGTAGGGGAAGACAGAGAGATAGAGAGATGGACGGAGAAAGTCCCATTCCGACCTCTGCGTCCTAATGAGCGGAGATTAATGAATGGATGGGGAAAGTTTAGACTGAGAAAAACACAGGGCCCGTGACTAACTTTCTCTCTCAAGAGTTTGACTTTGACTTTGAATTCGCATTGGAATTTGGAATTCGAAATCGACTTTCACTTTCACTTTCTCTTTCCTTCCTTCCTTCCCGTCGGTCGCTCTGCCTTTAATTTCCTTCTTGAAAAGCGAGCAAGTGAACGAGTGAGACTGACGCTGAGACTGAGACTGAGACTGGTCGCTGGTGAAGTTCACTTAAGTAAAATGCGTCCTCGCTAGTCTACCCTTCCATGTCGTTTTCTTCTTGTTATTTAATCACTATCTTAATCTAAATCTCAATCAAGCAACGCACATTGCATTCGCATTTTAGTACATAGGCTTCAACGGACAGATACGGACGGCTTAAGCAGAGATAAACACGATGATGAAACTTAACTTAATGCATTGATTGAAATCACTAGATTCACGTGATGCCTTAATTCACTTTAAGTCGATTTGGTGAAAGCAAGGCTTTTAAAATAAATGCAATTTTAAACCAATTTGTTTAGGGATTTTTCATGGGTAGGTACATACTATTTTTTCAAGAATGTACATATAAAATTTGCTATCGTTTTAAATGGTTGAAATATTTAAATCCAAAGTAATGTGTTGTGTTATTCTGCATTTTAAAGTTGCGCAGTTTCAACTTTTTAATTTTTTAGAATAATGTTAATGAAATAATTTGTTCTTTTCCAAGAGAAATAGAACATTTTGTAGTTTTCAAAAATATTTAAATACAATATTTAGTTTTTTAAAACATGTAAATAAAACGTTTGGGACATTTCCAAAACGTGCACAACATAGAATCTTTTACACTTTTCAAATAAGTGCAAATACAATATTTTGCAATTTTTAAAACTATTTAAATAGAATATTTTGCACTTTTCAAATATGTGTAAATAGAATATTTTGCACTTTTCAAATATGTGTAAATAGAATATTTTGAACTTTTTAAAACCATGTAAATAGAATCGTTTACACTTTTTAAATACGTGTAGAGAGAATATTTTGCACTTTTGAAATCCATTTAAATAAAATATTTTACTATTTTTATTTTTAAAAACGTTGTAATTAACATTTTGCGCATCTCTTTCATGTGGTTGTTATTAGAAATAATTTTTGTTTTTAAATTAATCATAAATTGGGAGTAAGTCATTTTTATTTTTCCCTCAAAAATGTAATGCGCTGCCTACGACAGAAAATAATATTAGATCTGACAGTTATACTATTTCGTATTTAGCCAGCGGGCTGCCAATAGACTGATAAATCTAATGCAAATTCAACACTAAAATCATCCTACTCGCGCTTTACAGTTTATATAGCGTAACCTAAATTCTAAAACGATTATTGTTTAATTTTAATTTTTTGTAGGAAATATGTGGCGAAGTGTGGAGATGCCTACACTCCGTCTTCTCCTACACTCTACCCCCAAGAACGGTGAATTATTTTTTGGTGAGAAGGGAAGTGCTACCGGGACCGGGAGTGGGACCGGGACAGGTATTATAACCGGGACTGGATTTGGGCCTAGGACTGGTTTGTGTCGGAGTAGTAGGGCGGATTGTCTTAAAGATGGGGCCGAGATTTCTCTGATTCAACTTCAGCGGAGGATGTTGTTCTATGTTCATGATGATTCCGAGACGACGGCTGACTCGATAGAATTCTCATTGTTCCTTTTGACGGTGACTGGAGGGGGCGGAGGGGGAGGAGGGGGCGGGGGAAGTGTTGGCGGGACAAAGGAGAAAGTAGGCTCTTCCACTTGGCTGGTGAATGTGACTCTTCCGGTCCATATCACCCCCGTCAACGATCAACCTTTCCACATCACAAAATCCAAAGCACCCGTCCTCTCTGTCGTTCAGGTAACAAATGACAATTCACTTTCTGTCTTTCTTTCACTTGCCTTTCCGCTTCTCTATTTAATCCCATTTTAGGTTTCTCACGAGGGAACCACCACCCGCTCAGTACTCAAATGGCACATCTACGGGACTACGGGATATTTCAGTCTAAATAATGCATTTATTGTGATTTAAATTCAGTTTTCTAGTGTTTTTGTAGTTTGTAGAAGACAATTGCAGTTCGTAAATTTTTTAATGCAAGAAAAAATTTAAAATTTAAAAAAAGTTTGGTTTGTTTTAAAACGATTAAAATTTCATCCCACGGACTTTTATCTCGAGTTAAGTTATTGATTTTGAGGCAAAGCGGAAAAAGTCGACAAATAAAAATTTTGTAAAATTTTCTAAAAAATTCCAGAGTCAGTCCAGATTTATGACCCTATGCTTGTAACAACGCTTCGTCAGTTGCATTTGCAGTACCTGTAGAAAAAATTGAGTTTCAAAAAATAACTCTGTCACCTATTTTATTAAATATTTTTTGTTCTTGTTAAATTTAATTTGATGGACTTGTCCCGTTTTGCTATAAAACTCTTCAAATGCTTCTTGTTTAAGTTTAAGCCATGCGACATAAGTTGTACGGACAATAATGCAAGGTGGACCCCTTGTGAGTCCATCCCCACGGCGTCTTATGTTTTCTTGAAATGAAGCCTTTTGGCAACACATCTCATCCTGAGACAATTGTTTAGAGAAAGTCAAAGTCTTTCTCTACCAGTGTCCCCCCACCCCACTGCACTGCACTGACTATGTGCGCCACCCAAAAGCCCAAAATCTTCAAGTGCTCTTTTATTCTTTATCTCTACATTTATACCACTGATTGTAAGCCTGGAACTGGAAGGAATCCACTACAACATTTGCTTAACTTATTTTATTGACTCCGCGAAACCCGAAAGCTCTTTTAGTTCATAAATGTTACCAGTCAAAAACTAAAACCAAAACCAGGACACGATGTAGATTTTTTTCATTCTCCTGAATTTTTTAACACACAGGTTCAGTTTGAAAATGCCTAATTTAGTAGCTTGGTTTTCGAAATTAATTTCAACACGGCCTCAGGAATTGGTTGTACTATTCTAATCTGTATCATTCCGAATTTGAATTCTAAGTACATATTTACTACATTGCATTGATGAAACAAGTTTCGTAACAATTTTGACTGTACAATTACCTCAGGATTATTTTAGGCAGTGGTAGTATAGTAAAAGCCTGTGTTAGTTTGAAATATTGGAGTAATTTTGAGATACAAGCATTTTAGTTTTAGCGTTCTAGCACGAGCACTTTAAGTGAAATTTGGATATTTCGCAACCTTTTAAATTCAGCTGTTTCAGACCAGACATTACAAAGTATACCAACCGAAATTGTTTTTTTAAATGAATAAAGCTACCGAATTTTAATCATTCAAAACGCAGTATCTTGCACTTTTCAAATAACAAGTAAATACAACAATTTACACATTTTTAAAAGACGTAAAAACACATTTTGCACCATTTAAAAACACGTAAACAGAACATTTTGCAGTTTTCGAAAAGACGTAAACAGAACATTTTGCACTTTTCAAAAACACTTAAAAAGGACATTTTGCACTTTTCAAAATCACGTAACTAGAACATTTTGCACTTTTTAAAGACACATAAACAGAACATTTTGCACATTTCAAAAACACCTTAACAGAACATTTTGCACTTTTCAAAAACACTTAAAAAGGACATTTTGCACTTTTCAAAATCACGTAACTAGAACATTTTGCACTTTTTAAAGACACATAAACAGAACATTTTGCACATTTCAAAAACACCTTAACAGAACATTTTGCACTTTTCAAAAACACTTAAAAAGGACATTTTGCACTTTTCAAAATCACGTAACTAGAACATTTTGCACTTTTTAAAGACACATAAACAGAACATTTTGCACATTTCAAAAACACCTTAACAGAACATTTTGCACTTTTAAAAATCCATGTAAATACAACGTTTTACTCATTTTCAAACCCAGGAATTAAGTTTTTACGCATCCATCTTACATAGTTTAAGTTACGAATATAACTCGTTTTAATCTTTGTCTAAATTGGAAATAGACAATTATGATTCGTCACTCAAATTATTACGTGATGCCCACCTCAGAAAATATTTCAAAATCCCCCTTCCACTTCCTCCCCTGGGTACCAAATATATATGAAATGGCTTTGCTGTGCTATAATTACAGTTGGGCAAGGAGAACCTAAAAAAACAGCAGAAATTATACGTTTAGAAATTGAAAGGAGCATTCCAAAAAATTGTGTACTGGAATCTCATAAAGTATTTTGTTTGTGTGCTTTTTCCTTGCTTGTGATGGACGTATTGTTACCGCGTGGAGCACAGGAGCACTGGCGAAAATTGAACCGGAACGATTTACACACATCCGATCCGGACACACCTCCGGCCCACATTCTCTACCAAGTGACTAATATTTCCCACGGACGGCTCCTCCTCACAACCAACAACAACAACGACTCCAATGATCAACAACAACAGCAACAACAGAATCAAGTCCAGGATTTTAAACTACTTCCGTCCGCCTCCCGCTTTACTCAGGTCAGACACAACTGTCAGATAATTTGTGAACGTATATGTCATTCTACATTCTATGCATTTAATTTTCAGTTTCGACAAAGTAACACAACACCGCTCACCTGTCGCAATTCATACAAAATATTTAATTTCCGGCGTTTGGTTTATTTTCTCCGGGGTTTGAACGTCAATTGCATCACAACGGGAAAAATAAAACCGGCAGCCAATAATACATAGTATTTAAAGAACCAAAATGACACATGTCCATTTGTAGCTAAAACCAATATCCTCTATCTATAAGAATTGTGAAACATGTCTTAAAAGCATTTAAATAGAACATATTACAATTTTTAAAAAATATGTAAATAAAATATTCTGCACTTTTTATAAACGTGTAAATAGAACAATTTACACTTTTCAAAAACATGTAAATAGAATAATTTACACTTTTCAAAAACATGTAAATAGAACAATTTACACTTTTTGAAAACATGTAAATACAACAATTTACACTTTTCAAAAACATGTAAATAAAACATTTTACACTTTTCAAAAACATGTAAATAAAACATTTTACACTTTTCAAAAACATGTAAATAAAACATTTTACACCTTTCAAAAACTCCTAACTAACATGTTACGCATGCTTCTCATTTCGTATTTATGACATAGCTCATTTTGATTCTAGCTTAAATTGGATATGGGTCATTTTGGTTCTTCACACAAGATATGTCATAAAGTCACTATAGGTACATTGTGAATTTTGCGGTTGTAACCAATTCTATCTAAGTACTGACTATTTTGTTATTTTGTAACATTATGGAAGCACATTACAAGTAGTACGCAATTTGTATTTTCGTGTATGTTTTGCTATTAGGTTTTTGAATTAATTATTACTGGTGAATTTTAGATGTAGGTACTTTCGTCACAACTAAAAAGCAACTTTTTGTTTGTAAATACCCTTTTAAATCTGAGAATACCATACAACAACGTCTACGTGTAAAGCAAGAACATTTTTTTAAAAGAATTTTTAGAATTTTACATTTAAAAACAATTGTGATTGCAGGCGGACATCGACGCGGGGAAAGTAGTGCTGTACCATTCCGGAGCCTTGTCCCCCATTAACATCAACTTAAAAGTGTCTGACGGCCACTTTCTCCCCATGATGCTTTCACTGAGCGTCCCCGTGGAGCGTATTACGCTCCAGTCTTCTCAAAGTCAAGCGGCCCCTGTCCTCATTCAACAGGGCAACAATCTCATGACCCTCTCCCCCATGCACCTCCCCTCCTCCACCAACGGCCACCCAAGTCGACTCGTGTACAATGTGACCCGCTTCCCCCTCCATGGGAAGATCCTCCTTCATCACAGAATCTCCACCCCCTCCACGTTTTCACACATGGAGCTACTGCGTGGGGATGTGGCGTATCTCCAGACTGACCTCTCTGTGTCAAATGATTCCTTTGAGGTCAAGGCGGCTTTCCCGGACATTTTTAAATCGTCCATGTCCCCTCTCTCAACCTCATGGCTCGTCAATATTGTGGCCGTCCCCCTTCTAAAGCGTGTCAAGGAAGTTCGGGCTTTTATTAAGGGCTTTGCCGTGGGTGGGATTTTAGCACCAGATGAATCTGAATTTTCTGCAAGTATGACATACGGGACGACACTCTCTCTTGCTGTGCTAGACGCCTCCCCATTGGCTGCTGTGACAGGGGCAAACCCAAACTATGAAATACTTTTGCCGCCAAAATTCGGAGTACTATACAAAATCCCATTTAGTGAGAATCGTAATTTAATTGGTGGTGGTGGCGGGCAGTTTTCATCAGGGGGAGGGGTAGGGGCGGGACCAGGGTCTGGGGGAGGAGGAGCCAGGACAGTTCAAATTAATAAAGTTGGGCGCCTTGCTAATAGGTTCACACATGAGGATGTGAGGCGGGGCTCTATTGTGTATTCCCCGTCCCACGTGGACCTTGGCAGTAACGAAATTATTCCGTTTCCGTACACCGCTGCTCTAGTGACGTCATCTGCAAGTTCGTCCCCATTAGTATCTGTATCTAGGGGAGGGCGTGCTGGTGCTCCAGGTATGGCGGATGAATTTATTTTCAAAGTATTGGCGCCCGGGGTACAACCTGCGCTTGGGATTGCCAAGTTTAATGTGAGGGACGAAGCGGATGAGAAGAATCGGTTCTACGATGAGAAGACGCACAATCAAATTATATCGGATGGGTCGACGGACTCGGCTACGAAACGGATTAGTGGGCGGGGCGGGAGTGGACTGGGCGGGTCAAGTATTAAAGACATTACGTTTCTCGTGACGCCGCATGTGACCAAGGATTCGCTTATCACTGTTGCAGTTGTGGTGGGGGGCATTGTTACGTTTACACTTCTTCTCATCGTCGGGATTCGATGCTCTTGTTCAAAAAGGTGAGTATGCACAGCAAACAACGCATGCGTTTAAGCTCTCATACTATACATTGGATCTAATTATTTTTTTAAATAGTAATCTGTTTGTGAAAAGCGCAGCATTGTCTTATTGCAAATTACAGTATTTTAAAAAATATCAAATTGGAAATTGACACTCCGAAAAAAAAGTGCCAAATATGAAATTAACACTTTTTAAAAATTGCCAAAAGCGAAATTTAGACTTTTTCAAAAAGTACTAAACATAAAAATTGTAACTTTTTCAAAATTGCGAAATACAAACATTATGCCGTTTTAAAAAGTTCCAAAATTAAAATTCAGACTTTTAAAAAACTTCCCAAATATTTGTTCCTATAGCAATGTAATACAAGTTATATTTAGTATTTTTATGAGGCAGGCAGAAAGCACTAATTGCACCACTTCGAAACTTCCAAATAGTAAAAACAACATTTGTAATTTGTTAAATACTTGGAAATGACGTAATCAGGTATTTTTGAGCAGTTATTAAAGTGGCACATAGGACATATAACGTTGTTTAGCATAAGCCAAATATTACAAAAATTATGAATAATTTGCTTCAATTACTGTGTTGATCTCACAGTACGAGTCGAAATGAAGTTGGAAGACGGAACGTGGGTGGCGTGGGTGGACTGAACAATGGATGTCACCCCGCAGACCCAAAATGCATAAGTAACGGAATCATTGACGCCTACGCCCCGTCCAATCTCGACCCATGTCACACGGACTCAGATGGAGGGGGGAACAATGCAAATGTGATGCGTCCACTAATGATGTCAATGTCCACTTTGTCTCCGAGACAATCTCGTCACTGCGGTCATCTCTCTCACAAGATGGCAGTCGGAGGGTCAAACAGGTCAGATTCTGGTTCATGGACTAGTTGCTCTGTATCTGCTGGGGGTGGAATGCCCACTCCCTCCATCCCACAGTGTCGGGTCACGCCCCTCTGTGCTCCGCCTACTAGTAGTGCAGGTAAGATTGTTTTTGTAAAATTCGTTGATTTAAATGTAGATAAGGAATAAAACGTTTTTAGAGGCAAATGTTTCTCATAATCTGACAAAAATGGTGGAATAGAGAGCGGCAAAAAAAATGGGAAAATTTTAAATTTTAAATTTCACAAAATTAAAACATTGACTCCTCCCCCCAAAAATAGGAGGAGGTTCGAGTGACTCCGGTGGTGGAGGTGGTGGTGGTGGTGGTGGAGGCTACGGTGGAGGTTTATCAAATAGTAACAGCAACTCTCTCCTCATGTGTCCCCTCCTCCCCCCGACCCCCATTTGTGATACATTTGCCCCCCTGCCTGAGGAAGTGGATCCTCCGGAGCCTTACGGCTTTACCTACGGCTCCATCACCAAAACACTCCTCCCACCCCCACTCGACATCCGGGACGTCATGGTGGAGGAGACGCCTTTCAACGAGTCACAATTCAACTTGGACAATCATCCTCTTCAACATCATCATAATCATAACCACCCCCATTCCTACGGGGAACATCACACTGGGACCCTCCCCAACTACTCCCACTCCCACCATCAACCCCCTCACAGTCACATGGGCACCCTTCGCTCAACCACCATGGAGCGTCACAAGCGCTCCCAACAACAACAACAGCAGCAACAACAACAACAACAACCAGGGGGCCAAGGGCAGAGTAATGGACAGTCAAGGGATGGGCAGTGCCAAACAAAGAATCAGTATTGGGTCTAAAAAACGAAATCTGTGAGCAAAAATATTTGACCCCTAAAATCATAGAGGTGAGTGACCCCGTGACCGGTGACCGGTGCTCGAATTGCAATCACTAAACAGCTCACCCAACTGTTGTATGTATGTACCTTAATCATTAAATCACAATTACTAAAACATTAACACAATGAAGGAAGGCGGTAAAATTCAAAAATTTAAAGGGTAGGTAAATTTTTGTAAATGTACTAAATTAAGTAGACTCTACGCTTATATAACTAATACAATTAAAAATTTTTAAGTACTTAAGACTTTAGAAGTACTACACGTTTTTATAACATTTTACACACAACTAACTAATTATTACTAAGTGTTAATTACACACTGCATCACATGGTATGGAACGGTACAGTATGGTAAGTATATAGCCACGTACTGTTTGACACTTGTATACATATTACTTATAGGTACACATTTAATTAGCTATTCAAGGAATATAAAATTCCTGTTCCTGTTAATTCATAATTAAATATTTAATCAAGTAATAATTTGTAATTTTTTTATTTTGAGATGTAATATAATATAACATTAAATAACATTGCCATATTTATTTATTCATTATTGGTTAAAAGTAACGATCATTAACAGATTCATACAATTTTAGTGTAAAAAACACACCTGTATTTTAAACAAAGCGAAATCCACAGTCGGAAGTCGGAAGCTCAGCAAATTTAATTAAGAAATAATGTTACAGTTTAAAAGTTAATAAATTGTAAGATTGTTAATATTAAGGTAATTAAAAATAGTTAATACTGTTATTTAACAACTGGCAAATAATCAATTACTCGAAATCGGAAAATTCAACAATAAAATATTATTGTTCTAACTAAAGTTAAAAGTTAATTCAAATGTTAATTAAATAAATTAGAAAATAATTACTAAGGAATTAAACATGGATTTTAGACATACTACGTACTCATAGCTGAGGATTTCATGAATTATTAGAAGGTACTAATATTATTATTATTACGAAATAATTATGTATAGACCATTTTGAGATTTTGACATTTGTTATATCAAAGTTTGTTACAAAAAATATACCGATTAAAGTTTGAAATTTAATAAAAAAAAATTGAACAATTGTTATGAACTTTGGCGGCTTGATTTTTCTGCAAAACAAGTATTTTTTTCAGCAATAGGGACACTATTAAAGAAGTATATGGCGCCGACGTGAGACCATCAATAGCAGTGCCAGTACTAGGAAATTGTCGTCGTCATATAGGCATGTCGTCTGTGATGGTGATGTGAAGAAAGACCAAAAATGACTCATATTCATTTTTAGCGAGAACCAATACCTTCTATCTACAAACATATTAAAATACGTCCTAAAAGAATGTAAATAAAATATTTTGCACTTTTGAAAACAAGTAAATAGAACATTTTGGACATAACATATAAAAAGAACATTTTGCAATTTTCAAAACATGTAAATAAAACATTTTAACGTTTTTCAAAAACATGTAAATAGAACATTTTACACTTTTCAAAACTATGTAGTTAGAACATTGTGACCATTTTAAAAACATGAAATTAGAACATTTTGCACCTTTTGAAAAACATGTAATTATAAAATTTTAAGCTTTTGAAAAACATGTAAATAAAACATTTGACGCTTTTTAAAAACATGTAAATAGAACATTTTACATTTTTCAAAAACATGCAAATAGAACATTTAAAACTTTTCAAAAACATGTAAATAGAACATTTTACATTTTTCAAAAACATGCAAATAGAACATTTGAAACTTTTTAAAAGCATGTAAACAGAAAATTTTTCACTTTTCCAAAACTCGAAATTATCATAAGACGCATGTTTCGCATTTTGTTTTTATGACATAGCTCATTTTGAATGCAGCTTAGATTGGATATGGGTCATTTTAGTTCTTCACAGACAAAACGTGTTTTCTGGAAGGCTTTATATTTTTTTTCCATTTTCTTCCTTTGTTTTTAAAAGAAATCGTGGGAAGTTGTGAGCTGACGTCATAATTTGTATAGATATAATGAGACGGATTCCCATGGTGGATTTGAGGACATGTAAAAAATGGAATTGTGATGAAAATGTGTGAGAGTGTGTGCTGAAGGCAGGAGTGGGACGGAGAAGATAAGACTCTCGAGACCCCCGCACCGACCATCACAATTGTTGACGACTCACGACGACGACGACGACGACGACGACGACGACTTTCTTCTTGTTTGCTGCTGCTGCTCAGAAAGGAAAAGCAGAATGTTCTTCTTCGTCTCTGTCTTCGTCTTCATTAATTTTTGAGACGCGCACAGAGCCAGAGGGAATCATCTTTCTCCTCGCCGTCTTCATTTTCAGTCGCTTTCTCTCTGACTTTCTTTGAGTGAGTGCACCACGTCTACTTTCCCCTCCTTAATAATGGTCATCCAGACAATCAAATATAATGACACCACTAAACACCTCCGCCTCCATATTCCTTACCCCTCCCCCATACTACTCCCCAATTCACTGCACATAAAAAGTCCACCAAAAGCTCATCCAAAATGTTCGTGTCTCTGTAAACACACACACACATAGTCGGCAAAGGATAAAGTTTGATAATCTCCATTTCAGGATAGAAACGCAATTATAACCATCTTCGTTTTGGACTAAAAGAAATGTTAACCATTTTGTTATGTATCTCAATGTAAATTATATATGGGCATAGTTACATTTGCTTTTAGCACGGAAATAAAATGGCCATAATAGTATATTTTTGCCCAAGATGGAGATAATCAAACTTGGTCCTTCTTCGACGATGTTTAAAAAGGTACGTAGAACAATGTGCAATATTTTAAAAGCATTAGAAGGAACATTTTGCAATTTTTTTTTAATTAAAAAAACACACAGCTAACACTTTTAGAAACATTATGGAAAGAAATAATTGTGCACATTTGAAAAACTTGCAAATCGAATATTTTGCACTTTTCAACAATTTATAAATAGAACGTTTTGCATTTTAAAAAAATGTAATTAAAATATTTTGCACATTTAAAAAAAAATGCAAATAGAACGTTATGCATATTTTAAAAACATATAAATAGAAAATTTTGCACATTTTAAAAACATGCAAATAGAACGTTATGCATATTTCAAAAACATATAAATAGAAAATTTTGCACATTTTAAAAACATGCAAATAGAACGTTATGCATATTTCAAAAACATATAAATATAAAATTTTAAATTTTACACATTTTAAAAACATGAAAATAGAACGTTATGCATATTTCAAAAACATATAAATATAAAATTTTAAATTTTGCACATTTTAAAAACATGCAAATAGAACGTTGTGCATATTTCAAAAACATATAAATATAAAATTTTAAATTTTACACATTTTAAAAACATGCAAATAGAACGTTATGCATATTTCAAAAACATATAAATATAAAATTTTAAATTTTGCACATTTTAAAAACATGCAAATAGAACGTTATGCATATTTCAAAAACATATAAATAGAAAATTCTGCACATTTTAAAAACATGCAAATAGAACGTTATGCATATTTCAAAAACATATAAATATAAAATTTTAAATTTTACACATTTTAAAAACATGAAAATAGAACGTTATGCATATTTCAAAAACATATAAATATAAAATTTTAAATTTTACACATTTTAAAAACATGCAAATAGAACGTTATGCATATTTCAAAAACATATAAATATAAAATTTTAAATTTTGCACATTTGAAAACATGCAAATAGAACGTTATGCATATTTCAAAAACATATAAATAGAAAATTCTGCACATTTTAAAAACATGCAAATAGAACGTTATGCATATTTCAAAAACATATAAATAGAAAATTTTCCACATTTTAAAAACATGCAAATAGAACGTTATGCATATTTCAAAAACATATAAATAGAAAATTTCGCACATTTCAAAATCATGTAGGTAAATAAAAATTTTTGCATATTTCAGAAACACCCAAAAAGGACATTTTCCAGTTTTCAAAAAAAAAAATTTAAATAGAGTAAAGCATTTTGCATATTTTTGAAACTCATTGCTAACATTTTGCGCATCGTTTTCATACAATTTATTAGACATAGCTCATATTAACTTTAGCATAATTTAAATATCAGTCGTTTTGATTCTTCACTGATAAAATGTTTTTCACCGCTGACAATTATTACAGTGTTCAAAAATTCAATTGCTAAACAAAAGCCGTTAAAAGTACAGTTTTGTCACATTAAAACAGTGTATATATCCATGCTAATTAGCTTACATACAGTACTGTAACTTTAAAAAAAAATATTTTTGTAATTTATTTCTCTCACAGTTGTTGCTACCAAACAAGAATTACTTATCGTTGGTTTTTTTTTAACTAATTAGATGCAATGCATAAAACACCATATAAAATCTAAAACCAAATGATGGCTTTTTCGGATTCTTCAACAATGATACCCATATGGTAATAGGCAACCTTCAAGTTATCCTACTCACGATTACTATCCAAACTCTAAGCCCACAAAATGAGTACGGAACAGATGAAAACGTCCATCATAATCTAAAGAAATAGTTGATATTAATAATATTATTAGGCTCAAGGCAGTCACGAAGCGGAAGGCAGATCGTGACAAAAGAAGAATATTGGTAAAATTTACCAGACGCCCTACCGTACGTACAAAACATAGGCTTCACAGTTCCCTAATAAAAACAAAAACAACGCTCCTATACATTGTTTTATTTCGTTAAAAGGTACCACCGTTGAAGTGGTTCAAATGGTGAGAAATCTGACACATATATATATTTAGGATGGTCCATAAATGACGTCACGCGTGAGATCAAAGGTTCTACCTTGGCATTTATGACACCCGCTGTTAACGATGGCAAGGTACTAAATTAAAAGGCACAACAAAATATTTCCCATGTTCACATATATGTTAGTAAAACAAAGATAAAAATATAGACCTTCGAAGACCTGATATTTGACCGATTTTTAGAAAGAAAAATAAACCGTAAAAATAATACTGAGTTTTTATGATTTTGGAAGTGTAAAATAAAAATGTCTTGTAATAACAGATTTTAAAGATTGTTTTTTGTAGATAAGGACATTTGAAAGTTGTGCACATACAACCATTTTAAATGTAGATTTCGTCTGTAAAGAACCAAAATGACCTATATCCAATTTAGGCTTCAATCAAAATTAGCTATGTCATACAAACAAAATAAGAAACATGCGTAAAATCAGTAAAATGTTCTATTTTCATGTTTTCAAGAATGTAAAATGTCTTATTTACAAGTTTTTGAAAAGGTGCAAAATGTACTAATTCCATGTTTTTGAAAAGGTGCAAAAATTTATAATTCCATGTTTTTGAAAAGTTGCAAAATGTTGCATTAACATATTTTTAAAAAGTTCAAAATGTTCTATTTAAATGCTCTTGAGACATGTATGAATATTTTTGTAGATAGTTGATATTTGTTTTAGCAGAAAATGGATATAGGGCATTTAGGTACTTCACAGACGATATTTATTTAATGTATCCCACACATAAAAAGTTAAAAAGTATCTATGCTCCATGACTTATTGCTCCTATTTGTGGCTTGCAATTTTTAACAGATACCCGGATTTGAATCGAAACATAATGTACCTAGTAACTTATGGCTTGTGTCTATTCATTTTTGAACAAAACTAAACATATTACATATATTTATACATGGTATTTATATATAAAAGGGGTTGTCCTAGCCATTGTCGTTTAGCCTGTCCTTCAACCTACGTTATTAAACTTTCTCCAACTTTCACTCTTTAGATCCCTTCCTGTTTGTCTCCGCATCTCTTTCTTTGTCAAGTTGGATCCTATCCAAACCAAACCCAGAACCTAAAACTGAAACGAAAAAGAAAAGGCAAGAACGAGTGAAAGAGAAAGAAAAGAAAGCTCAGTAAGCCAAGAAGAAAAGCTAAGAAGGAAAAAGAAATGGCATGTTTGTAACTTTTGTGTTCATCCCGTTTTCATTAGAAACGTCGCAAGTCGTCAGTGAAAGTGGAGAAAGTAGAGAAAGTAGAGAAAGTAGCTTGCGCTTTTTTATCCCTTTGTCGCTTCCTACCCTATATACTTATACATACATATTTCTACAATTTTGCCTCACTTTCTCCTCCGTTTTTTTTGCCGTTTGGTTTTGACTTTAGTTCAGATACTGTCTATAGGACTGTAGTAGAAAGAAGGGGGGCTCCCAAATATTTTTGATGCTGAAATGAAATGATGACAATAAAATTGTTTCCCGTCACATCACGTCCTCACTGCTCATCCAGGCTCACACACAGACACACACACACACACACATGATCATCAGATTGAACATTGAGTAGAGAAAGTAGGAAAAAAAAGAGAAAGTCCGGGTGAAAGCCAGAGTGAAAGTACGAGATGTCAAAGAGCCAGAGTCAAAGTCAAAGTCAGGACCGTCCACGTCGACGAAGCGAACAAAAGAAATAAAATGTGTGGTAAATAAAGTTGCGGTGGATTATGAGCCTCTTTGTTTCACTCTTTTTTTTCTGAATCCCGGTGGTGTGGGGCTTACAAAATTCTGGCTGATTTCTAATCCTTATCGTTGTCTGTCCACGTGTATGTGTCTGTGGACGTTTCTCATCGCGTCTATGGGCCTTTCTCTCTCGCTGTCTGGACGTCATTGACAAGGGAGATATCAGTGGGAGGGATGATCTGGTGTTGGTTGCCGGTTGCCGGTTGCCCTAGTTACTTGTTGTTGGGACAACTCCGTCATGTAGTGTTCACTTTTCTCTAGTACCTTCCTGTCTTAGCAGGGGACAACGATAATCGCACTAGGATCCAAAAGCTTACAGTGAGCAGATAAGAAATGCTTCATTATTGATACATAGGAAAATGCTTAAACAGTATATCACATGTCGAAATCGGTCAAGTATTTTAAATTTTTGTCATGTTCATTATTATTTATACAAGTATTCATTAGAGTACATAAAAATCAAACGTCTCTAGTATTGCTACTTAAATTAGCTACACGTTTTTTTCTTTTTTTTCAGTCAGGGCCGAATAATGCGCAGGCAGCCCCCGCGCTGCTAGAATTTTCAAAAAACATGTGTAATTGGAACATTTTGCACTTCTAAAAAATATGTACAAAAAATATTTTGACTTTTCAAAAACATGTAAAATAAATTTTTTTGTACATTTCAAAAACATGGAAATAAAACAATTTCCACGTTTCGTAAAACATGTAAATAGAGCGTTTTGCACTTTTTTGAATCAAGTAAATAGAACATTTTGCACTTTTTTGAATCAAGTAAAAGAAAAAATTTTGCACTTTTCTAAAACATGCAAGTACAACATTTTGCTTTACCACAGAAAGCCATCAATATATAATCACAATAGTGTTTTTTGCATCGAAACAAATTGCTGCCTAAAAGCAATTCCTTCGTCAGGCCCTTTTTTCAGTTTTTGCTGCTTCCATATTATGCAGTATGTACATACAATAGGAAGTAATTAAGCTTAGTAAAAGTAGAAATTCATCCACCCCGCAGTACTATAAGGAAATGAAACAAAAGGCATATAGGATATAGAGCTTCTATTTAACTCTCCTATTTGTTTACAAGTCTCAGTTGAATTAGAATTTAAATAGAGATGTGGCAAATTGTGCGTGGCTTTATGTGCGAACGTACAGTAGTTTTGTTACTGTAGTCGTCGTAGTCTCGTAGCATTAAGCCTAAGCGTACATCCTTCGGGACAGTTGTCTTTTTGTGCGTCCTTCGTGGGATATGATACTTATGCAGATGTGATAGCATCATCAAGGCAACAACAACGGCGAACGCAGTTTCATTTTATCTGTCATCCACTTTCCCCAATGACTTTCACTTATGTTCACGTCATCAACGTCAGAAAACGCTAAGGGGGAAGCTTGAAAATTGTTGTGAGAGAGACTCCGCCGCTTTTCCTGTATAATTTTTATTAGCATCTACAAACTAATTTTAATTTTTTTGTATAACTTTCAAATTACACTATAGGCTTTATTTATGAATTTAAATCAAGAATACGTGAATTTTAGAATATTCTAGAAAAATCGCTGATTACTCCAACATACAGCGTATTATACGGCTAGCTAACTATTAGCCATAGTTGAAATAAATATTGATTTTAAATAAATGCTTTTCTATGAAAATTGTTTGGGCGCTTTTTAGTTTATAAAGAGAATGGTAAACCACATACATACAAATACCTTTGTATTTGTATTTTTATTTTAGTATTTATACTACTCACCTGAACCTGAACAAACTTTAATTGTAATTTCAAATATCTACCTATGAGACTCTACCTGAGACTATTTATTATAAGGTAATTATTTCTGAAAGCCTCTGCAATTAAATGTCAATTAAGTTTTTTTAATCAAAGGTCGCATGGACTAAATAAAATAAATTTCCAATAATTATAACTATTCCTCGAATTAAAAAAATATTCTTGCCAATTACACTAATAAGTAGTCTGCAGTGAGTTTGTCCTTTGAATTTCTTTTTTATACCTTTCAGCCATTCAGAGCCGGACAAAGGAATTAATTTGAGGCAGCAATTTGTTACTATAGAAAAACCACTATTTTGATTTGATTTATGGTTTTCTTTGGTTCATAAAAATTTTATATTTAGGTACATGTTTTTTTAGAAAAGTGCAAAGTGTTCTTTTAACTTGATTCAGAAAAGTGCAAAATGTTCTTTTAACTTGATTCAGAAAAGTGCAAAATGTTCTTTTAACTTTATTCAGAAAAGTGCAAAATGTTCTTTTAACTTCATTCAGAAAAGTGCAAAACGTGCTTTTAACTTTATTCAGAAAAGTGCAAAATGTTCTTTTAACTTCATTCAGAAAAGTGCAAAACGTGCTTTTAACTTGATTCAGAAAAGTGCAAAAATGTTTTTTTAACTTGATTCAGAAAAGTGCAAAATGTTCTTTTAACTTTATTCAGAAAAGTGCAAAAATGTTTTTTTAACTTGATTCAGAAAAGTGCAAAAATGTTTTTTTAACTTGATTCAGAAAAGTGCAAAAATGTTTTTTTAACTTGATTCAGAAAAGTGCAAAATGTTCTATTAACTTGATTCAAAAAAGTGCAAAACGCTCTATTTACATGTTTTAAGAAACGTGGAAAATGTTTTATTTCCATGTTTTTGAAATGTACAGAATCTTTTATTCTGCATGTTTTTGAAAAGTCAAAATATTTTTTTTTTTAAATATTTTTGAAAATTGCAAAATGTTCCATTTACATGTTTTTGAAAGTTGAGGCTACAGGGCAGGGGCTGGCTGTGATGGCCACATTATTCGGTCCTGCAGCCATTTACCCTCGTTTCTAATTCGTGATTCGTGTCACGAATTATAAATTTAAAACCAAGGCAGAAACTTTAGTAAAAGGCACTGCAAAATCAAGGCTCAGCTCAGTCTTGCTTTAAGTTTGACTTCAGCTACAAATCTACAATGCACATCTTTAAAAATCAAAAGCTTTTAAGATATTTTCACCGCAAGCCAAGTCCAAAACCTTGTGACCAAAATGGAAGAGAGGACAAACTTTACACCTCATTTATTGAGACCTACACTGGGATGGCATTTAGAATGGGCCAATTCTTCCAGATGCACCCATTTACATGGAACAGTAAAACCCAGGGCCAAAACAAGCTTGTCCTTGTTCAGTCAAATTGGCGCCATTTAATTTGGTTTGTCAATTTTGTCATCGCATTAACTTACTCGGCCTTCGTGATTGGTCGATGCATCCAAACTAACCAAGATGAATCGAAAACTAAAGGTGAGAAAATCTACATGCAATTTATTGCCGTCTACTTCACCGGCCCGCCCGGCCTACTGCTGACCGTTTTCTTGCAAAGGAAAGAGTTACCTGGGTTCATTCAACGATACGGGAATTTCTTTAAGCAATTCGAAACGCAATATATGGTTAAGAATAACTCACCGAAATCGAGAACAATCAAGATCTGCGAATTTCTCATGTTTAGCTCGTGGGGGCAAGTGAATAGCTTAACGGTTCTTACCATAATTGGCTTTTACCTGCAACCTGGCTCACCTGAACAGCTGTCGTCCCTCATGCAAAATCCGGAAGAATTAAGTTTCTTTCAGAAGATTCCATTTATCCTGTTACAATTCTATATTGAACTTATGTTTCACAGTCATGTTTCACTAATTTGGTATGTTCAGTTTGGGTTTAGCTTCCCTGCACTCGTCGTCATCAACGAGCTGAGGTACAAATCAACTACAAATTATATAATTAAACGTACAATACAAATTATTTTACTTGACATAATTATCGTCGCGTTGAAGAGTCATTCTGTCGCAAGTCCATATACGATTCTTAAAATCATTCTGTCCTAAGTCCATTTAATTAGTAGATGCTGTCAAGGTTATTGCTTCCGCGTTTTGCACAACAAAATTTTGCACTTTTCAAAAACATGTAAATAGAACATTTTGCACTTTTCAAAAACATGGAAAAAGAACATTTTGCACTTTTCAAAAACATGTAAATAGAACATTTTGCACTTTTCAAAAACATGTAAATAGAACATTTTGCACTTTTAAAAAACATGTAAATAGAACGTTTTACACTTTTGAAAAGCATGCAAATAGAACATTTTGAACTTTTAAAAAAGTGTTTTTGAAAACAGCAAAATGTTCTGGGAATGTTTTTATTACGTCTTCTGTGGACGACCCCTGAGTGTACGTTATGAGTACAATACAGTATACAGTCAGTAACACACCACCTCCACCTAATTCAAATGACAACGCGAAAGTGGCGAAAGCCACCTTGACAGCATCTACCAATTTAATGGACTTGCGACGAAATGACTTTAAGAATCGTATGCACTTACAGCAGAATGACTCTTTATAAAGACGGTATATTATTCAATATTTGTTTCATTTTTGTATAGTTCCAAAAACTGCTGCCTATTGTCCACTTCGCAGTTGAGAACAGCCAATGACAAGTTCAGAATCTACAAAGCTCTTCAGATGCTCGTTGAAAGCTTCAACACAGTATTTTGTTCTTTAATTATTCCCTACACAAAGGTGGCCGTGATTGTCATGATTGTACTCAGCACCTATGGTGGAACAAAATTGGACGGATTAGTATCTCTCACCTCAGGGTGCCTAGGCATGGTCTGCTTTAGTAGTCTTGTAGTCATGTTTAGTCTCATGGCAGAGTTTCACAAACGATCCTCAGCTATTTTGGAGTTGTGGCGTGTAGAGGTGAGAAATCAAAATCCGGGATATTCGTGGGAGAAAAAGTATCTGAGAGCCTTGGGCCCTCTTAAATTTACCATGCGTGGTTGCTATTTTGTGGATAGACAGATGGTCATGACGATGGTGAATGAAATTGTTCAAGAATCTGTTAATTTTCTTCTCGCTAATGGCTAATATTTATAATCACAAAACAAAAGCTTTTGTTTTAATTATGTACCTACATGCCGTTAAACTCGAATAAAGTTTTTAACCATAACCTATTTCTTTATACATGTACATTTTGTCAGTGAAGAACCAAAATGACCCATATCCAATTTCAGCCAGAATCAAAATGAGCTATCTCATAAAAGCAAAATAAAAAACGTGCATAAAATGTAAATTAAGAGTTTTTGAAAAGTGTAAAATGTTCTATTTACATGTTTTAAAAAAGTGTAAAATGTTCTATTGACATGTTTTTGAAAAGTGTAAAATAATCTATTTACATGTTTTTGAAAAGTGTAAATTGTTCTATTTAAATGTTTTGAAAGTGCAAAATATTTTATTTAAATGCATTCAAGACATGTTTCAATATTTTTGTAGATAGTGGATATTGGTTTTAGCTACAAATGGATATGGGTCATTTTGGTTCTTCACTGACGATTTATTTTTGTAACCATTACCCATTTTAAACGCGTTTTCATAATTTTTTGAGTAATTTATTATTCCAAATATACCAATATTACATAATTATATTTCTGCCCGGTCTGTTACCTTCGTTCAAATTTGAACGCTCCGCACTTTTTTTAAAAATATGCTGCCAAGCGTTAAAAGTAACCGCCCAATAAAAGTGTAAAAATTTGAACAATGAACCTGATGTTAAAAAATTTTAAATATGATAGCTAAAGTTCAGCATTTGAGCTTAAAATTTAAAATCAAACTTTCTGGCAAATTTCAAATATTGTAGGTAAATTAAATTGATTGAATGTTAAAGAGATGAAGCATAAGACTTAGCATATCGTTTAAGAACCAAAACGACCCATTTCTAATTTATGCTAGAAGCTAAATGAGCTATGTTAAAAAAAACATTAAATCAGATACATGCTGACAATAATTACTTATTACGATTTACTAAATGAAGCAATTTGTTTCTATGCGTGTGTTTTAAAAAAGTATAAAATGTTATATTTACATGTTTTTAAAAAGATCAAAATGCCTTTATAAGGTGTTTTTTAAAAGTGCAAATCGTTTTATTTGCATGATTTTGGAAAGTGCAAAATGTTCTATTTACATTTTTTTGAAAAGTACAAAATTTTTTATTTAAAAGTTTTTCAAAAGTGCAAAAAACTCAATTTGCATATTTTTAAAAAGTTCAAAAGATTCTATTTAGGTATAGGTACATGTTTTTTGAAAAATGCACAAGGTTCTATTTACGCATGCTTTTATGAACATGTCATTTTAATTTTTTGCTGTAGATAGTATATTTTGTTTTTAATTAAAAATGAATAAAGGTCAATTTTGTTTTTCACAGACGATATTTAACAACTGTTTTGTTAACGTGGAATTTATAAAAATTTGCGAGGGAAAGTAAAATTAGCTTTTTAAAGTCATATTTAAATTTTCCTGCAGGAATAGGCACTAAAAGAACGCATCTAACGTTCATTTTTGGCATTCTGGCATTTCAAAAATAAACTGTTTTCAAAATATATGGGTCATTTAAAAAACATTTACACAGTCACCTATTCAAGATTGTCTCCTAGTTCAAGTAACTTGTGTGTGGATAATAAAATAGTAAAGCTAGTTAGCCATCAATTTCATGACATTTTTAATACGATAGTTCAAAAATAATATTGCCTTTCAGTCAAATATGTATATATGTAATTAAAACACGTTCAGCAGTATTGACTATTGACGCAGTTTCACTAACCCACAATTGAAATAAGTATTAGTTTGAAACAGTAAGACCTTGATTTCACTACAAAAGTTAACCATTGTTAGCCTTAAGAAACACGCTTTCAGAGTTAACCATTGTTAAATCTGAAAGCGAGTTTCTTAAGGCTAACAATGGTTAACTTTTGTAGTGAAATCAAGGTCTAAGACTTCTTTATAGAAATAGTTTTCATAGTTTCAAAGAAAAGGTGAAAGTAATTATAAAAATACTGTAGTACCTAACTTATTATTAATTCCATTCTTAAATGCCCATAACAATATACTATGTAAATGTTGTTCTAACAAGGGAACCACGCCAAGTGGTACACCCAGATTTTAAAATTACCCATTCCATAAAACTAGGCTACTTTTAAATAGTACAGAACCAAAGTAACTCGACTGCATTTTGCGTTGTTTTGTCACAGTGGCCCGCCAAAGCTTAAAAAAATTCAAATTTTAATACTTTGCTGCCCTGTAGCTTCTACAGTTCTTATCCGATTTTGATAAAATTTTGGTTTTTGTGATCTTTAGGCTTTATACTAAAAATTATTTTCAGAATTTTGAAAAATTCAAAAATTTTCATTTTTTCGAAAAAATGGTGTTGAAAAATTGGGCCTCAAATATAATTACTCATTTCTTGGATTTTTTTCAAAAAAATGAAAATTTTCGAATTTTTCAAAATCCTGAAATTGCTTTTCATTACAAAGCTTAAGGATCCCAAAAAACGAAATTTTATCAAAATCGGACATGAACTGTAAAAGAACAAGGGTCGCAAAATATTAAAATTTGTATTTTTTTAAACTTTGGCGGGCCACTGTGACAAAAAAACGCAAAATGCAGTCGAGTTACTTTGGTTCTGTACTATTTAAATGTAGCCTGATTTTATAAAATGGGTGAGTTTAAAATCTAGGTGTACTACTTGGAGTGGTTCCCTTGTAAGTGCCTACAATTAAATATTATTACCAATATAAATAGTAATAAAGCGTTATATAAAAAGTGTATTGAGGTCGTCGCGTGGACTAAATCAAATAAATTAAAAATAATTACAGCCATTATGCTCGTGTTAGGAACATATGCTCGCCATTTGAACTAGTAGGCGAAAGGTACGTTGTCCTAATTTATTTTAACCCGAGGCAGAAATATCTTGCTGTAAGGCAGACTTAGGTTGATCTTGCTCTAATTTTGACGACTTAGCTACAATTCTACAATGCCTTTGATTAAATATCAAACACTACAAAGATATTTTCAACAAAATTCAAGTCCAAAACCAAGGTACCAAAATGGCCAAGGGGACAAACTTTACACCTCATTTATTGAGACCTGGGATGGCATTTAGAATGGGTCAATTCTTTCAGATGCACCCATTTACATGGAACGCTAAAGCCCAGAGCCAAAATAAGCTTGTCCTTGTTCAGTCAAATTGGCGCCTACTAATTTGGTTCATAAATTTCGCTATCGCACTGGTCTACTCAGTCTTTGTGTTGGGTCGATGTATCCAAACAAACCAAGATGAGTCTAAAACAAAAGGTGAAAAAATCTACATGCAATTTATTGCCGTCTATTTCACCACGCCACCCGTCCTGATGCTTGCCGTGTTTTGGCAAAGGGCCGAGTTACCCGGGTTCATTCAACGATACGGGGATTTCTTTAAGGAATTTGAAAAAGAATATTTCGTTAGGAATAACTCACCAAAATTGGGAACAATCAGAATCTGCGAATTCCTTATGTTTAGCTCGTGGGGGCAAGTAAATAGCTTAACTGTTCTCACTATTATTGGCTTCTATCTACAACCTGGCTCACCTGAACAGCTGTCGTCTCTTATGCAAAATCCGGAAGCTTTAGGCTTCTTCCAGAAGATTCCATTTCTTCTGTTTCAATTCTATATTGAGCTTATTTATCACAGTCATGTTCTACTCATCTGGTACGTTCAGTTTGGATTTTGTTTCCCTGCACTGGTCGTCATTAACGAGTTGAGGTAAGAATTTTAGGTTTAAGTTGATTACCTACATTAGTGAACATATATTGTCTGTGAAAAACCAAAATGACCAATATCAAATTTAGGCTAGAATCAAAATAAGTTATGTTGTAAAAAAAAAGAAGAAAAAACATGCGTGAAATGATAATTAGGAGTTTTTGAGAAGCTTCAGAAAACTTTTTGAAAAGGTACAAAATATTTTCAATCCATTTTGTTAAAAATTGTAAAATTTTCTAATTTAATTTTTTCGAAAAGGTGCAAAATGTTTCAATTCTATTGTTTTGAAAAAGTGCGAAGTGTTCTAATTCAAAGGTTTTGATAAGCTGCAGAATGTTTTAATTACATGCCTTTGAAAATGTGCAAAATGTTTTTATTCTATGATTTTGAAAATCGAAAATATTATTTTATTTAAATGTTTTTCAAAAGGTCAAAATGTTCTATTTACAGATTTTTTTAAACTGTAAAATTTTGTATTTACATGATTTTGAAAAATGCAAAATGTTTTATTTAAAGATTTTGGAACCGTGCAAAATGTTCTATTTACATGTTTTTGAAAAGTGCGAAATTTTTATTTACAGATTTTTGAAAGGTGCAAAATTTTTTATTTAAAGATTTTGGAGCTGTGCAAAATGTTCTATTTACATGTTTTTCAAATGGTGTAAAATGTTCTATTTACATGTTTTTGAAAAGTGCAAAATTTGTTATTTACAGATTTTCGAAAAGTGCAGAATAGTATATTTAAATTGTTTCAAGACATATTTCAAAATGTGTGTAGAAAGTACATATATTGTTTGTAGCTCAAAATGGAAATGGGTCATTTTGGTTTTTTACAGATGATGTATTACTTAACAATTTACTTTAATTATTTCACTTTAAAGTTCCGAAAATTGCTGCTTGTCAAATTCTAAGTTGAAAAGAGCTGGAGACAGGTTCAAAATCTACAAGGCTCTTGCAATGCTCGTGAACAGTTTTAACACGATACTTTGCTCTACAATTTTTCCCTACACAAAGTTGACCGTGATTAGCATCATTGTACTGACCACATATGGCGGAACAAAATTGGACGGATTGATTGCTCTCACCTTAGGATTCCTTGGCATCGTTTGCTTCTTCACTCTAGTGGTCATATTCAGCCTTATGGCAGAATTCCATAGTCGATCCTCGTCTGTTCTAGAGTTGTGGCAGCGGGAGATGCGAATTCAAAATCATGAATATTCGTTGGAAAAAAGGTATCTAAAAGCTTTAGTCCCACTTAAAATTACCATGCGGGGCTGGTATTTTGTGGACAGACAGATGGTCATGACGATGGTGAATGAAATTGTTCAAGGATCGGTTAATTTTCTTTTGGCTAATGGCTAATAACAGTTTTTAAAAAATCCACTGGCTTTATTTCCCTTACCACTACCACTATTAAATTCACAAAATGGCGAAATTTATTTTGATGTGGTAAATTATATAGCGTTCTTTATTAAAAATATATTGTAAAATATTACAAAGGTACACAGGGCCGGACGAAGGAATTAGTTTTAGGCAGCAATTATTTTTTGTACAAAAACAACTTTTTTGATTTGATTAATGGTTTTCTTTGGTACAGCAAAATTTTGTAATTACCTGTTTTGAGAAATTGCAAAATATTGTATTTACATGTTTTATAAAAGTGCAAAATGTCCTTTTTAAATGTTTTAAACAAGTGCATAATGTTGTATTTGCATGTTTTAGAAAAGCGCAAAAAATGTTCTTTTTACATGTTTTTGAAAAGTGCATAATGTTCTTTTTACATGTTTTTTAAAAGTGCAAAATGTTCTATATTTACATGTTTTGAGAGAAGTGGAAAATTGTTAAATTCTATGTTTTTGAAATGCATAAAATAATTTATTTTACATGTTTTTTAAAAGTGCAAAATGTTTTATTTACATGTTTTGAGAGAAGTAGAAAACTGTTTAATTCTATGTTTTCGAAATGCATAAAATAATTTATTTTACATGTTTTTTAAAAGTGCAAAATGTTCTATTTACATGTTTTGAGAGAAGTAGAAAACTGTTTAATTCTATGTTTTTGAAATGCATAAAATAATTTATTTTGCATGTTTTTGAAAAGTCAAAGTAATCTTTTAACATATTTTTTAAAAGTTCAAAATGTTACATTTACATGCTTTTGAAAGTTGAGGCGAGGGGGGAGGGAGGTGGGTGGGGTCCTTGCGCCGGCTACATTATCCGGCCCTGAGGGTACAAATGGTCATAAACGGTCATGAATGTGTTATTACCTGCACAACAAATATGTATGTACACAGCAACGAATTTACAATTTTAAAAATTCCCACAGCCATGTAAGCTATGAAGAAAGCAAACGACGTAGAAAATTAATAAAGGAATGGGAAACGGTTGTGAAATAATTTGACGAGTGAGAAAAAAAAACTGTACATAAGCGCAGGAATAAAATAAAAGTACCAACACCAACCAAGTGATAAAGTTGGTAATAATGCTAATGTCCCACTTTATTCAAACACATTCCATATAGAAGACCGAGGCAAGATCGACGCATCTCTGTGTCGGTCCCGGTCCCGGCCCTTTCTTTCGCCTTTCTCTCTGTCTATATCTGTCTGACTGACTGACTGAGCGAGTGAGGAGCGGAAAATTTAAGGGGAAACATTATTGAGCCAACAAATTAAATTGCACCGCACATAACTTCCTTCTTTCCCCACCAACTCTTTTTCGTCTTCGTCTTCTTCTCATTACTCCCAAGTCATCAATCAGACGTCATGAGCCATTTTCCATATTTTCCAATATTACACGTCATCCCAAAGCCCAAACACCCACAAAAAAAAACATCACGATAGACAAGAGCAGTTAGGAGAGAAAGAGAGGAGCCATATAGTACCCACTCAACGCTTGCAATCATCAATTCACGTCATTATTAAAATTAGTGGCATAGTATTTTGTATCGCGTGGCACAGTATTACTTTTAGTTCGAAAGCGTTAGAAGTCGTCCATAAATGATGTCTTGGAAAAATCGGATTTTCAAGCTGGAATTGAAATAAACTGTATGAAAAAACAAATGTAAAGCGTTTTACTATTTATTTACATGCTTTTTTTTGAAAATTGAAAAACACATTCTTTATACGTATTTTAGAAAATCGAGAACGGTTTTATGTACATGTTTTTTTAAAGTGCGAATTATTCTGTATACATTTTTTTTTAAAACGCCGATTATTTTATTTACCTAACTTAAAAAAGTGCAAACTATTCTTTTTACACGATTTTTAAAAGTGCAAATTTTTCCATTTACACGATTTTGAAAAGTGCAAATTATTCTATTCACAAGATTTTGAAAAGTGCAAATTATTCTATTTACGCGGTTTTAAAAATGGGAAATTATTCTATTTACACGATTTCAAAAATTGCAAATTATTCTATTTACACGATTTTGAAGAGTGCAAATTATTTAATTTACATAATTTTAAAAACTTGAAATTATTTTATTCACACACTTTTAAAAAGTGCAAATTATTCTGTTTCCACGATTTCAAAAACTTCAAATTATTCTATTTACACGATTTTGAAAAGTGCAAATTATTCTATTTACATGTTTTTCAACGCTTTATGGTTTAAATACGCTTTTAAAAATTGTTAAATATTACGTTTAAGATTTATCCATAAATGACGCTTTCAAAACATTTTAAATTTGAGTGCCCTCTGACGAAAATGACCCTACATATGACACTGTAATCAGCATAACCACTTATATATTATGAGGGGCTATATATTTATTATGACATTTTAGCAATATTTCACTACACCCACTCACACTATCTATGAAAAAATGTATGGACGATCCTTTAATCCTCTTAGTTAGTCCTGAATTTCTGAATCACTAAAACCAGAAAACAAAAGCATAAGGGTAGCGGTAGCATGATGCATTATCTATTAGGGCGAACTAAAAGATGCTTTATGTTGATAGGCCGAGAAACTTGCATTATTACAAGATAAACTCTCTTTTTTAATAAAATTGTTTTGTGCAATATATGTACCTGAATAAACAAACTGTATTTTTTTAAAATACGTGCATGCTTGTGGTGTAATGGTTTATTTATTAAAACTTATAAAATGTGTATAACACATAATTTAAATGGACACATTTTTTAAATCATCAGTGCAATGTATTTTCACATATTAGCATCATACAAATTTTTTTTTTTTAAATTTTAGTTTTAATCTTCAATGTACTAAAACAGAAAACCTTATTCCTTTCGTGACAGAATTCCGAGTTGAACCGAACCAAAATAGCGAGCCCGAATATTCTGCGTATATATTGACTGATAAAACAATAACAATGTGTCAAAGTGACGATGAGAAAAACCTTCCGAGTGACACAGACATATTACCAACTCGAACCAATTCTGTCATCAGCCCCTATCCCTATATTCGACTCGCAATTCCTTCTATTCGTCTTTTTCGATTCCACGAAAATGCAATGTCTGGCCCTGGCTTTCCTTCCTGACTGACTCATTTTCCTGTCCACTGAGCTCCGCCGAATAATGTGGCAAATAGAAATGGCTCAGACCTTCTTCTTCGTCTTCGTCTTCGTCTTCAGGATCAGGGTGGACCTGGACCTGGACATGAAGTTGTTGTAATTTGTCAAATATTTAGAAAGGCACGAGCACCACAACCACAGGACGAACGACAGCGGAGAGGACGAAGAAGAAGGACGGGTAATGAGGCAGACGGGTGGACGAGGGAGAACGAGATATAAGCCTCAAGTCCAGAGAGAAAGTCTTGTCAAGCCTCGTCCCTTTTTTTTAGAGCTGGAGAAAGCTGGAGAAAGCTGAAAGACGTATGGGCTTTATGGTGAGTTTTTTTAGTGGTCGATTGAAATATTATTGAATGGGTAGGAAGGGAAATATAGCGTAGGAAATGCAAAGCAATACAGTGTAGGGAAAGCACATGCAGAGAGAAAGTATTGGTCTTGGTCTCTACGCATGCTGCTTAAGTGACCGGCAACGGCAACGGCAACGACAACTGAACGTATTGCAAACGCTATAACACAGAGCTCAGAGCTCGCATCACCATCACCATCACCATCACCATCAACATCACCATCACATGGCCAAGATTGATCTGTGGTGGTCTAGTTAGGGGAAGTGGTGAAAGTGGAGAAAGTGGTGAAAGTGGTGAAAGTGTTGAGTTTAAGCTACGCATGCTGAGGTAAGATAAGGATGCATGGTCCTCTAGACTGCAGGCTAATACAGACATGAAGGGAAGGTTTTCATTATATCCTTTTTTACTTGAAGAGTTGTTTGACAAAGCAGAATAAGCTGGAGGAACAGAAACTACGAATTTGAAATGAAAGGCAAGACGACGATTTTTTAATATCAGTGTGTACAATGTTAATAACGTGTTTTGTAAAAGCGTAAAATGTTCTATTTTAATTTGTTTTTGAAAAAGTGTGAAATGTTCTATTTATGTGTTTTTGAAAAGGTGCAAAATGTCCTATTTATGTGTTTTTGAAAAGGTGCAAAATGTCCAATTTATGTGTTTTTGAAAAGGTGCAAAATGTCCTATTTATATGTTTTTGAAAAGGTACAAAATGTCCTATTTATGTGTTTTTAAAAAAGTGCAAAATGTCCTATTTATGTGTTTTTGAAAAGGTGCAAAATGTCCTATTTATGTGTGTTTGAAAAGGTGCAAAATGTCCTATTTATATGTTTTTGAAAAGGTGCAAAATTTCCTATTTATTTGTTTTTGAAAAGGTACAAAATGTCCTATTTATGTGGTTTTGAAAATTTGCAAAATGTTCTAATTATGTGTTTTTGAAAAGGTGCAAAATGTCCTATTTATGTGTTTTTGAAAAGTGCAAAATGTTCTATATACATATTTTTTTTAAAGTTCAAAATATTCTATTTAAATGGTTTGAAGACATGTTGTAATGTTTTTGTTGATATTAGATATTGTTTATATAGCTTCAAATGGATATGGGTCATTTTTGTTCCTCATAGACGATATCTAGTTTGTACAGTACACGTAACACAAATAATCCCAGTTTTGAAAACATGGACTTATCTGGTTTTGCCATAAAACTCTTCATATGCACATCAATTGTTAATAGTATTAGTTGCGTATTACGTATTACCACACACTGAACTACTGTTAACAGAAAAGTAAATACAATGCAATTAACTTGTTTGCGGGTGAATATTTGTTAGAAAGGGCGAAAATTGCACCTAAAACAGAAAAAGAAAGAAAAAAACTGAACGGAACTTCCCGGTTATAGTATTACAAACACTATTAAATAGTAGTACGCGGGATTGTAGTACTACGCGGGTCTCTGTTTATGCACGCAATTCCAAGTAGTTTCAAATTAAATGGTAAGAGGGGCGTGGGCAACTAAAAGATAATGCCGTAAAATGGTTTTAAAAAAGGAAAATTTACGCCATAATTTATTGCTTAAAAACACAAATATTATAAACCTCGTTTTTGCTTGCAGCTATAGTTTCTAAAATTAGGTGAAACAGTGCAGGCCTTTAAAATTACAAATATTTACATCACGACCTGGTAAAATTATTACACCTTTTTGAATTTAAAAAATTTTCTAAATTCATATACAGTCGCGCAGTGCTTTTACAAGTAATTAAAATTAATATTTAAATTTTCATTCCACGAAAAATTTACGTTGACAATGTTTTTTTTTTCATTCACTTTCCTCAGCTTTCACCTACCTTAATAAACAAATGGGACAGGAGGAGTAGCAGGTCGAGTCAATTGGGATAATAACGGAGGGTGAAAGTTTGAAGCCAGCCATATGTACCTACCACCTACGTACCGTATACTACAATGCTACTACGAGAAAACAAACACCAACTGTGCTCTTATATAAGTTACATAGGGAAACTCATGAAATTTGTCTGCCTCTCCTTTCTCCGTAATTTCACTTTTGCTTTCACTGGTCCTGGTCCTGGTCCTGGTACTGGCCCGTCCTTGGTTAGTTCGTTCATTAGCTTTCCTTTCGACGAGGAGGTTGTGCATATTTAATGGACGACTGCTGGCGTTTCCATAGCTTCCGAACCTGCTGTATTACATATAGCATATACTATATACCGCTCTGGTTTCTGGTTGAATGTTAAATTAGTCCCTGAAGTTGGGAGAATTTCAATAAGCTCATAGGAAGGGAAGCACTGTCCAGAATACTAATGAGTCCCTTTTACTTTCACTCTCACTTTCTCTCTTTGTTTTCCTTCCCATTGCGGCAACGGGAACGGGAACGGTGAAGGAAACGAGACGTGGACATTCACGTTATAATATTGAATGTGGCCACAGAGAAGTCAAAGAGTCTCAGGGATATTTCCTACAATTCCAATTTCAATGCTGCTTTTGGTTTGGTTTGGTTTAGTTTAGTTTGGTTTGGTTTCTGACTCAGATTTTGCTTTTTGTTGGACAGACAGACAGACAGACGGACGGACGGACGGACGGATGGGGCCTTGTTATGCGGCTGAATTAACTCGAGTTGACTTCCTTTCACTTCACTTGACAGCCAACTCTAATGTATGTACTCCCTTCTCATTAGTTTTCCAGGATAATTTTGGATACTTATAGTGTTGAAGTTTCACTGGAAACTGGAACTGTAGTTACAACTACATATTATATGGAATATGGGGTCGAAAATCCAAAAATGTAGTCTATCTGTAGAATTAGGCGGTCTAAATACAGAGCTCGTAAAGACGGCGGCAGAGCAGTCGTTATGTCGCTGTCGTTCAATAGGTATGTGTAGTATACCGGTGCCGGTGCCAGTTGCCGGCTGCTTGCTTGTAGTTGTAGTCGTAGTACGCTTACAAAATTTGTCGGTTTTGTTGAAGGACTAACACAAGACATAGTCTACAGACAAACAGACAAACGAGATATTTACAATCGACATAAAGACAAATGTGTCACTAACAATAAGATACCTATAGGCCAAAATGCAGTGTAAATTATTTTATGGCAGGTTATAAAATATCGAAACGTTTATCCAAGAATTAAATGATTTTAAATTAGTACAATTACGGGACAGAATAAATTGTGCTCTAACGATAAGTTTTTGATTACTAGTATTACATTTTATTTTTACGATGGACGCGGAGACGGAGAAGCATCGTTTTTTATTTCCCTTTTATTGAATAACGTGCCAAGAGGTCAAGAGGTCAATGGCTGTGTTTTAAAAAAGTAAGTAAAAATAAAATTACAATGTTTTTGTAGGTCTGACTATTTTTCAAGATTTTTGAATCTTTTTTAAGTTGAAGACATATTTGATATTTGCACATTTTCAAAAACAGCAAAAATACAACACTGTTTTTTATATTGCAAAGCTCACACCATATTAACTGCTTAAAAATAGTAAAATATTATATTACCGTATATCTTATAACAGTACGCCCCGCTTACTTTCCTTTGGACCTCTCAGACCCGCGTACTATTACAGACCCGCGCAGTATTGCAGACCCGCGCAGTATTGCAGACCCGCGTACTGCCATTTAATAGTGTGTTAAATAGTCCCGCGTGCTATCCAAACTAAGACCATTCAGACCCGCGTACTATTACAGACCCGGGTATTATTGCAGACCCGCGCACTATTACAGGATATACGGTAATTTGTGAAAAGCTGGATAATGCGGTCAACACAGGAAGCATCCGCTGCTTGAATTTTCTCAAAAAATGTAGATAAAAAATTTTGCAGTTTTTCAAAACATGTAAATGAAAAATTTTGCAGTTTTTCAAAATATGTAAAAATAATATTTTGAATTTTTAAAAACATGCAAATTACATTTTTGAAAATTTCAAAAACGAAAAATAAACAATTTAACACTTTTCTGAAAACGTGTAAGTAGAAAATTTTGCACTGTTTTGAAAAAGGCAAAAAAAGACATTTTCAACTTTTTTAAAACATGCAAATACAACATTTTACTTTGTTAAAGAAAACCATCAATAAAATCAAAACACTAGTTGTATGGAAACAAATTGCGCCTAAAAGCAATCCCTTCGTCCTGCTCTATATGTTTGTGTAAAATTTTGGTTTTGTTACGTTGATTTTTAATTTTACAAAACATATCCTACAGGCTATTTTGATACTTCACAAAGTATACATAATTAAAGCACACCTCTCACACACACACACATGGCAATCCACATTCTGTCTAGTTCCTATGCCTAACTTGTAATAATAATACCTTGCTTGTATGCTCATAGTTCCTGTGTAGAATTTTGACATTCCTCCCTATGTGTACTTGAAAAGTTAGGAGTGTTCAGAGCGCGTAAATGTTAATATATATGAGAGAATTTAAGCGCCTCATACTGTAATTATTAAATTACATCAAGTCAAGTATTGTTCTCTCGTCATTGTGAAAATTTGAAAATTATCCACCGATCATACAGCTCTACAGTCTCCATAGCTATAACCTACTAAATGTCAAATACTCAAAATTAAATTAGTTTTGAAACTCTACTGAAACTCGCAAAAGGAAACGAACCGGAATTTATAACTTTTAATTGCCAGTACAACACAGTTTTCGTTATTTTGTCTTTTTAAAAGTTTCAAAGTAAATGAATAGTGTTTTGAGAGAACAAGACTCATGTTTAAATATTTTAAATTTTGCATTATTACAGAGAAAAATAAAACTAAAATTTTCTAAACTTTACCTGCAATTTTAAAGTTAAGCTCAGAAAAATATGACATTTCGCTGAATTTAGAAAAAAAGTGAAAGTAAGTGAAAGTTACTTTCTCTGCTTTCTCTGCTTTCACTTCAGAAATTTTTCACAGCAGTTTTCTAGCAGGCTGAGCATCACATTTCTCTTTTAGATTTTATTGTAATTGGATCTATGAGGAGCCAATAAGTCTGTCAGTGTATTAGAAATTGTAGTTAAGAGGTGTTAATTGTTTTAATTACAGCATAGAAAGTCACACAAGAGATTCGCCTATATTTCTAGAAAACATTGCTATTTAACATTGCATAGAATATCCCATTCAGATGCTTGATTTGATCTTGAAGGGTTTTGGGACATTTGAATTATTATTGGAAAATTAGTGGAGCATAAATTTGTTAGACGAATCACATCCAATCAAATCAAATTAAATCTAATCAGTTCAGCACCATAGGATCAAACGTCAAACAGTCAAGTTAGCTTCCAATGCGTGACTTGTTATATTTGTTGTATATACGAAATTCTACGAGGGCACAAGAGTAATTTTCACTTGGTGGAGAAAGTCTGTCAAGATTAAAATCAGAGTCAGAAACATTCCCTTCAATCCTCATCTAACATATACATATACGTATATAGAAAATAAATTAGCCGAAAACGGCCTGTGAGGGTAACCATGGCAATGAGTTCAACAAATAAATGAAGTGAAAGTCCAGTCCCAGTCAACACACTGCTTCCGACTTTCTCCTGTTGAGTTTTTACAAATAGGTATTGACAGATAGGGTTTCCCTGCCTACAACTTTTAGCCTCTGATCTATTTTTATCACAGAGTGACAGAGAGAAAGTGAGTTCATAGAGTTCGTCAAGGACAAGAAAAATAATTTCGGAGATTCGGACAGAAATCGAATCAGAGTCAGGAAAATGTCTAGTAGTGGGTAAAAGTAAAGTTAATTAGTTATGTGTCAAAAAAGTCAAAGTTAGAGCGTAAAAAACTGTATAATTGGAGCATTTCCTATATTTAATGCTATACCATACCATGTGACCCTGAGTATTACGTATATCGAGATGGTAGCTTTGGAAGCGTAAATACCTACAAATAACTACGGGCAGACAAACAGCAGCAGTCAACAAAGTCAACAAGATAGACAGATAATTGGTAAAATAAACAAAGTGCAAAGCCAGATTTAGAACCTGAAAACATACAAATGCCTGCCAGGTATTTTCACCAGTAGTCTCCAATCTTTATTATTACAGAAAATTTACTCTATTCCTGAATCATGTGTTATTTGCATTAACTATAGATTTTCGGAGACGTTTGAAATGTCTCTTAGGTAACCCTGCAATTTTAATATAAAAAAATGTACAAAAATAAATGTTTTAAAATATTTTGTGTAAAAATAAATCTTGTTAGGATGATAAATCTATATATATATATATATATCAGACGTAGGCGTGAGTTACAGGAATAGCTCGATTATTTTCAATCTGACAAGTGAGCGGGAATTAAAATTAAAAATTAGTCATTTAAAAAAGCAAATAAAATAAGTTATTTAGTTATATAATTAGTTTTCAAAATTGCAAATCATTCTATTTACATGTTTTTTAAAATTAAAAAGTATTTTTTTACGTGGTTTTAAAAATCACAAATTATTTACACGTTTTTAAAACGTGCCTAATATTGTTTTTACATGCTTTCAAAAAATGTTAATCATTTCGTTTACACGTGTTTGAAAGGTATACATATTCGATACGTTTTACGTTTTTTTATAATCGCAAATGTTTTTTAATTTAAAAAAAAGATCTATTAAAAAATCATCTATGAACGACGTCATCAAAATATATCTATTTTATGAATCTATATGACACCCCTTAAACTTATGAACGTCTGAATAAAATAACCTGTATCAAGTTTTGCAAAGTATACGGAGAAAGAAAGTTGGAGAAAGTGGAAACTCGTAGTATATAAAAATGCGTTGTATTGTAAATCTCTCTCAATTTTCTTCTGGAATTTGATTGATTTTATGAGCTCGTATATGCTTCATACATTGCTATTCAATTACAATGCTCTAACAAGGAAGGAAGCCATAAAATAAATTAGTTAGCGCATTTTACTCTTCCTACATTTACAATTTACAGCACACTACAACGTACCACCGATTTACAAGTCCCGCCCATTTTCTCTAAATCCAAACAATTGTATACCGTTACAAAATAAAACTCTATTCCCAAAAAGAAAATTTTGTCTTTAATAATAATTCAAGTCCCTACACATAAAATCATTCCACTATCACACCCACCCAATAATAATATTTCCGTCCAGGCAAAAATAGTAGTAACCCCATAGACCAATATAAATAAAACTAAACTTTCACAAGCTTACAATAATCATTACAGCTATTACAGAGGAATATATAGGAGTTGTGCTGGTGAAAGTTATGGTGAACGTAAATGTACAAAAGTGGCAGCAGGCTGGATTTCCATAAGTTTACTACCACACACACACACACACATTACATAGTACATTAAAAACATTTCTAAAACAGATTTCCAACTCGACCTATGGATACCCTACTAAATGTCATACAGTCCTGGGTCACTCTATAAAAAAATAGTTAAAAGAAAAAATCCGTATTTTGAGCATCAAACTTTCTCCAACGTCCTACACACAACTGACTGTACTTTTAGAAACAAAAAAAATAGAAGCTTAAAACACATATAGAAAAAAGTTGGGGAAAGTTGTACATAGAGCGTGGACGAAGTAGAAATGAAAGCAGGAGTGAAAGTGAAAGCAAAAACTATTCCATTCTAATTCATACAAATAGAGAGAGAGAGAAAAAGAGAGAGGCTCAGAGGTTTGTCAACCGTTACCGTTTTTCAAGAGTTTTGCGGGTGAAAGCAAAGTTTGAGAGCGTATGGATTTCATTCCAATTACAATTCCAATTCCAACTCCAACTTTATATTCTTGAACAAACAATCAGAGTGTTACTATAGGGATATCATAGGGATATAGAGAGAGGGCCATGGCTATGGAAACTTATTGAGTCCAAAAAAAAACTAAATGAACAGTACGCAAGTGACTGCTGCCGGTTTTGGTTTCTGTATGCTATTTTTTCATATCGTCTGTGAAGAAGTAAAATACCCAATATCCATTTTGAGCTAAAAACAATATCAGCTATCTACAAAAAAATTTAAATATGTCTTGAGAGCATTTAAATAGAGCATTTTGCACTTTTAAGAAATATGCAATTTAGAACATTTTGCACCTTTTCCAAAACATGGAATTAGAATATTTTGCACCGTTTCAAAAACATGGAATAGGAGCATTTTAAACCTTTTTAAAAACATTTAATTAGAATAATTTGCATCTTCTGAAACACATAGAATCAGAAAATTTTGCACATTTTAAAACACATGGAATAAGAACATGTTGCACCTTTTTAAACACATGGAATTAGAAAATTTTGCACTTTTTTAAACACAGAATTAGAACATTTTCCCTATTTTTAAACAAATGGAATTAGAACATTATGCACGTATTCAAAATTATGCAAATAAAACGTTTTCTCATTTTTAAAAACAGTCTAATGAACATGTTACACTTCTCAAAACCTATGAATTAACATTTTACGCATCTTCTTTCTTTCTTGTTTTTATAACATAGCACATTTTGATTCTGGCTCAAATTAGATATAGGTCATTTTGGTTCTTCACAGACGATATATATGGTAGACGTGGAGCCGCTTGCTCAAAAAGGTTCATAAGAGCACGTACATTTAATATACTAAAGAGAAAGTCCGCACAGATGAAATGTAGAAAAAATTGTTCTTTTTCAGGTCTATAGCATTGCATGGTGCATAGAGAAAATTAGGTTGTAAAAATTCAAGCCAGGACACACAGCCACCAAAAACTCTCTTATAATAAGGAGGACCAATAATTGTAACGTTCATATTTTCACATTTGTCTTATTTTTTTTATTCCCTATAGATTTTGCAAAAGATATAACTTTCTAATTTGTAATAGTCCGTGTATGCGAGTTGTTATAGGAAAAGTAACAAGGTAAATGTAGACGGGTCATTATTTTTAGTAAATTAGACAATTATTTTCGTCTTAATTTTGGAACGTGTTTTGAAGGCTGCTATTATGGCAACGGCTAGATAGCGATAACAAGGACTAATATAATTCCATTGCAATAAATGCGTATTACATGACGTACCTATACATAACAAATTATAACAGTAGTATAGTGGCATCCGATATTGTTAACGACTGGTGGAAAAGTTACTTTTTATTTCTGTAATTTTTTATTTATTTTTTAAATGTATTTTGATTTAAAATTTTCAAGGCTGTAGCTAATTTCTGATGTTTTTTAGGCAATTTCAGGATGGTGGGCAGTAAAATCTTGAAACATGAATAAAGATATTACAATATTTTATACATCCTAAACAACAGAAACAGTAAATTTTTTCTATGTTGGTATTTTCTTTTTACTGTTTCCTTTTTTAGGAAAAAAAAACTTTTAATGCAAAAAATTATTTTGCATGAGATTTATTTCACGACAACGTTCTGGTTTTGTTTAGTAAGGCAATTATTTGCAGTTTTTTAAACAAACGTATACGTAATAATGAATTGCTTTGTAAAAAATATATCGTTAGTGTATTCTGCATATGTTTTCAAAGTTAAAGAAACAAAAACCAAAAACGTTAAACAATTTAATATTTTAAATAATAATTTATTTTTGTAATAATGGGACCGTCCATAAATGACGTCTTCAAAATATGCACAATACATATTTTGTAGTTTTCAAAAACATGTAAATTGAATATTTTGTACTTTTTAAAAAACTTGTAATTCGAATATTTTGTACTTTTAAAAAACATGTAAATTTAATATTTTGTACTTTTTAAAAACTTGTAATTCGAATATTTTGTACTTTTAAAAAACATGTAAATTTAATATTTTGTACTTTTTAAAAACTTGTAATTCGAATATTTTGTACTTTTAAAAAACCTGTAAATTGAATATTTTGTACGTTTTAAATCCATGTAAATCGAATATTTTGTAGTTTTTAAAAACATGTAAATTAAATAATTTGGTTTTTTTTAATTGTAAATCGAATATTTTGTACTTTTTAAAAAACTTGTAATTCGAATATTTTGTACTTTTTAAAAACTTGTAATTCGAATATTTTGTACTTTTTAAAAAACCTGTAAATCGAATAATTTGTTTTTTTTTAAATTGTAAATCGAATATTTTGTAATTTTTAAAAACTTGTAATTCGAATATTTTGTACTTTTTAAAAAACCTGTAAATCGAATAATTTGTTTTTTTTTAAATTGTAAATCGAATATTTTGTAATTTTTAAAAACTTGTAATTTGAATAATTTGTACTTTTCAAAAAACCTGTAAATCGAATATTCTGTCCTTTTTAAAAACCCGTAAATCGAATAAATTGTACTTTTTTAAAACTTCTAAATCAAATATTTTGTACTTTTTAAAAACTTGCAATTTCAAATACACTACAAGACTCCCCTAACATCAGCTTAAACATTGCTATCTTCAACATAATATACTACACCATTCGCGTATTCGAATAAACCTTTAAAACCTACCAATGCACGTCATTACAATGACGTCATTTATGTATGATCCCTAACAAACTTAAAAAAAAATTGAACCTTAATTAGTAGATGGTATAAATACAGCGCATATATTAGACACGTTTTTTTTTACTTTCTCTTCAAACATTCCTCAAGGCTTTAATGGTATTCAAGGGTGTCTAAAAAAACAAGGATCCTTCAGTGTCTACCGATTCGCCGATTCGCCGATTGCGATGTGGTGTTGACAAAGGACATATGGTGCGAATAGCTGTGTTTTTGAATTAATGAGTTAGGATGGTGATAAGGATTGATCCCATTCCAATTCCGTACATATGGTGTAGGTACTTCCTTTGCTTTCTCTGCTTTCTTCTTTTGAGTTTCCCGAAAGACCTGAACCTAGCAGAGATGGAGAAGCACGGAAAGAATGGAGATGGAACATTCCAGGACCGGGACCGGGAACGGGACCGGGATTCTAAGCCTCTATATCACACCATGATTAATCATTCACAAATTATTTCCCATTATGTATCTTACAGTATGTGTACTAATACTAATTCTAACTTTGAGCGTGTTTTAGTATACATATAGGTGATTTCTCATGTGACTATACCGTATATACATACCCTTTTCGTATGCTTCAAGGCTTTATTTAATACTCGAGAATAAAGACATGTCGTCTTCCCTATGGTCTTTGGTTCACTGGAGCCTCATCAGATCCCGGATCCCATTGTTTTGTTTTTACAAGCATCTCAATTACCTCGTTTCTATCTCCACCGTCCCCGTACCCCGTACCCCGTCCCCCGTCCTTTGAGATATCCCTACTTATTTTCTTCTATCACATGAATGTGTATATGTGTGTATAGCTATTGATAAGACGCGGAGACATTTTGGAATGCATGGAATAATTATGGAGTAGGGGGAACAATTCATTAAACAAAAAGTTGTAACATATAATTACTCAACCGATAAAGTATCCAGGTACATGCATGTCTGAAGCTATATACGTATCCTTCAGCCATTAAATAGCTTTATTATGGGTGGTGGAAGGAACACGACCTTTTTCAAAAATCAAAATATTTAACCCCTCGTAGTTTTTGCTTTTCACGTAGTATTGAATTTATTTACTTAGTTTTACTTGGAATGCAAAAACACTAAAATAATTTTTACAACTCAAGCGAGCAAATTGCTACATAGAAATGATGGATATGTTTTAAATTAAATCGCAGTAAATGTTTAAATTGAACGACTCATTTTTAGATAAAACGAAAACCCTCTTTATACTAACAAAAATTAAATTTTATATTTTTTGATCCTATAAAGAACAATTTAAAAAATTATTTTGCACATTTCAAAATTTTGCAGGTTCATTAAAAATTTTGTAATTTTTTAAAAAATGTAAATTGAGCATTCCGTACTTTCTAAAAGAATATGAATCGAAAATCGATTTTTTTGTACCTTTTAAAAAAGGTAAATCGAATATTTTGTACCTTTTAAAAAACACGTAAATCGAACATTTTATACTTTTTAAAAAAATGTAAATCGAATTTTTTGTGCCTTTGAATCAAAATGTTAATCGAAAAT
This sequence comes from Dicyrtomina minuta, assembly GCA_949802685.1. Taxonomy (NCBI): domain Eukaryota; kingdom Metazoa; phylum Arthropoda; class Collembola; order Symphypleona; family Dicyrtomidae; genus Dicyrtomina; species Dicyrtomina minuta. Next base: position 76,898,107 of record OX461810.1, read on the forward strand.
GTTGTACATTTCAAAAACATGTAAATCGAATGTTTTATGCATTAAAAAGATACGCAAACTAATGAATCTGGAATCTTAAAAATCTCATATTAACTAATTATACTCATGAAATCTATTCATTATATTTTATGAAATACGTAGCTCTTTCTAATTTCAGTTTGAAATAAATATGCAGCTTTAGATTCCTTACTGAAGGATAGAGATGTGTTTGCGCATACTTAAGTGCAGATTTTGAATGTAAAAGTTCTGTAGATTATTAATGTACCTACTACTCATTATAGACACAGTATTTTTTTTTAAGTGTTGCCCTTAGAAAATGAAATTAAATCACCTCCTTAACAAAATATTTATCATTCATCATACAGATATAGCGCCTGGGTGAACTTTACGTTTAACACATTTCTAAAAAACAAGAAATGTTTAAAAACCCCAGCGTTATTTATGAGCTTGCAGTGCTCCCTCACTTATATCTTTTTTTTAAATTAAAAATAGAATGAGATGTTTTAGACATATAAACGTGTAGGCTGTAGCTGCTTAGGATTTGTTAGAACAATTTGGCAATTTGCTAATAAAACAAAAGCATTTGCTTCCACACATGCGAAAAGTACACAGCTCAGAGTCACACAGCCACACACACACACACGCTTAAATGTGCAATTTTGCCTAAAAGTCCTCAGTTGTGTCTTTTGAAGTATAAAAGGCGGGTGTCCTCATTTTGGTCCTGACTTCATATCCCGCCTTTTCATTGCTTTTACACGCTTGAGGATCAGAGTACGTCCCTATGTGGCTCCCTCATTCTAAATCTTGTCCTTTTGAAATAGCTATGTATAGAGTTAAAACTGGGAGAGACGAAGCCAGGGCCGGATAATGCCACAAGCGCAGGCAGCCACCGCTGCTTGAATTAAAAAAAAAGGGAATGTATGTAAATGAAACATTTTACACTTTTAAAAAAAGCGTAAAAACGATATTTTGACTTTTCAAAAACATGCAAAATAAAATTGTTTGCACATTTGAAAAACATGCAAATTAAAAATTTTACACTTTTCTCAATTCATGTAAATAGAGCATTTTGCGCTTTTCTGAATACATTAAATCGAATATTTACACTTTACAAAAAACATGTAAATAGAACTAGCGGCGGATCAAGGATTTTTTTCTGGGGGGGGAGGCTAATGACCTCCTGGGGGGGGGGCTAACAATGTTAAGCCGCCATATTGAAAATGGCCGCTCGTATCCCTGCAATGTTAAAAAATCTCCTTCTAGGGGGGGGGGGGCTAAAGCCTCTCTGGATCCGCCGCTGAATAGAACATTTTACACTTTTTAAAGACATAATAATACATTTTTTTGCACATTTCAAAAACATGAAAATAAAATGTTGTGGACATTTTAAAAACATCGGAATACATTTTTTTTGAACATTTAAAAAACATGCAAATTAAAAATTTTACACTTTTCTCAAAACATGTGAATAGAACGTTTTGCACTTTTCTGAATACAGCAAATCGAACATTTTGCTCTTTTCTAAAACATGCAAATACAACATTTTGCTTTATTAAAAAAAATCATCAATTAAAAGGAAATAGTGGTTTTTGTATGAAAGCAAAGTGCTGCCTAAAGGCAATTCCTTTGTCCGGCCCTGGACGAAGCCAAAACCAAAACCAAAGCCAAAGCCGCACTATTGAAAATTAGCATATAGACTACTAGGAACCAGGACCATAGGAACGTAACATACATTTTACAGAGGGAACATGAACATACCTTACACTCAAATTTTCCAAATTGTATGTTTCACACATTTCTCACACGCTACTCCAACTTTCTCTTTGAGCAGCTTTCCCCTGAACATCCATCCAGCGAGTGAAAGTAATACGAGACACTACTTCTCCACACGGACTGGCTTTAAATATTTTCACCCTTCAGGCATCCCTGTCCCATCTCCCATAGCACTCACACCGATGCCGAGACCGAGACCGAGACCGACACAGGCCCCATATGCTCCTAATTTATTCCTTAACACCGCTGATAACACGGTAACACGGAGCATACGAAAAGCATAGCCCTCTATAGCATATTGCAGCATAGCGTAGAAGCATATATGCACAATGTACACATTCCAAAAACCGCAGAGACAGAGCTAAAAGATAATACAAGTAATATTAACGACATTATACCACTTTCCCTCACGGCTTTCCAAAATGAATATTTACCCAGGCGACTCTCTGCTCGTCGGTTCCGCTCCTGCTTCCCGAATTACTTGGGAACGTTATAAACTTGGGAACAAATATGAACCGGGAGACAAAAACCACACAATTGCCACAAATTATACATTTACACAACATCACACGTAATGAGTCTCTCCTCGCGCGCCCAGCCGCCTATTTACTATTTTGGCTCTTTACAATTTACAATATTCTATTTTCACCACCGTACCGTGTATGACAATCCCAATCTCCCGTCGTACCCCCGCCCCTTCAGCTACTATCATTTGCATCATTCATGTCTTTGTTGTCGTCGGACATATGTTCCTCCCATATGACGTATGAATGCATAAGGCAGGCATTGTGTGAATGAATTTACATGTATGGTAAACACACAATAGGAACCGGAGCCGAGTACATTGTTTGTACAATATCTAATACAGAAATTACTTTATATCGCGTACTACAGTCCAGACATTTTTGCTTTAGGGAAAAATCCTATTTATCAAGGTTTTTCGTAGTATTTAAATGACAAAAGAATACTGGGACAATACAGTAATAGTGGGAAAATTTGAATAGTAAAATGGTTGATTTGTTCTGACATTTTTCTGAGGAATGTTAAAAGACCCATCTACTGTTTTAAATTGAACCTCTCAGACAGATTTGTGTGTGATGTGTAATTGGAAACATGCCCGGTTTCTATTGAAGGCCCAATTACTATATACATAAAATAGGAAATACAGTATTAGGATTTTTTGTGGATTCAAATATTGTGTAATTTACATTCTTTTAAATGTATAAAATGTATTTACAATTTTTTTAAATGCCTAAAATGTATTTAAGAAATTTTTAATTGCATAAAATGTCTTAAAGGATTTTTTTGTAAACTTAAGAAATGTATTTACGATTTTTTTTTAAGGTAAAAAATATATTTACAATTGTTTTAAAATGTATGAGATGTAATAACGATTTTTTAAATGTAAAAAGTGTATTTACGATTTTTTTTAAATGTATAAAATGTATTTGCGGTTTGTTTTAAATTTATAAAATGTATTTACGATTTTTTTAAATGTATATAATGTATTTACGACTTTTTTAAATGTATAAAATATATTTACAATTTGTTCTAAATTTAAAAAATGTTTAAAATTGTCCTCTTTTCGACTTTTTATAAAACCAGAAATATTTTTTGTGGTTTTTGTAAAGTGCAAAAAAGTTTGTTTACTATTTTTACTAAATAGAGACATTCCGATTTACTATGTTTCGTATAATATAAAATGTATATTGTTAAAACATTTCTATGAAATGTAAAATGTCGAGTTTAGATTGCTTATTAAGTGTAAAATGTTACATTTAAAATTTAAAATTAATAAATGTGTAATTTGTTTTTTAAAGCTCCATCTTATCTACACAATATTTAATAAATAGCAAAAAATCAGATGTGAGCTGAATTTTTTGTTCTACTGCCTATTACCTAAGTCACGCTTTTTATAAATGTTTAATACTAATGGGTCACAATATTTTAAGTTTAATAAGTACAATTTACTTATTTTAAATTTTCAAATTACTTGTTTAGCGCAGCGTCAATGGCTCACACTATTTTTAAATGTAATAAATTGTAATATTAGGATATAAGATTGGACATACTAAAATACACTTTCACTCAATACAAGTATTCAACACATGAAATAGACTCCCTTGACATTGTACAACTTTCCCGATGGTACATTTAGAAACTACACATAAATGTATAGAGTATAGAACCATAAAATAACCAAGCAATCTCTAGAAAAGGCAGTAAGCCACACTGTAAAAAACACTAACATGGAAGCAATATTTCTAGATCCTGGAAGCGATAAGGTCCTCTGAAAAAGTTACGACGGCATAAATAGTAGTTTTGTGTATAGACATGGCAGAAATGGGTGAGATATGCAAATAATGTAGCACTAAAATGAGTTACGAGGAAAGTAACAGGAAAATCCATGAAAATAAATTGAAGATTTGGAAATAAAGAATTTAAGACGTCATTAATCACATGAACATGATCGCCCATAATCCTAATATCCTCCGAATCCAATTTATTTTATTTATGTTTACCCCCTCTCTCTCTCTCTGTACTTTAACTAAACGTCAGCCGCACTGGAATTTATTCAAATGCCTTCCATGACTTTCACTAAGCCATTAAGTAAAAAAACTCAAATAATTTACATTTTGTGTTACAAAATATTCTAAATGTATATTTAAATACAAATTTCACAAAGATGAAAAGTTTAAAAATTTTTTAAGTGTAAGAATTCTAAATTAAAATTTGTTTTTTAAAAATTTACGCGCTAAATATATTTTACTTTTTGACTACACGCAAAAATTATCAGTAGGGCAGCAATATGATTAGTCAATGTCATTTCAATGTAGGTTTGAAACAACCAAACTTATTATTGGACTGTAGAATGAATTTTATTGCTTTCTCTGCTTTCACTTTACTTTCACTTTACTTTCTCTTTCCTGAGGAAATAATTTTTAGACTTAATAAATACAACTTAACTGAACCTACGTATCGTTACATTATTTTATTTTGCATTTAACATGTATACTTTCACTAATATTTTGCTTTCTTTTACAATGCAATGGCATTTTTTTTATAATAAAAGCCATTCAGATATACAGTATTTTCTTTTGAATTTTAAAATTATTTTCGGAATTAAAAGCAAATTTCACATAAAACAAACAGCTCCTTAACATTATCGTGCTTTCTTCTCATAAATAATTTTATGCTTTTTATTAGTGACAAAAATCCTAATTCTAACTAAACCTAGTGTTAACTTTGCATGAATGGTAGAATGGAGTTGTGATTGCAAATGTCCCCGAACTAGTACTGTCATATATGTACATTTGCAGACTTTCACTAAAGACACCTACTCTGAATGTTGGAAAGTAATTTCGAATAATGTATGTAATAACATGACATTAAATTTAGATTCACATTCTAAAGGAAAATTCTCATATTTTTCAGAAAGCATTATCAAGTCCATCGATTTCTTTCCCAGTGAAAGCCTCGTGGGAACAATTCAAGTTAAAACAAAAAGCCTAAGCGTGCAAGCATCTGCTTGGCTGCTTTAGAATATGTGTTAGTGTAACACAATGTAGAACCAAGTCAAGTATGATCCATACTTTAAGCCGCTGTTATTTTTGCAGCTATTACAACTTTCACATATAGCTTTCTTTTCACATTCAAAAGATTGCATGCAATAAACTTTGTGATGCACCTGAATTTAAGCTGTCATTAAATGTAAAGCCGTTTGTTGATTCAAGCAAAGTGTAAATTTTTGGTTGCTTTACAGCATATAAAAAAAGCCCACAATAAATAAATAAATTTAAAAAAATTTTAAATCCTTTTATTATATAATTATAGTATTATTTCTCAAGGTGTATTTAAATAATTAATTTGCAATTCTATTCAAGATTATAATCTACTGAAAAAATTAAAACGCAGTAAAGAGGAAAAATGAAATAAATTCGTTCCACTTAAAAGATTAATGAGCCTATAGCTTTAGAAAAGATTTCTAAATAGTTAAAGCACTGGTGAAAGCACGCAGAAAATTCTTTCAAAATGTTACTTTCTCTCTTGGCATTATCTCTACATCTAAGGTAGAAAATCTTTTGGAGCAAAAATGTTTTCTCCTGATTGCATCTTACGTCGTTTACACGACGCTTTCACTTTCAATTTCTCTTCTTTCCCTCCTGACTTTCTCCATGTATTACGAAGATCACTACATCAGCCTTTAGGAATGCTTTCTGAGGAAAATCTCTCTCCTTCCTTTTGTCACCTGTGGAGACAGTCAGAGCCATAGGGGAAAGCAGAGTGAAAGTCAGCGTCATTCCTGACGTCCTGACTGGTACTGGTTAGTGGTGAAAGACAGAAGCTAGAAAGCAGAGCTACTGAACGAAATAAAAGACGATGTGCATTGTATATAAGTGTACGTGTGTTGGTTGCTTGCCTTTTGTGTCCGTTAGCCTCCTCCCGTCGTCTTCGTCTTCTGGCGAGCAAAGATTTCAATAAGCTTAGAAAACATTGTCCAGAATACTAATGAGTGGGTCGACATGGGCTTTTCCTTGGCTTTACGTCCTTAATCCAAATCTTACAACGAAAACCCAAAACGAAAACGAAAACGACAACGACATCGTAGGGACACGTGCTCATTTTGAAAAGACAGATGACGCACTGTTGTAGCCTGTCCGCTTTCTCTTTCTATTGTCTCTGTTTTTGTCATTAGGCTCCGCAACCTCCTTGGTCTGATTAACAGTTTTTTGAGCTCTTGAGCTATGAAGCTTCAAGACACTACGCAAGACTTTTAACTTTTCCTTCTTTCTTAATTGTGAAAGTTTTAATTAACGAATAGGAGAAAGTCTGGTTTTTGTAGCTATAGTGAAAAAAGTGAAAGTCTTAAAAAATGTAGCATTTTCATTATTGTAAACCATAAAAACAGTTTTACTGATTTTTAAAACTTTCTTTAAATAAATAGACTATAACGTTTATCAAGGCACAAAAAAATCAATACACATTTGCAGTTAAAAATGTCTCAAAGTTGAAATCGAATTACATTCTTAGCAAGTAAAATCTATTTACAGAGCAATTTAAGGCATCAATCTCCAAGCTATAGCACAGCTATACTACAAAGGGATTCAAAGGTTCATTCAAATGTAGATACTTTCTCCATGCTTTCTCCATTTTTATTTTCTACTTTCACTGGATTTGCTTTCACCACTGTTGACTGCTGGAATCATATATGAAAGTATAGTGAAAGTCGGACACACACAACACCAGTCCAAAGTTCTTTCCCATCAATCTCCGTTTATGAATACTTCCAGCATTTACTGGCTCATTCTTTACACTTCTTATCACTTTCACCGCGTTGCACTTCTTTACCACAGAGCGGAGTACATCATGGAGTTCTTTAGTGTCTTGTCTTGAGTCAGATACGATTCCCTTGCCAATTCTATCTTTAGACACACACACACACACACACACACTCACTCCCACTAAGCAGAAACGTATAGGATAGGGACACAGAAGCGCCTGGATTTGAAATTCGACTTTCACTTGAACGTCAACAGGGACTTCTTTCAAGAGGCTAAATCTCCATTGAATATTCATTTCATGTCTTGACGGAGATAATCTGCATTTGTTAATGCCCAAAACACGTAGGTACGGAACGGAATATACGAAAGGCCTGTACCTTTAAAAAAGTATTTAAGTATAGAAGTGGAGTTTAAATAGGAAGAAAAAAATACATTTACAGGATTGTGTGTGTGTGTGTGTGGATATAGATAGAGAGAGGAAAGGAGCATTTCTCTCAGTATAAAAGAGAACATAAATTGTCTATTTCTTCCACGGTGTGATATCTGCTTAGTCTGATATCCTTGCTTCTTCTTGTTCAAGTGGATCGTCTCCAAGTCGTCGACTCAAGACGATCGTATTATTTACGCATAAATTCCAAAAGCTGTATATAGTGTGCCTCTTTCTACTTGGTCACATAAAAAGGTACCACATCAACATCAGTTGTAGTACACACACATTGTGTCTTTTGGAATGATAGGTAAAGTTAAAGACGCGAAACGAGACTTTTTTTAAAATAAATTTTAACATAGTGCATAGTGAAATGAAACCATGACTAGTGCCAATTTTGGACTGTTTTAAAATTTAAAATCGACTATTTTAGCAAGGTTTTCATTGGATCATAATTACATTTTCAATATTGTGTGATGCACTGACATCTATTGAAAAATGTAAAAAATTCACTATTGTAAATAGAACTATGGTGAAAATGTAAAATTTAGAAATTTTTAACATAAAATATCTCATAAAATTCGAAAATCCGACAATACTTCACTTTCTTAAAGTCTAGTATCTATTTTGTAGTACTAATTACATTTTTTGTTTAAGTCCAGAACCATTTAACTAAACATTTGTAAAAATTGCAGAATTTATACTTATTTTAAACACTTCTTTTGAATATGCAAAATACGTGATAACAAAACTTTTTCAATTTGAAAACGATTCTAACGACAATTTCTTAAATTTAAAATTCCACTATAGAATAAGAACACTATTTTAAATTTCAAAGTATGTATGCCAACAGTGCTAGTTGAATGTAAAAAATACATCAGGCACATTCAGCTAAAATTGCAGATAACATAGTAAATACACTTTCAAAAAATGGAAAATGCACACTAACCACACTTTTATTAAATTACAAATTACATTAAGTATAATATTTAAAAGTGAATATACACTTACCACACTTATTGTTAGATAAAATGGCAGATAACATTGTAAATATACTTCTTAAAGAGCAAAATATAAAATAACTATGCTTTTCCTAAATTGCAAATTACATTAAGTATACTTTCTAAAATTGTATATACACTAACCAAACCTAACTAAAATTGCAAATAACATTGCAAATACACTTTTTAAAAGAGCAAAATACACTTACAACGATTTCCTTAAATTGCACGTAATATTATACTTCAGGCACACTTTCTGAAAATGCAAATTTTACTAACAACACTTTTTTACAATTGCAGACTCCAGTAATATATACAAATTCTGCAAGCGTAGTAATTGCACTAATCCTACTTTCCTAAAATTGCCAAAACCATTACCTGAAATTCTAAAATGTAGTAACTATATATTTTTTAAAGCGTGAAATAAAAACCAACATATTTTAAAATTGAAAAACAATTAAAAATACATCAAAAGTACTTTTTCAAAATTTAAAATAATGAATTAAATTTTGCAAACACGATGTACAAAAATCGTAAAAAAACGTTTAAATTATGAACTAAACTTTCAATTTCGAAGTACTAAAACACAATTAAATTCTGTAAAATCCACAGCTTTAAATACTAAAATTGCAGTGTGTAAAAATCGTCTGCTAAAAGGCAAGAAGTTTAATATTGTTACTCACAATGTTTGATATAGCTTGTTTTGCTCCTTCTTCGACGTTCAATGACCGTTTACGGTCTATGTGTAGTAGTATAAACGAATCACATGTAGACGACTGATTATCGACATTTTGAGGAGGCGTCAAAACATTTAAGGTACCATTTACAGACACTGTACAGTCAGTGTTCAAGAGGCATTCTCTCCATGTCGAACGAATGAGCGTTTGGAGATGGAGGATGGAACGAAGTCAACGGAGAGGGAAAGCAAAGCGGTGGAAACCCAAAAGCCAGGGCCGAACGAAGGAATTCATTTTAGGCAGCAAATTGTTTCCATAGAAAAACTACCTTTTTGATTGTATTGATGGTTTTCTTTGGTAAAGCAAAATGTTGTATTTACACGTTTTAGAAAAGTGAGAAACGTTCTTTTTACTTGATTCATGTTCTATTTACATGTTTTTGAAATGTAAAAGAAAAAATGTATTTGACTGTTTTTGAAATGTACAGAAATTTTTATTTGCCTGTTTTTGAAAAGTGTAAAATATTCTGTTAACATGTTTTTTGAAGGGTTCAAAATATTCCATTTACATGTTTTTGGAAAGTGTAAAATATTTTATTTACATACTTTTTAAAAGTGTAAAATGTCCCATTTACATGTTTTTTGAAAATTCAGGCAGCGTGGGCTGCCTGCGCTGGCCGCATTATCCGGCCCTGCCAAAAGCAGATAAAATTTGTGATGAGAGTTGAAGCGAAGGGGAGAGAAACGGGGTGTGAAAACTGAGAACGAAAACTGGTGTTGGTTAAGGAGATACAAAAGGACAGGCAGACAGACACAGTAGAAAACGAGAAAAAATTGGGTGCTATTTTATTTATGTGCCTGTGTACCGTGTACGCGATTCCAAATTTAAATTCAACATTTTAAACTCGACACGCCTCGAAACTTGAACGACACAGACAGACAGACGACAACGACAACGAGGAAACAACAAGTGGACAAGAAAGAAGAAACATGGACAAACGACAAGGAAGGTACAACAAGACTGAGTGAGTGCCAATAGGATTTAGATTTAAGAACTCTGTCGCAAATTCTTTTCTGTGTGGCATTGCAAAGTTTGGAACTCAGATTCCGATTCACTCCATTGAGTCTCTCTATGTCACTGTCTTCAACTCTTCCCCAATAATCAATCTCCCACCAGAATGTCAATGTACCTACATACTTTTCTTTATCGCAACACATTCTTTATTTCGCTATATTTCTCCTGCAGATTCGATCCACACGTATTCAAAGTTATATGTAATATGTGGGATAAACATTTATATTCAAAGGCTTACAATTATTTTTGCCTGTGGTAGTAATATGCACTAGAAGTCGTTCACAAATGACGTCATCAGTAGGGCCAACATATTTATATTTTTAAAGAAACATATCGTGGGCGAAGTATCAAATCCGCTTCCTTATAATTTTCGCTGGAGCCAAATCCGCTTCCTTCCATTTTACCTTAAAAACAAATCCGCTTTCTTCCAATTTTGATTTCAATAAGCGTTTTGTTGACCAATTCATAATTACATGCATATGAAAAGTGCAAATTGCTCTAATTGCATCAAATCCTAAATCGCAAAACGTTCTAACTACACGGATTTTAAAACTGCAAATGGTTCTAACTACATGATTTAAGAAAATCAAAATCCACTTAATACATGATGTTAGTCACAAACTGTTCTAACGACTTGATTTCAAATGCAATTTGTTCTAACTACATATGCTTGAATTGCAAACTAATCTAACCAGGTACATGATTTAAAAAAATACAAAATACTCTAACTACATTGTATTAAGTTGCAAAATGTTCTAATTACATTGTATTAAGTTGCAAACTAATCTAACTACATAATTTTAAATAGTGCAAAACATTCTAACTACGTGATTCAAGAGCGCAATGGTTTTAAAAAGTTAAAAATATTGTAACTACATGATTTTGAGTGGCAAACTGTTCTAAATAGATGATTTTAAAAAGTGCAAAATGTTTTAGTTGCATCATATCCTTAAACACAAAACGTTCTAACAACATGGATTTTAAAACTGCAAATGGTTCTAACTACATAATTCAAAGAAATAAAAATCCATTAATAACAGTTACATGATTTTAGTACCAAACTGTTCTAACTGCAGAGTTTTATGTTGAAAATTAATCCAACTACGTGGTTTTAAGTTGAAAACTTATCTAACTACATAATAAAAAAAATCAAAATGGTTTAACTACATGATTCTAATTGCAAGTTGTACACTAATATAAATACATAGATTTGAAAAGTGCAAAATGTTCTTATTACGTGGTTTTGAGTATTACACGTAGTTACAGCTTTTTGCACTTCTCAAACGTTGTATTTAGATCATTTTGCATTTGTAAAATGTTGTAACTAAAACAGTTTAAAATTTTTAAAACATGCAATTAAAACATTATGCACTTTTTAAAATCATCTTGTTAGAACAGTTTGCCACTCAAAAGCATGTAGTTATAACATTTTGAACTTTTTAAAACCATGTAGCATGAGCAAATTGCGCTCTTGAATCACGTTGTTAGAATGTTTTGTACTTTTTAAAATTATGTAGTTAGATTAGTTTGCAACTTAATACAATGTAATTAGAAATTTTTGCAACCTAATACAATGTAGTTAGAACATTTTGTATTTTTTTAAATCATGTACCTGTTTAGATTAGTTTGCAATTTAAGCATATGTAGTTAGAACAAATTGCATTTGAAATCAAGTCGTTAGAACAGTTTGTGACTACATTATGTATTAAGTGGATTTTGATTTTGTTAAATCATGTAGTTAGAAACATTCGCAGTTTTAAAATCCGTGTACTTAGAACGTTTTGCGATTTAGGATTTGATGCAATTAGAGCAATTTGCACTTTTCATATGCATATAATTATGAATTGGTCAACAAAACGCTTATTGAAATCAAAATTGGAAGGAAGCGGATTTGATACTTCGCCCACGATATGACATCCCATTTTAAACGTAACTAAATACATAATACCAGATTTATTTTTTGATTAAGTTCACATATCGCCTGTAAAGAACTAAAAGGACCCATGTCTATTTTTAGCTACAAATTGTATTCAATTGTGGAAATATGAGTGTTGACAGCCTGCTATGTATGTATATATGTTACCGCGTTGGTAAAGTAAATGCAATTGGTTGAGCCCGAGTCGACATCCAGAGCCATAGATGTGGTGCGGAGGCTTGGTGGAATAAATTCAGTGTGTGTTCAGCGAGCGTGGTGAGAGCAGAGCGAGAAAAAGCGTGGTTGAAATATTTAATAAAGAATTAAAGTTAAAGTATTTCAAAGTCCAGACTTTTAGTTATTTATCCATTCACTAGTTAGTCTGCATCATTCCCTCGGGAGTTTACCTAATTCTAACATCAATAATCCAAAAAAAAAGACTGACGTTTATTCTCGAAATGTTAGTAGCAAAGATGCAAGATTATGTGCCACAAAGTGAATAAAGAGTAGCGTGGAAATTTTCTCCATGACTCCAACTCCTCCAAATTTAATTCCAGGACAATGAATGGACTTTACAACACGAGCAATTTCTAAGATTTTGTCCTCCCATTTGAAAACAACGCGTTTCCCGCGACGAACCATCATCGGCTTCCTAACACCCCCACAACCACTACGACCTTCCACTCTTTGTCCAGTCATCAAAATTGCTTGCTTGTACGATTTGATTGTTTCCGGAATTTGAAAGGCTTGCTCATAGATAACGAAATAACTAATACCGCCCACTAATCCAATGAATGCATTGAAACTCGCAATGATGGGGTCCTGGTCATAGAATTTGAGTGCAAAAAAGAGACCGAAGATACAGAGGGTAATGCATAAAATTTTGAAGATGAAAATAATTGATGCGTTGCTCTGATTGAAGACGTGTATTAGAAGCTGCTGATGTCGGCAATGTTGTGTTGCTTTGGAAGCCGCTTCTATTCTGCTAATGCGATTCTCCCCACTGTTATACATCAAAATAAATATCGTCAGTGAAGAATTAAAATTACCCAACAAGTGTATTTTGGATCAAAACCAAATGCACTAACAACAACAAAATTTTACATGTCAGTATGATCAAATCTTGTAAATACACCATTCTGAACTTTCCAAAAACCTGTATTTAGAAAACTTTTCAATTTTCAAAAAGATTTAAATAGAATATTTTGCACTTTTCAAAAAGATGTAAATAGACTATTTTGCACTTTTCAAAAAGATGTAAATAGACGATTTTGCACTTTTCAAAAAGATGTAAATAGACGATTTTGCACTTTTTAAAAAGATGTAAATAAAATATTTTGCACTGTTTAAAAATTGGATTTGGATCATTTTAGAGTTTTTAAAAACATGTAAGTAGAGCGTTTTGCAAGTATCAAAAACTTGTAAATAAAATATTTCGCACTCACAAAAAATGTGTGTAGCACATTTACTTACACACTCCATAACATTAAGTATATTTTTTTTGTAGCTCATTATAATTATATCAAAAATTGTACATGTGTCATTTTGATTCTTCACAGACGATATGCAAGCTTTAATTTATATCAAATTTGAGTTACAATCGAAAAATCATAAAAAAGGTAACCACAAACCTCTGTTGTTGTTCTTGTTGGAGTTGCTGAATTCCAAAACTAAGGTTGAAACTGGTATGTTCCAAAAATCGGAGATGAAGATAGCCAAAGAAATACAAATATGAAACCAAGTACATCAAATAGAAAAACTCAATGAAACCAAAAACCAGTTTAAATCCTGCATTTCTTTTAAACTGCTCGCTCAAAATGTGAATGTACAGATGTGGTCTTGAGGGGTCACTCATAAAAAGTGCCAATGCGAATATTCCCGCTCCAAAATAGCCAAAAGGGAGTACTCGAAGCAGGAGCTGTTGTTTGTTTGAAAAATTTATTTTCTTAAAATCAAGCTGCCGATTTTTGTGAAGTGCTTCAACATAAATACGGGAATCTAGTGAACCAAATTTATTTGAAAAGAACTCGTTCCAAATCATGGGGAGGAGTGTGTCGTAGCTCATTAAATACATGTTGTAGAACAGTATAGAAATATAGCCGGTCAAAACAAGAAAATGGACCGAGAAATGATCGAAATTGAAATTCGTTTTTGCTGCTGTGGCTTTTCTAAGGAATTGGGCAGCAACGTAGAAGGTTCCTAAAATTAACGCAGCAAAATATCCACGTCGAATATTAATTTGCCAGCTCAAATTTTGTTTTCGGATTTTGTGTGTAGTGGGGTCAAAGTTGAATGGTATGAAGCATACGGTTGAGAGAATTCCTATTGTTAGCATGTTTGCCATATTTTTGTTGTATTTTCCAATTTTTAAATACAAAATTTACTGAAACTAAAAATTCTATGTTATTTGCAAAAATTTTGTAGCAATATTTGCGACTTGTAGTAGTGTTCACCCAACCTGAGGAACTAAAATGCTAGAAGCTACGAAACAACATTTTTGAGTTCACATTTATTTGACAGTTTTAAATTCCCTGGTTTTACTTCCGTGATACAGTTATTACAGAATTACAGGAAAACAATGAAAGCAAGTTTTATAATATCGTCGGTGAAGAACCAAAATGACCCAAATCCATTTGTAGCTAAACACAATATCAACTATCTACAAAAATATTCAAATGTGTCTTGAGATCATTTAAATAGAGCATTTTGCACTTTTGAAGCACGTGGAATTAAAACATTTTGCATGTATTCAAAAAAATAGAATTAGAACATTTTACACCTTTTCAAAAACATGTAAATAGAGCATTTTGCACCTTTTCAAAAACATGGAATTAGAACATTTTGTACCTTTTCAAAAACATGGAATTAGAGCATTTTGCACCTTTTCAAACACATGGAATTAGAACATTTTGCACCTTTTCGAAAACATGAAATTAGAACATTTTGCACCTTTTTAGAAACATGGAATGAGAACATTTTGCACCCTTTTAAAAACATGGACTTAGAACATTTTGTACCTTTTCAAAAACATGGAATTAGAACATTTTGCACCTTTTCTAAAACATGAAATTAGAACATTTTGTACCTTTTTAAAAACATGGAATTAGAACATTTTGTACCTTTTCAAAAACATGGAATTAGAACATTTTTCAGAAAGAATGTGAATAGGAAATTTTGCGATTTTTAAAAACTGCTAATTAACAATTTACTCTTGTTTCTCATTTTGTTTTTATGACATAGCTCATTTGGATTCCAGTTTAAATTGGATATGAGTCATTTTGGTTCTTCACCGACGATATGCAGCATGTACACGGAAGAACAATTTACGTAAAAACTATACATCAAGTTGTATGGTACTTTCATTAAAGTGTAATTATTTTAATTATTACAGTTTCGTTTAAATATCATATACTTGAAATGCCGTTGAAATAATTGGCAAAACAGTTACTACCGGGTTTGTTTGTTTTAATTTGTAAACGGTCACATAAGCATTACATATCATAAAGTAAAATACAACCTCTTCATTGAGGTTGATTTTAATCACATAGTGGTTTTATTTACAAAGTTACAATTTCGAATTAAGTTTTGAGACTACTTAACTTTAATTACTTAACTATGTTATTTAAAAACCTTCATGAGTTGATCAACTACATACATTGCAACCATAACACATAAGTGTTTTTGTATTTAGTAGATAGTTTGATAGTTATCAGTTAATTGACGCCATTGACGGCAAACGGTTTGCAATGATATGTAATGATGCCGGTGCCGGTACGGATGCCGGTACCGGTACCGGTATTTGCCCTAAACCTAAACCTAATAACCTATTTTAAGCATCTAATACTAGTATATACATAGGTGACACACTTTTCCATAAATTTTGCTAAAATAATTACTGATATAGGATATTTATTTTGCCTCGTATGCATATAACGTCAAAGTCAAACAATAATTATAATTATTTGTTCAGGAAGTTTATCAATTATCAAGTTGGATGCCTATGAAGAACATTGTTAAGTTTTCGTTTGGGAAATTAATATAATTATTTGAAAGTTTAATTTTAAATGATGTATGAATGCATATAGTATATCGTCGGTGAAGAGTCACTTCGTCGTAAGTCCAGTGCACGGCTAAAGTCATTCTGTCCCAAGTTAATTCAATTGGTAGCTGCTGTCGAGGTTGCTTCCGCGTTGTTCTATGCACTAGGTGGGGGTGGTATGCTACTGACTAGGTTGTACACATGACGTACACTTAGGGGTTGTCCGCAAAAGGCATATTAAAAATTTCATTCACAGAACATTTTGCTTTTTTCATAAACAGTTTTTAGAAAGTCCAAACTGTTCTATTTACATGTTTTTTAAAAGTGTAAAATGTTCTATTTACATGTTTTTCTAAAATGTAAAATGTTCTATTTACATGTTTTTCAAAAGTGTAAAATGTTCTATTTACATGTTTTTGAAAAGTGTAAAATTTTCTATTAACATGTTTTTCAATAATGTAAAATGTTCTATTTAGATGTTTTGTCTAAAGTGTCAAATGTTATATTTACATGCTTTTGAAAGCGCAAAATGTTGTCCAAATGAAATTTTTATTACGTCCTTTGTGGACGACCCCTAAGTGTACGTCATGAGTACAGCACAGTCAGTAGCTTAATACCCCCACCTAAGGCATAACAAAACGCGGAAGTGACCTAGAAAGCATTTACCAATTGAATGGACTTACGACAAATTGACTCTTCACCGATGGTATATTATGTTGGTCTGAATTTACGTAATTGAAATGATTAAAGGATCGTCCCCATTGCAGATGCCGGCAATGGCATTACCATCATAACTTGACATTTCCACTTGATAGCATTTAAAGCTCTGACAGAATTGGGGTCAGTTGTCAAAAACGCGCTGAAAATTTTCAATTTTCTTTGTGCTAAGGAAGTTACTATATTACTTGACAGGTTTGAAAAGCCGTTTAGCCAGAAAAAAACCAGTTTCAGGGGTGAATTAAAAAAAAATCGTTTAAACCAGTAACAGTAACAAACAATGTTTCTAGGTATTGTCCATAAATGATGTCACCTAAATTATCAATCTCAATTATCTATCAAGCCTGTCATTTGTAGAGCCAATAGTCAATTAAGTCAATGTGCGTACTACAACATTGATGACACCGCATGTTAAAGTTAAGATAGCCATTTACAACATGGTTAAGCTGATGACTTAGAAGACTGGGCTTAGAAATGAGGATTTACTTAGGAAATCGACAAAATAAAATCTTATTTTTTGTAGCACAATTATTTATGAAAAAACTTTTAATGTTGTTTTTAATGTATCCATTAGCTATTAGCCATGTCGTCTTATCGTCTATCGTTTTCGTTAGCCAAGCTTTTATTATATACATACGTAATCTACAACATTAATAAATAATGTATTCGAATATTATATATCGTCTGTGAAGAACCAAAATGACCCATATCCAATTCAAGCTACAATCAAAATGAGCTATTTCATAAAAATAGAATGAAACCCATGCGTAAAATGTTAATTAAGAGTTTTTGAAAATTGTAAAATGTTTCCTTTACATACATCTGTTTTAAAAGTGTAAAATTTTCTATTTGCATATTTTTGAAAAGTTCAAAATGTTCTATTTAAACGTATTTGAAAAGTTTAAAATGTTCTATTTACACGTATTTGAAAAGTTTAAAATGTTAAATTTACATGTTTTCGAATAGTGTAAAACATTCTTTTTACATGTTTTTGAAAAGTGTAAAATTTTGTATTTACATATTTTTGAAAAGTTCAAAATGTTCTATTTACACGTATTTGAAAAGTTTAAAATTTTCTATTTACATGTTTTGGAAAAGTGTAAAATTTTGTGTTTACATATTCTTGAAAAGTTCAAAATATTCTATTTACATGTTTTTGAAAAGCGTAGAATTTTTTATTCACATATTTTCAAAAGTGCAAAATATTCTAATTAAATGGGTTTTAAGGCACGTTTCAATATTTGTGTAAATAGTGGACATTTGTTTTAGCTAAAAATGGAAATGGGTCATTTTGGTTCTTCACGGACGATATGTGTTTTTGGGTTGTCTCCTTAAATGTGTGAAATAAATACAAAATGTAGAGGTGATTTGGATTTCTCCCTGTACATTAAATTCGCACGGTTCACTTTCAATATATGTTGTCTCCGTTTCCAATTATTGTCATGCAACGACACAAGGAATGGGTTCGAATTTCTAAGTAGGAAAGTAAATATAAACACGAAATAGCACTCGTCCTGCCAACGCTATCTGAGTGAGCTATCTCTCTACTGTATGTCTGATTGCCAAAAAGTAGTAGCAAAGACACATTCAACTTTCACCACATTTCAGTACTGTACTTTCACCCTCAATTCTCAGAAAGTCTATAACAAAATCCAAAATCCCACACAAGTTCCCCCAGCGGAGCGCTTTATATATTTTGACTTACTTTGTTATGTTATGTGTAGTGGCGTCATTAGGAAATGTAACGATAGGATTTGGTTCGTTTTATTTGTGGTTTTCAGTTCGGGTGATGTGGAGAGTAGTTCAGTAGTGTACAACTGAGAATTTAGATTTAAAGGTCCTATAGTCCTGGTGAAAGTCTCTCCTCTCAGTCAGTGGGGATAAGTTATTTTAGTCTATTGACCTCGTTTCAAACCGTTAAACGCTATGAATTCTACGTTGTAGTATATAAGCGTTCAAGAACGTATTTAAAAGCTGGCGTAGTACCTACGTTCCCATGGTTCTAGCACTGGCACCGGCACCGGCACCCGTTGATCCGCAGTACTCGTCTTTTAAGCTGCCAGTTAGGCAGTTAGTGTGTTCTCGTTCTGGAAACTAAAAGTACAGGAGAGCTCAGGGCCGGACGAAGGAATTGCTTTTTGGCAGGAATTTGTTTCAATACAAAAACCACCATTTTGATTTTATTAATGATTTTTTTTAGTAAAGCAAAATTTTGTATTTACATGTTTTAGAAAAGTTCAAAATGTTCTTTTTACTTGATTCAAAAAAGGGTAAAATGTTCTATTAACATGTTTTAAAAAATGTGGAAAATGTTTTATTTCCATGTTTTTAAAATGTACAAAATATTTTATTTTGCATGTTTATGAAAAGTCAAAATACGGTTTTACATATTTCTGAAAAGTGCGAAATGTTCCATTTACATGTTTTGAAAAAAGTGGAGAATTTTTTATTTCCATGTTTTTGAAATGTACAAAAATGTTTATTTTGAATGTTTTTGAAAAGTTAAAATATTTTTTTTTTTAAATTTTTAAAAACTGCCAAATGTTTCATTTACATGTTTTTTGCAAAATCAAGCAGAGGGGCTGCCTGCGCTGGCCACATTATCCGGTCCTTGGTGGAGCGAAGCATACAGACAGAAAAGGCAGAAAGCTAAAATATTTTTTCTTCCTGGAATTTTCCTGGAGCAGCTACCGCAGGATGCATAAAGAAGGGAAAGTTGAAGTGAAAGTGGACTGAGTGAAAGTGGAGAGGTGAAGTTATGTATAGCTGTATGCTTACATTAGTGTGAATGATGGAAATGGGGATACAGATGGAAGGAAGTATAGTGTTTTATGTGTAGGGGAAAGTGTGTTGAAAATTTAATGGTGAAATAAAATTGGTATTTTTTTTTTATTTTGTAGTTTTCAAGAATAAAGTACATATATGCTTTCAATGAAATTCAATGTAATAATTTACATGTATGTGTAAGTTTCCTGTGGTTGCTCTGATTATGTCTATTTATATTTAGAAATTACATAGAAAAGATTGAGTTTCCTTTCGACACTTTTTCCACATTTCATGTACGTTCTTTGTTATTGGTTTCGAATTTAGGACTTTTTTCAAGGGATTGTCGACTAATGATGTCATTGAAAAATCCCTGTTTTTTAAATCCTGTGACTCCCCCCCCCCCTTTCCCTCCTCCCCTGTAGCCTGTCAGCAGCTTAACCATTGCGTAGTACACTTTTAATTAATTATTGTACGTAAGCAGCAGATTTGTATGTCAGTATCTAATCCATGTGTAATAAAATCTCACAATATAAAATGGTTTGTGCGTATGTATAAAAACGAATAAATAATCCCGTATGAAGTTTTAGGAATAAATTCTGAAATGAATTGAAATCTTTTTTTTTGAAGCGTATTATAAAGAATTGTTTTTTTTTCTTCTCTAGTTTCCTTTTTCATTGCTTGGATAATTGCATTGTATTTCTGATTGATTTTATTATCTGACAGCCAGCGTCTTCAGTCTACTTTCTCCAAACTCAACGCACACAAACACACACACAAATCCTTTGGCCATAAGAAACGAGGACGAGGACGGCTGACAGAAAGAGGAACGAATCTAGGAAATCAAATGAAAATGCCCGCCTTTCCGTTTCGCTCCCGCTCCCGTTCCCGTTCCCGTTCCCGGGGCCCCGAGGTTTTGGGGTTTTTGGCAACAATTGATACGGGTTTTAAGGAGTCATTATATTTGTCCCAATTGGGCATTTTTTTTAAATCATTCCATCCAAACCAACAAACACAAATTCCGTTTCACTTTCTCGAAGAATGAAACCCACGAGAGAGAGAAAGGGAAACACACGGAGAAAGAAGAATGGAGGAAAATACTGGTGCTTGTTGGCTGCATGGCTACTGGTTTAGGTTTTGGTTTGAGTTTGTAGAAAAGAAAATTTCGTATAGAAAGTTTAAGTAAAATAGAGAAAGGAAGACTCCATAAACTTACCAAGTGGGACGTATTACATGAAAGTAGACTATCTTCTCCTGGCATTACTGTAATACGGGCATTACGATTTCCACGATCTACAACCCTAGACTTCTGCTCTGGAAAGGGCGGCAAATTTTAAAAATTGTGGGGGAAAGTAGTGCGTACCACATTATTGCACAAAGCACAACTAATGTTATTTAGATTAAAATTTAAATCTAGAATATTGCATTAGAACCATCCATAAATAACGTCACAAGTCACAAGTGGATTAAATGGATCTATTATACTACTGTTGGATATTGAATATGGACGAAATCCCATCCCGTGGTAAAGGTAGCTATTTGTAGAATTTTGAAGACGATGACAAATGATAAAATTCATAGGGTAATAAAAAAGATGGTGTTTCAAATACGTCATTTGTGGATGATCCCTCATGCAAATTATCGTTGCTTGTAAATCGTTTATTTGAAGGCAGAACAATTTAAAAAGTCCTAAAATTTTCAAAATAGAATTTTTTGAAAGCATATTACGTAATTAATGTCGACAACGTGGGAGCTTAAAACCAACTTTAGATTTAAAAATTAGTAGGTAAAGCAATAATTAAAAAATTGGGTTATTTGAACAAAAATGTTTTAAATTTTATGCCTAATTTTTTAAACTATGAATTTTTAAATGAGAATTTTTTAAATCTTTGGTTTTTTTTTCAAAAACCCAAGAATCAAAATTCAATATTAGTTTTAAAAAAGTTAAAGTTTTCATTGAAACTCTATTTTTTGTTTGCCTTATGATTCGCAGCCTAAATCAAGCATATTTCCCGAATCTTAGAAAAACATCACAATTACGTTAAACTATGCAGAGCTTAAGGTGTAATTTTTTTTTGTAACAAACTTGACAGGAAATAGTGTGTGCGCCCGCCCTTCCTGCCTACGCCTATTATTTCCTTTCACTACTTTCACCAGAAGTTACGCTTCCATTTATCCTCTGTGCATCCTCATAGACCAGCCGATCCTCTTCCTTAAGTTGTATGCAGAGGGTAAAAGTCATGGAAGATACTCGCTGTTACCATTACTGTTACCGTTACCCTTACGCTTACCGTTGCCATGGCTGTGTATACCCTTCAATGCAATAGATGCTATACACAAGAACCTTGTGTGTAGAGTAGAGTTCAAAAAACTAAAAAAAAAAGATTTCATTTCTTTGGAATTGTGTTAGCTAAATCATACAACATAGAAGACATTCATATGGTCGTGTAATAACAACCTCATAGTTTGAGTTTTTTTCTCCATTCAACGACTATCACTCCAATTCCAAAACCAATTCCAACTACAGAGACTCTGTAGAATACAGACTCAATAGAATTGAGAAAGAAAGCAAAGAAAGAAAAAGAGAAAGCAAATAGTGCTTATATCTAACCACACACACACATAGGTATATCCACACAGCGTGGGGACTTTAGCCAGAACCCGCCACATTTGTACATAGAAAACAGACATTGGAGAAAGCAATGCTTTGCTTTAAGAAGAGAAAGTACTTCTGGGCACTGGGCATTCGTACGCGTGTACGTTATAAGCTCTACACACACACACACACACACACACACACACACACATACCCAGTTTTAGAAAATTTGCTTCTAAAAATTCAGACCACGATCTTTTTCCTAAAAATAGAAGTTAGTACTATTACTTTCTCTTTTTCCATTTTCTCTTGCTTTCACTACTTTCTCCGGATTTTTCCCTTTTCTTTTTTTCATAAACTCCAATAATATACAATGTACGTTAGATTTTTACATTATACAAGATCCATACTTTGATAAGGTTGTTGGTGGTTGGTGGTTGGTGGTCATGGGGATCTGGAAATAAGCGGGTACTTGTAGCAGAATAGTAAATTAGACAAATTGCTGAGTTGTATGTACAGGTACACTTAACTACTGCAATATGGTTGCAGCAGAAGTTTTTCGGCAGGTTTAGCTACTAGACTGCCAGAGTAATGTCATCTAATTATAAGCAAGCCTCACCAGTACCAGTACCAGTTTAATTACATTCACGTGAACCGAAATCTTTTAACGGAAAACTTTAAATTTTTCAGCTTTCTAATCTAAGAAATAAATTTGCAAAATATGAAAAAATCAATTTTAAAGTTTAGTACATTAAATTTGTTGCTTGGAAATTGTATTTGCACGCAGTCAGGTCTTCACATGTTATGCTGTAGGGGTCCTATTTTAATTTTTAAAACGTTGTATGTATGTCATTTTAAAAAATTCATAAATCAAAAAATAGTCGTTTTAAAAATGACAATTTAAGTATTTTAGAGTTTTTAAAAAAGCAAAATTACACACTTATCAACGTTTTTAAAAACGTGCGAGTTAAAAATATGACACGTTTTTAAAAACATGTAATCAAAGAAATTTCGCAAATATTTAGATATGATTTATAAAACATTTTGCACTATACATGTACTTTTAGATGTTGCATTGCAAAACAATACCTTGTTTTTAAGCTGGTGAAAATTGCTTAAATTTTGTTTGAAAACATTTTTCTAATATTTTGTTTTTGTAATAACAATATGTATACGTGTGTTTAAAAAAAGTAGTTTTTCAAAATTATTAAAACCAAGCTTTTAATTTTAGTTTTTATAAAAAATCTCCAACTTGTCACTTAGGTAGATATGACTACATTCTTAAAATACATAATTCAAATATATAATCACAACCAACCTAACAATAAAAATACGCTAATTTATTGATTACTTTAACATAGTAAACACAAACATTGTACGCAGTGTAAGACACGGAGCCGGTGACCGGTAGGACCGATTGCACTGACCGGAGGTCTGGTCAGTTCTATACTTTTGAGACAAGCTCAGGACGGCCTGTGTTAAATAATACGGAGGCTCAAATGAGGCCGAAAAGAAAGGTACGTTTCGGTCCTCGGTCACTTTTTTTTAAAGGCTCATTAGGGACCGATTGACTTGCACTGATTGTACGCACATAATTAGAAAAAGACAGTATCCAAAAACCGTGTTAAAAAATTGTAGCAATAAATAATGAAAAAATTTAAAATACTTTTAAAAATTATTTTTTATGTTCACCATAAAACGATGTTCACTGTAGATATCACGCTCTCATTTTAGAATTGTTAAAAACTAATTAAAGTTGATTTCTTCTTTTAGACATTAACAAATTACATCCGCCTCGTTATTTTCCACATTGCAAAAACTCTCTTTCTCTCTCTCTCTCTTAAAAAAAGTTGTAATAAATTGAACAAAAAAATGCTTAAACTTATACGACTGGATTGACTTCTAATGAAGATGAAACTTGACATTGATGGATAGACGAAAAGAATTTTTGCCAACAATAAAATCCAGTTACTTCCTATCCACACGCTTGTGTGTGTGTGTCTGTGTCTGTGTATGGCCCTATAACTTTCTCCTCCTTTATAATGGAAATCAACCTTTACGCACAAAATTATACGCAAACTAAACTAAAAACTTGAACTAATTGTAATACTATACTATTTATAGCAAAAATACTAAGAAAAGCTATATACGTAAGGATAATGAAAATTTTCCCCATGACTTTGGGACAAAAGTAAAAGTGCGAGCGGATGCTTTGGTAACATAGTATGGAATTTAAATTGAAGTTTAAAAAAATTAAAAGTGAAAGCACATGTGCGCTATGTTACTGTCACTGTCAGGATTAAATCAACAATTGACCTACATTCTCTTTACTACTAGATGATTTAAACTTTCAAACTTTGTATATAGATAGAATTCTAGAGAGAAAGTTGTTAAAACTTTCACTTTTACTTTCTTTATGATTAGTTGTAAGCTCCTTTGATTACTTTTGCAACTAGTCATTCTGAATTTCTTGTGATTAGTTGGAAAAAAATCATTTCAATACTATTTTAGACACGCTTGTATATTTTCTATGGGAAAAATAACTTGCCATGTTTTGGGGGGGGGGGAAGTTTGTAGTAGTCTCATAAAAAGTGCGATTTTCCTGTTCTGCATTGTACACGTTTTTGCGGCAGATTGCACTTACGCCAAAAAGATTCTTTACCTATATACCACAAGCAGTTTTTATCGATCTATATATACAAAATCCTGAATGCCCAAAAATTATTAATGAATCATACATGACAGTTTTTTGCTTCGTTAAAATTGATCCACTGTAATAATTACATTAAAAAAAAGAAGAGCTCTGCTACTCCTCACGGAAAAATAGGGGCAATACCAAAAACTGGGGAAAGCACATAGAAAGTGAAAGCATCTTGTGACAGAAAAAGAAAGTAAAAATTATGAAAGTAAAAGTCATGAACGCCTCACTATGGGAACAGGGGCTTTGGTGAAAGTATCTTTAGGGAAAATGGAATAAGGCGTGTAAGTAAGAAATTCTCTTGAAATTTTTGTCACTTTTTTGTGTGTGTGTGCATGACACGTACAAAGTTGGGTAAGATATTTTACCGTGTCACCCGTCAACCTCATTTTACTTTCTCTCCATTTTTTTGAGAGGTATGCTTCCCTCCCACTAAAACTGAAACCAAGGAACGAATACGGCGGAGACGAAGATCACGTCTCTCATTCTTTAATTCATCTTCATTTTCTCTCAACTTTCTTCCCCTGTCACTCGAATTCACAGTTTTTTGTGTGTCTCTTTTTTACTTTATAATTTGCAAATTAAAAAACTGACTGTGAAGGAACGGAAGAAAACGGAAGCATCTAAAGTTTGATAAAATGTGGGACTTTTTTATAAATGTTTGAGGAGGTTTTTTTTTTATTTAAGAAATAGTCAATAATTTCTGCAGAGTAATAATTACATGGTAAAATATGGAGGGTTTTAATATCCGGAATCCATTAGTGTCTGAGTTGCTTAATTTAAATGAAAGGGCGGGAGGACGGGAAGGAGAAAGTCGGAAGAGGAAAGGAGTGAATGGAATACAAATGAGGCATTGAACATTATTACCAATTTAGATCAGTCTCCTTCCTTTTAATGCTTGAGTTATATTTACAAAGTAGCATTGCTGATTTTTTAGTATGTATGTATGCAATCTCTTTAATACTATAAGTTATATGACAAGTTTGACTTTTACTTTTATGACAGTACTAAATGTATGTGGTATGTACGTACGTACAGCATTTGCATATTCACGAATTTCCTTAACGCGTGGTTTGATTTGCAATTTGCAAAAAAAAAGTTAAATATTTCGTAATTTAAAACATGAGATGTGCTATTTCATTTTGCCAGACCCGTCCACTATTACTATACCAGGCTCATCTACTATTATACAGGCCCGAATACTGTCACATATAATTAATAGTGAGTAGACCCATTTAATACTTTAACTTTGACCCTGAGACCCAGCCAATATTGCAGCTAGGCTCGTCCATTAATATTAGCACGTCCACAACAGGACCAGAAAATACAGTAGTATGTTGATTTGCAATCTAAAAACTGTAGATATCGTAATTTGCACATTTTGGAAGCCGTAGATATCGTAGTTTGCACATTTTGGAAGCCGTAGATATCGTAATTTGCACATTTTGGAAGCCACAGATATCGTAATTTGCACATTTTGGAAGCCATAGATATCGTAATTTGCACATTTTGGAAGCCATAGATATCGTAATTTGCACATTTTGGAAGCCATAGATATCGTAATTTGCACCTTTCAGAAACTTTAATTATCGTATTTAATACTTTTCAAAAACTGTAAATATTTAATTTTGTACTTTTTAAAAAGAGTACATATCGTAATTTGCACATTTTGGAAGCCATAGATATCGTAATTTGCACCTTTTAGAAACTTTAATTATCGTATTTAATACTTTTCAAAAACTGTAAATATTTAATTTTGTACTTTTTGAAAAGAGTACATATCGTAATTTGCTGTTTCTGAAACCGTAAATATCGTAATTTGATTTTTTTGAAAAGTGTAAATATCGTAATTTGCTTTTTTTTGAAACTGTAAATATCGTAATTTGCTTTTTTTTGAAACTGTAAATATCGTAATTTGCTTTTTTTTTCAAACTGTAAATATCGTAATTTGCTGTTTTCGAAACTGTAAATATCGTAATTTTCTTTTTTTGAAAACTGTAAACATCGTAATTTGCAAGTTTTAAAAACAGTACCTAACAGAATTCACACATTTCAAAATCTTAAAAACTTTGTTTCCTTTTTGAAGTGAAAAAACTTTTGTTTTGAACAAAATTCAACACAGTGGGGGACTACGTCTTTATTTTAAAATGACATTATGAAATTGCATAAGATAATTTGCAATTTTTCAGCTATCCCAAATGTATAAAGCAGGTAGGCCTATTTTAAATTTATAATCGCAAGTTGAAGCGGTTAATACTGCATAAAATAAGTGTCGCTGTCGAATTTGATTAAGGTCACCATGCCCATAAAACCCCTAACAAAAATGCACATAAATATAAAATACATCTTTTACAAAATTTTACATTAGCCACCAGGACAACTGACAATTACGTTTGTCGTATTCTTACAGACAGCATTGGTGGTACCATAACCCTTAACATACAATTACATAAAGGATATAGGGGGTGTCTACAATTTAGGACATTATTGTGCTAACGTAATATGTGAACGTCTCATCATTTTATGGCAATATATTGCGTCTTCAAAAATGACGATCCAGCTTTCTATCAACTTTATAACAATAACGCGTGCACTATGCAGGAATGCATCATTGTATATCGTCAGTGAAGAACCAAAATGACCCATATCCATTTTTAACAAAAACCAATATCCACAATCTACAGAAATATTGAAAAATGTCTTAAAATCATGTAAATTGAATATTTTGCACCTTTCAAAAACATTAAATTAGAAAATTTTGCACCTTTTCAAAAACATTGAATTACAAAATTTTGCACCTTTTCAAACACATGTAAATAGAACATTTTACGCTTTTAAAAAAGATGTAGGTAAATAGAACATTTTACGCTTTTCAAAAACATGCAAATAGAACATTTTACACTTTTCAAAAATATTTAAATAGAACATTTTAAACTTTTCAAAAACTCTTAACTAACATTTTACGCATGTTTCTTTTTTTGTTATGACATAGCTCATTTTGTTTGTAGTTTAAATTGGATATGGGTCATTTTGGTTCTTCACAGACGATATGTTTGTCTGTAACTGTAGATAAAACATTTAAAAATTCCTAAAACAAAAAAAATACGCTTCAAAAAAAGAAAGTTTACACTCTGTGTGAGTAGTATAGGAAACTAAAGAAAGACGGAAATATAAAGAAGGACTAAGAATATGACATGAAGGGCTGTTGAAAGTTTAAGAGGGGAAGCTGCGTTGTCGTTGCCGTCGTTATTATTATCGTTAATTAATCATTCTCTCTCGTCCTTCTTATGGGGCTCGGCACTCCTCTTTGTTGTCTTTGTTTTTTGTTCTTTGTAGTGGAGGGCTGCAAGGGCTGAGGGCTGAGGGGAGAGAAAGCGGGTTTGTGGCTGGCGCCCGGACCCGGACCCGGACCAGGACCGGTGATGATCTGAAGAGCTCATGTATAATTTAGACGTGTGGAAATAGCGGTAATTCTGCCATGTTTACACATTTCTCACTCGTGTAATTAATGCTGAAGGATTAGCATACAAATAAAAAATAATCCGGCGCTCTTTCCAAAAACCCTGTCAAGTTATGCAAACGCCGCCACATGCAGACGCAAGATTGTGCATGGAACAGTAACCTATGGGGTACATAAGTAACATAAGTACATACACGTATCACATACACACAATGGAATATTATTTCTGGTCCTGGTGACTGGTGTCGACTGCTGCTTTCTCTGTTTTAAAATTCCATGTACAAAATGTACATATTAGTTTCTATTATTATGTAGGCACTCCACGTGCGCCTACTAAAGCCCACTAAAAAAATACAAGCGATGGCAGCTTCAATCCCAACAACAACAACAACAGCAAAAACATGAAACGCATAACTAACAACTAACACCCCAGCAAACACAGAGATTTGGCCCGAGTCAGGATTTGGTGGGGGACGTCGGGGGAATCAGATCGTATGGGGAAAGAACACCTGGGCAAGCCTTTGCCGTACATAAAATAAACCTAGCATTTTTTGAACGTTTGGCCCTGGCCTGGGACTTGTCAAAACATTATGGTCTGGCTTAGGTATGGTAAATCGAATTTGGGCCAGACGCAAACGAATTGACCAAATACAGGCACTGCTACAGCCGAGCCTGGCCCATATCTGGTTAGTCAGAGTGGCATTTTTATTTTCCCTAGTGCAGGATTCATGTTCAGTCTTGGTTTGTCTTAAGTACAGTGTGGTCGATTGATGTGAGTTGCACCCTGCACATCATTATAGCAATTCATTCTGTCTGTGCTTTTCCACCAACAGCACATCACATATCTCACTCGCCTGTTACTACTAATAGTAATTATTTAGTGCAATAAGTAAGTTGTAGTTTAGGTTTTGATCGAGTTATTTCTAGTAAAGTTTAACGTGAGACCTTGGTTTCACTAGAAACGTTAACAATTGTTTGCCATAAGAATCTCGCTTTTAGATTTAACTATTGTTAAAGTTGAAAGCGAAAACCTTAGGACTAACAATTGTTAAATTTTCTAGTGAAATCAAGGTCTTAGAATGTTTAAGTGTAACGGATTTAAAGCCAGTTAAAAATTATCTTATTACTTGTTCAATTCTTTGTATTTTTGAAACGAGACTTCAAAATTCTAACCCCGTTTACATTGATGTTAAGAAGTTAAAACAAAAATGTGTATTATTGTCAGCTTCAGCTGACCTAAATTTTTTCGTCAAAAATATGAAATAGGTCATGCATAAGCATGGTTATTTAACAGTGAAATTATGACCAATAATTAGGGCTAATAAAAAACATAAATTGAGATGAATTGATGTTTCGTTTTCTTTATTTGCATCAGATTATTTATGTATGACCAAATTAATTATGCATTAATAAGGAATAAGAACGACTGGCTTAGCCCTGGGAACGCTACGTACTAACTCAGAGAAAAAAGCCTGGCCCTTGTTTCACCCAGGCCAAAACCATACGCCAGGGCCCAACCAAAACCGAGCGTGGCCCCTGCCATATATTTTTGCCTTGGCCATGGCTTGCCCCCTTGGCCAAAAAAGAGCCTTGGCCAGGCATTCTTGTATGACTTGTCCCAGACCAAGGCCTTGTCATCGGTGTTTAATGGGACCCACCATGTTAAACGTCAATGCCAAAAAATTTCATTGCATACTACATACAGCATATCGTCGATAAAGAATGAAGTTTGATCATCTCCTTTTGGGGCTAAAATGTATTATGATTAGGTATCTCCGTTCTGATTTAAACTCGGTTTTCATCATTTATATTTTTTAGTAATATGGCTAATGAGTTATGTTAATGATTAGTTAAGGGTTTAGTAATTCGAAAATAATTAAATTAGGGGTCACTCATAAATGACGTCATCAAAATTTCAAAATGTCCCCATTTTAGCTTCCTATGACCCTCCTGTTATCAGATTATCTGTTGGGTAAATGGCTATCTTTAGCAATGCGATACTATAAATATCCAAGTAGGCTGAGCTTGGCCATACCCATGACGTCAATTATGGGCAACCCCATAGTTGTTTGAAACTTGAAATTGTGGTTTATTGATGAACTAATTTCTGATCTCATGAATGATGCACTATAATTTAATTATTTGATTCAATTAATTTATCAATAAATCATTATTGAAAGTTAAAAAAATATATAGCCTATCCTATTTCTTTACCGACAGTGACTAGTTGAGTCCGGTTGATAGAACTTGGGTTATATAGACCTAATGATTTTTTATTTATTATTTTATTTTATTTAAAATACCCATTATTTAATAACAGTTTAAGCTGGAATTAAAATGAGCTATAAGTTAAAAGCCACACAACAAGAATTTATTGCAAAAAGATGTATAGCTACGAGTTTTGGGAAATATTTTAATTGCATAGTTTTTTTAAGTACTATTAGCTATTTTTACATTACATTTTATATTTTCACATTTTAGACACTAGTTAGACAATTAACGTTTAGTAACAATACTTCTGTTCATTTATGTCGTTTCCTTCTGCTTACCACAATATACCGTTAAAATTAAAAAGTTTTGACTAATTAAGACCCAAATGTATCATTACCTAACGAAGAAAAACCAACAAACCGGCCACATTTCGAGTAATAAAATCCACCATCAATGGCGTGGACTCGCGTTCCATTCTTCGAAAATCTCCCTGTCTCACTCCAACATGTCTCACGGATTTAATTAAAAGCCGAAAAAAATGATGCTGTTTACGAGTGAGACTAGGACACTGCCCACTCAGCATGATCATCTGTCGTTTGAGCATCTGAATATTTTCTGGGATTTCAAATGCCTTGTCGTACAGAGAGACGTAGACAGGAACTGCGAAGAATGGTGTCAAACAAGCAAAAAGACTTGCGACTACATTTACGTTTGGGAATTTAATAATATAAACGATGCAAATAATTGACATTGAAATCAATACGTCTTTTAAGAAAAACACAATGTATGAAGTACTTAGATTAAAGTAGTTAATGGCCAGTTCTATCTTCCTACATTCTTTGTACGAGATGTACAATTTCCATTTTAATGGAAAACACGCCTCAGATTTATTCGTGAGACTCTTAAAGTACGAGTCAAGTCTTCGCTGCAGTGTCTCAATTCGTGAATCAATTTTCATTAAAAATAGCATTTGCATTATTACAACATTAAATATTGCGTTTGAAACCCAAAATAGAATTATTATAAATTCCACAAGGAAAAGAGTTGAAAAAGTCCAAATATTTTTGTGGCCATCTTTAAGTGCCGAAAAGAGAAGAAAATTCATTGAGGAATCATACACGAAAAGAAGAAGGGGCAATATCCCATATGGTAGGAAGACAAACGGGGAGTAGAGGGCAACGAGTTCCATCACACTGAACTCACCAACGGATTTTCGCACTAAATGTTGTTGATCTTCTAAAAAGCAAATTAGAAACGTCAGGATTTAACTAGGCAAATTACTTATTTATTTATTTTATTTAGCATGCTTACAAAATTAAATGAAGATTTTACAATGTACTATTACCCAACTTACCTCCATGCTGCTCAAAAAGTTGGTTAAATATTCCAACCGTCACTTCCGGCCAACGCCGAAACATTGAATACGTCATGTATGAGTCCAAATTGAACGCCAGACAATACATGAAATGAATTGGGAAATGATGCAGAACAAAATATTTTGGATCGAGCAAAGACTCAACAAGTCTCGCATTGACGTAAGTTAACCCAGCAAGCGCAATCACGAAATAAAGGAACCATATTCCCTTTCCGAGTGTCCAGTTTTTCTTTAACGATATTGTTCCGGATTTTAAATCCACGTTGAAAGGATAAATGTTTAGTTTGGACAGAAAATTGAATAGTTTTAATGTACTCCTAAATTCCTCTTTTGTCAACATTTTAAATTAAGAATTGAGAATTTAGAATAATGAAGCGTTAAGCAGTCAAAATATTTTGATTTGGAGAAAAAAACTTGGACCTTTGCACAACGAATGTTTTGCAACAAGGATTTGCTTAAAAATGAAATGATATTTTTTAATTATCACACTAAAGTGTATTTACTTAAAGTTATATATTGTACGGAAACCTATAATATGCCTGAGCCAATACCGCAAGTAGAAAAGGCTTTTAAGTGGAATAATTGCATTTTCTTATTAAGCTTCATATAATTAACTAATTTAAAATTTTAATTGGTCACAACCGGGAAAAGTAGCACCTAGTAAAATACATACGGAACTGCTCAATTAAAATCATTACTTTGATTTTTGTGTAGAAAATTCCAACTTTGTAGTTATTGCAGGTTCATATTTCCCGAATGAAATAATCGAGCAGAGTGAAAAATAATTACATCATGGAATACTTGAATTGTCAGCTTAATTATAATATGTCCTGGTGGAAATTGGCTTAGGCATGATGTATAAATTACCCACAGGTTTAGCAAATGCGCCTGATGTTTTTTTAATTCAGTAAACACCAACTTAATTATCTATAGGCCAACAAATCACTTAATTTCTGCGGTTCTAATGTGTACTTTCGTAACTCTATTTAAATATCCGTAAAATTCAAAAAAAAAATTTGCACCGGATTTGCGTGACTGGGGCCCGAAGCAGATGCTGAATATTGGCTTTAATAAAAAAGAACCTCATTGTATCAGCAATCAAAATACAACAACGCGCTAACACTCATTTTACCTTTACCTCTCAAATTTCTAATTTTATTTAAAACTATGGTCGCACACAAAATTTCATATCTTGGCGAGACGAAAGAATGACGGTCGGAATGTTGCTCTTACAGTGGTCTGCACATGAGTAGCGTGGGTACTATTAGGCTATGAACCCATGAGCTGGGTCGGATTTGTGCTCGTCCGTTTGTATGTACGCATGTATGTGTATACGTACGTAGGTATGTATGTGTGTGTGTATATTCCCCAATATTACCCAAGTATGTGTGTATGTATGTACTTATGCATGTATATATGTGTATACGTTTGCATGTTTGTACGTTTATGTATGCATTTAAATTTGCATGTATGTGTGTATGTATGTATGAAAAGGGGGACAAACATACAGAAGGACGGACAAAACCATTTCATTAGATTCTGCGAAAGCGTAGCGTTTAATATAATATGCTACATAACAGACGGGCAGACAGACCGACTGACTAACATGACCATATCAATAGATGCTTAAGCTAAGCATTTTAAAAAGAAACAAAATCATATCAGTGCTTCTTGACTGCCACGCACTGCTTACATTATTTAAAGTCTCAATTCAGAACTTTCTTTCAAAACAATCACCGAAGTATTGTTTTGTAAAACATGCATAAAGCAATCGTCCATGTGTAATGAAATCTGTGGGTTATGTTGTTTTAGTTGTGTGCACAACAAATGTGAGAGTACGCATACCCATTTTCACTTTTTTGCATTTTACTTTTAGTTTAGCAATGGTTATTTTATTTTATGGTTTAAATTTTTTTAAATCTGCATAGTTCCTAATATTTGACATAATTATACGTTAATTTGTAAGTTTTATAATAAGAAATAAAAGTTACAACAAATGTATTGTGTAACCTAATTAAAATTATGTGTACAGTGACACTCACCAAAGCACCTCTGACCCGCAAAGAAAGTGCAAACACATCGTGTTAGTTATCTAACGAAGAAAAACTATAACAAATCAGCCACATTTCGAATCATAAAATCTAAGAAAAGGGGCGTGGGGCGTGGACTAGCGTTCCATTGTTCGAAATTCGCCCTGTCTCACCCCAACGTGCCTCACTGATTTAAATATCATCCGAAAGCGGTGCTCCTTACGGCTGAGACCATGACACTGCCCACTCAGCAGAAGCATCTGTCTTTCTAGCATCTTCATGTTTTCTGGTATTTCAAATGCCTTGTCGTACATGCAAACGTATAGAGTAACTGAAATGAGTGGGCAAAAAGAAGCACTTCACTTGTCATTACTCATTAGATTTTGTAGGTAAGTTCTGGTCAACATTATTTTAATAATTACCAATGTGTGAATTACCCCGAAAGGTTTAATATAAATGTATATTTTTTTGTATAATTCAGTAATCAGGAAATTAAATACCTGTATGCCAACAAATTACTCCAAACCTGAGATTCTAATGTATACTTTCGTAAAACTCTGTCAAAGTCACTTACCATAAGTTTTATTACAATTTAAAATCTTTGTGAATCCTGATTTTTTTTAAGTTTAATTACAAAGTATTAAATAACTGTGGAGCCACCTAGCGCAGCCAAGGGGAAACACCTATCTCCCACGAGCTCGTCTTTTATTTCATAAAAGATTTATGTTTTTTCATTTTTTGAGTGATAAATGTAAAAATTTCGAGCAACTCAAAAATGAAACTACATTCTAAAGTGCGTTATTAATCGAAATCAGGTCGAAGTTACTAAGATCAAACTAAATTAGTGATATTTTTAACAAGATCTAAAATCCTGCCATGCCGTCGGCCGTCCTGGTGCAGGAATCAACATAAGAGTTACATATCTAGCAAGAAGGAAGGGAAATTCTAATACCAAAACCTTGTGTCAACCAACAATCTAACTAGTTGCTCTCTGTTTGGTAACCATGTCAAGCAAAAAAAGAATGCAAGTACCAAAAGACCAGGAACAGCTAGCTTCCTACTTTGCCCAACAATTACAGCTCATGGGTCAACAATCAGCCTCACTGTTTAACTCGCAGATAGAAAGTATCAAATTGGAATTGCATTCTAAAATTCAAGTCTTAGAATCTGACATGAACAGAAAATTAAAAGAATTGGATGAAAAGTCAAACAAGTCAGCAAGACGACAGGAAATTGAAACTAGTTTGCTGAAAGTTAAAATAAGTGAGTTGGAGAAAAGACAAGAAACTTAAAGCAGCCTGCTGAAATTTAAAATAAGTGAGTTGGAGAAAAAACAGGAAACCGAAACCAGTCTACTGAAAGTTAAAATAAGTGAGTTGGAGAATCGAGTACAACAATCGGATCAAAGCCTGTGGAACCACCAAAGACCGAATATCAAAAAAGAGGTTCTCATCACGGGACTCCCAGTCTGCTCATTCCCAACCGAAGATGCAAGTTCAGTGATCTCCAAAACGCTCAAACTTACAAATGTTCATATCAACAAGGCAAAACGAATTGACAATAAAATTGACAGTAAACCACCACTTCTTTTTGTCCAGCTGGCTGAAACGCAAGAAGTATCTTCGGTGCTACAATTGAAGTCACAACTGAAGAATTCACTACCCTATGTCTACATTCAACAGTGCCGAAGTAAAAGAGAACAAGAAATCCATAAACATCTTACAGAACAATACTGGATAAAGAAACTGGACCCCTCCTTCAAGTCAGTCAAGTACATAGGATGCTACGCCTTCAACGTGGATGGTATTACTTACTCCAGTGATGGCAAAAACCTGATCAAAATCGAGCCGCCCGGGACAAGTCGTAATCAATAAATATATAATTAGTATCTTATGAAGTAATATAAATTAAGCAAAAAATCCGTTAGTTAATTGGTGTTTCCTATGGCTAGCCATGTGTTTTGTTTTTGTTTTATGAGATTCAAAGTTAAAACCTAACTGTCAAATATAATAGCGTTACAATTGTTACAACATATTGTGATCCAAAATTCTTAGAAAATATGATACCAGTAGGCTGAATTCCGACTTCAGTAACTGGCAGCCAGGACCGCTTCCAAATTTACCATAATAAGGTCAAGGAGAGGTCTCTGTCTGGCATTATATATATGAGGGTTTCAATCAATAATCACTAATCATTGTTAATTAACAGAATAAAGCTAGGACTGTTGTAAATCACTTAAAATGAATACAGCTAAATAGAGTTATGAAATGAACCAATTTATGTACACTAAAATTAATTAGAAAATGTAATTAGAAATAATTTTCCCCTTGGCTAAGCTGGTGTCATATATTATCTGTTATCAAAAACTATGTAACCTCATTTAATATGATTTGTGTGTGGGCCTAGGCCCGTGTATGCAATAAATCAATACATAAATACATACATACATACATATTAAATAACTGTTTAGCTCTTACAAGGGAATGACGCGACATGATACACCCAGATTTCATAGAGACCCATTTCAAAAAATCAGGTTACTTTTCAATAGCACAGATCCAAAGTAACTCGAGTGCATTTTGCGTTGTTCGGTCACAGTGACCCGCCAAAGTTCAAAAAAATTCAAATTTTGAAACTTTGCCGCCCTATAACTTTTACAGTTCCCATCCGATTTTGACGAAATTTGATTTTTTGTGATCCTCGGTCTGTTTTCTGAAAAGTAATTTCAAGATTTTAAAAAATTCATTTTTCTTAAAAAAATACAAAAAAGTATATTTTTTAGGCCCAATTTTTAACTCCCATTTTTTCAAAAAAAAATTAAAATTTTCGAATTTTTTAGAATCTTGAAATTACTTTTCAGAAAACAGACCGAAGATCACAAAAAATCAAATTTTGTCAAAATCGGATGAGAACTGTAGAAGTTAAAGGGCGGCAAAGTTTCAAAATTTGAATTTTTTTGAACTTTGGCGGGTCACTGTGACCGAACAACGCAAAATGCACTCGAGTTACTTTGGATCTGTGCTATTGAAAAGTAACCTGATTATTTGAAATGGGTCTCTTTGAAATCTGGGTGTATCATGTCGCGTCATTCCCTTGTTAGACGTAATTAAAAAGTGTCCGGATAGAATAAGGACACAGTGTTTTACGTGGTTTACTCCTCCCACAATGGGTTACTGGGGAAAAAATTATTTTTAAATATAAACTAGTTAGTATGTATATGTAAACTTTATTTGACCTCCAGAGGTCACGTGGTTTTTATGAAATTAATTAGAAGCTGAAAATGGTTGTCCTGATAGAATAAGGACATTTCCCGGTTTCCTTCATTTACATTACCATAACTTATGACCTAGTGAGCGAAAAAATGTCAAACTTGGCCTGGTCACTCCCAAATACATTACGTATGATTAAAAACATTTACTTTTATTACAGGATTCGGTTGGCTCCAGTGGCACTGGAGAAACGAGCCCCTGCCGTTCAATTTTTTTTTACTATAGGAATTATATTGGAAAATGTGACTTGCTGTACTAAAACATTCAGTATATGCGTAACTCTCAACCAATTTTAAAAAATAAACGCGGAACACAAACCTTACAAATTTCCTACAAAACAGCATATGACTTGTGTATGGGGTCAACTAGGGTCACGCAACGCACTTACATGAACAC
Source organism: Dicyrtomina minuta (assembly GCA_949802685.1). NCBI lineage: Eukaryota > Metazoa > Arthropoda > Collembola > Symphypleona > Dicyrtomidae > Dicyrtomina > Dicyrtomina minuta. The sequence continues at coordinate 76,935,810 of OX461810.1, forward strand.
GATCGCGTTGCCCCGACGCTGCGCTTCTAGCAGTGTGCATCCAATTCATGAAATGCCACTCTCCACGAAACCACTATAGTTACGTCTTTTTGTTCCTTGTAAAAATATATGTTTCTAAATAAATTTAAAAGTATCTTTAAAAATCGTGAATCTAACTATAAATGTTTCTGTTTTCTAGTAGAAACAATATCTAAGGTCAAATTTATTTTGTTTGCTAGAGCTCTGGGAAACGTTTGTAGCATTTCAAGTTCGTATATTATGTAGTTGAATTCCTACACTGAAGATAAATATGCTACATGAGACTTTGTATGAATAGTGCTATATATGAGGCTATATTATAAAGAGATTTAAGATTATAGTTTATGTAGACCTAATAATTGCTTTTGTTTTTTTTTGTATTACAAAGGCATGATCATTTGAGGATAAAACTGCAATTGAGTTGTAAATTTATTAATTACATGTAACGCACTTAACATTTAATGTGGACGAAAAAACAAACTGAATGGCCATAACTTACAGCTTAACTACTATGGCGGTTGCAATACCTTACACCTGTGTGTTTGCAAATTGCTACCATAACCCGATTAAAATTTGATGCAAATTGGTTAAGTTGTGCGTACTTATTATTTATCTGTGGTTTTTAATGGTTAGAAAACATTCTGATAATAGTGATAATATTGATTTATTCATTTTGCCAATTTAGCCTCAGCCCATACAACGTTGCCTGTTTATGGAAATGTTTGAGGAAATGTGTCACACCTGTGTAAAATACTACTAGTACTAGTACACAACCTTAGGATTAGCAAGGGCCGCGCCGTACCGTAATTAACGTTTAATAAAAGCGCAACTGTTCATTTATGTCGTTTCCTTCAGCTTACCGCAATACACAGTAAAAAATTATAAAGTTTGACTTCTAACCCGAATGTATCATTGTCTAACGAAGGGAAACCAACAAACCAGCCACATTTCGAGTTATGAAATCAATCATCAAGAGTGTGGACTCGCGTTCCATTGTTCGAAACTCTCCTTGTCTCACCCCAACATGTCTCACGGATTTAATCAAAAGCCGAAAAAAATGATGTTGTTTACGGTTAAGACCAGGAAACTGCCCATTCAGCAGAAGCATCTGTCGTTTGAGCATCTGAATATTTTCTGGGATTTCAAATGCCTTGTCGTACAGAGAAACGTAGATAGTAACCGCAAAGAATGGTGTAAAACAAGCAAAAATACTTGCAATTACATTAACTTTTGGAAATTCAATAATATAAACGATGCAAATAATTGACATTGCGATCAAAATGTCTTTTAGGAAAAAAATTATGTACGAGGTACTCAGGTTGAAGTAGTTAATCGCCAGCTCTATCTTCCTGCACTCCTTGTAAGAGATGTACAATTTTAATTTTAATGGGTAACATCCCACGGATTTATCCGTTAGACTTTTAGAGTACGACTCAAGCCTTTGACGCAGTGTCTGAATTCGGGAATCAATTTTCATGAAAAAAAGCATTTGCAAAACAATATTGAAAACTGCGTTTGAAACCCAAAAAAGAATTATTATAAATTCCACAAGGAAAAGAGTTGAAAACGTCCAAATATTTTTGTGGTGATCTTCAAGGGCAGAATAGAGAAGAAAATTCATGGAGGAATCATACACGAAAAGAAGAACGGGCACAATTCCATACGACAGAAAGACAAACGGAGAGTAGAGGGAAACGAGTTCCATTACACTGAACTCACCAACGAATCTTCGCACTAAATGATTTTGATCTTTCGAAAAATTAAATAAAACACCTCTGTAAACTTCTTAGCCAAACTTGTTATTTAATTAGAAATAGTGATTTTAAAATATAATTATTACTATTACCCAACTTACCTCCATTCTGTTGCTCAAAAAGCTGATTAAATATTCCAACAGTCACTTCCGGCCAGCGTAGAAACATTGAATACGTCATGTATGAGTCCAAATTGAATGCGAGACAATACATGAAATGAATTGGGAAGTGATGCAGAACAAAATATTTGGGGTATAGCAAAGACTGAACAAGTCTCGCATTGACGTAAGCTAATCCAGGGAGCGCAATCACGAAAAAATAAAGTAACTATATTCCCTTTCCAAGTGTCCAGTTTTTCTTTAACGATATTGTTCCGGACTTCAAATCGACGTTGAAAGGATAAATATTCAGTTTCGACAGGAAATTGAATAGTCCTAATGTACTTCTAAATTCCTCTTTTGTCAACATTTTAAATTAAGAATTTAGTTAAAAGAACTCAGAATAATGAAACGTTAGGCAGTCAAAATATTTTTATTTGAATCAAACAACTGCACACATAACTTTTCGCAACATGAATTTGCTCAAGAATGAAATGAAATTTTGTAAAGTATCACACACCATAGATTCCTTAATAAAAGGAAATTATACTACAGGAACCCATATGCCTGAGCTGGAACCGCAATTAAAACGTGTTACCTAAGTGACAATAGGTGCATTATCCTATTAAGCTACATATAATTAATTTATTTCAAATTTTGATTGCTCACAAGCAGGAACAAGGGCACCTAGTTGATTACATAGGAACTGCTCAATTAAAACCATTATGTACCTTGATTTTTTTGTAGGAAGTTCCAACTTTGTAGTTATTGCAGGTTCATATTAACTTAATGAAATAGTTGAGTTGAATTGAAAATAATAACATAGTGGAATATTTTAATTGTCAGTTAAGATATAGTACAACGTGGTGGACATTACTTTAATCATGATGTGTAAATTACCGACAGGTTTAGCAACTGCCTAATTACACGACATATATATTGGCGAACCTATATTTACCTTATTAAATTATTAAATAACTGAGCTGAATAAGCTAATATAAGTATCAGAGTAATAATGCAATGAAATATTTTAATTATAAATCCTCTTCAGATTTATTTTAACAAGAATTTAAATCGTCTCAAATTTTGTTTTTGTTACAAATTTAAAATAAAAATTCAGTTAACAGAATTCAACATTTGAAGAAAAACTTAGATTTTTCTACATAAAGTTTCTCCATGCCCCTTTTTTTAAGGTAATTATTCTATATGGTACTTATGTCTAACACGGAACTCGAATTAAAAAGTGATTTGATTGAATGCAAGAATAATTGTATTACCCTATTTGGCTCCATATGATTACAGAATTTAAAATGTTGAATTGTCGCAACCAGGAAAAGTAGCAGTAGTAGTACCTAGCTGAAGCTGAAAATGCCCGAAAATGCTTAATTAAAGGAAACATTTGATTTTTTTAAGGAAAATCAAACTGCTTAATTATCTAAACCCATTGCAGATCTGTAATTAACTCAATTGAAGAATTGAACTGAATTAAAAATAATCACGTAGTGATATATTTTATTTGCCAGCCCTCTTCATATGTTTGTAAGTATATATATATATATATATAGCGCTTATAGATTAAACAAAATTGCTCTATTTTGTAAAATCCAGTAAACAACAGATTAAATTCCTGTAAGCCATAACCAAGTCACATAATACTTGCAATTTTAATCTATACTTCCTTCTTCCCTTTTATTCCGTAAACAATTACTTAGGCTCAATTTAACAAATATTCATAGCCTTGAAAACCCCTGTGAATCCTTCGTTGGTTATTACATAACTACTAACTACAAAATATAAGTAAGTAATTGTTTCAGTTTTCGGACGTTTTTCTCATAAATATATAGCATATTTGGACCGTAGCTCCTAAACAAGTATAAATGTCACCACAAAAGACCCAAAATCCAATGATTTCCGCCATTTTACCCATAAGAGTAACCAAAAGGCCCAAGAGGCTGGGGTTGTACAAAAGCATGAAATTACTAGCGGTATTCATGATTCCACTTTATCAATTTTTGGCGTTATATCACTTTCGCACTATAGTGTCACACAGCAAGCGTGATAAAGCGCGATACAGCGACTATCATTTGTCGCCGTGGAAACGGCAACTTGACTACATTCAATGAAATGTAAAAATGCGTCTTGCTTTAAAAACAATAATACTATTTGTTTTTGGTTCGATGTTATTTATGCATCATTTGCTACCAATAGCAACAAAACCACCACGAACGTTATAACATATTAAAGACTGGGGTGCTCAAAATTTTAGACGACTTTCGCATTATAGTGCGAAACTATTTAGCGCCAAAAATTGATAAAGTGGAATCATGAATACCGCTACTATTTGACATTACACAATTAAAGTGACAATAAAATTTAATGTATTTTTTAATCTATATCTATATAATTATAATTATTTGCACAGCAATACTCACTAACGTACAACATCTTGACATATTTAGCAGTAATTAAACAACCCTCCAATTAGTACATGTAATTTTATTAAGTATTGTATTTATAATTCGAAAACAAATTCTTTTAGCTCTCGCCCACCTTCAAAATAAACAGTAATACAATATTATACCTATCTAACGAAGGAAAACTAACAAACCCGCCACACCCCAACATCTCTCAATGATTTAAATAACAACCGAAAAAAGCGGCGCTCTTTCGGGTTCATACCTTGACACTTCCCACTTAGCAAGAGAATCTCCCTTTTGAGCATCTGAATGTTTTCTGAAATTTTAAATGCCTTGTCGTACATAGAAACGTAGACAGTAGCTGCAATGAATGGGAGAAAAGAAGCAAAGATACTTGTGACTATATTAAGTTGTGGAAATTTAATGAAATAAACTCATCCAGTGATCAAAACTGCAATCAATCCATTTTTTAAAAGAAAAATTGAGTAGGATGCAATCAGATTGAAGCAGTTGATGGAAAATTCTATCTTCCAGCACTCCTTGTACGAGATGTAGATTTATTTGTGAGACTCGTAGAGTACGACTCAAGTCTTTGTTGCAGTGTTTGGATTATGGAATCAATTTTCATTAAAAAGAGCATCTGCAAAAGAATTGTAAATATTACGTTTATAACTTAGAAAAGAATAATAGAAAATTCCACAATAAAATTTGCTGAAAACTTAAAAACATTTTGCTGACTTTTTTGAAGCGCAGAGTAGACAAGAAAAATGATTGAAGGATCGTACAAAAAAAGAACGAGGGGCAAAAATTCTTCGAATGGCATTACAAATGGGGTAAAGAGGGCTACTACCTTCATCTTACTAAATTTAGCAATTTATTTTCTAATCAAATATTGATCTGTCTAAACCAAAATAAAAGTTATAATATTTACAACTTTGCTATGAATCATATGTACAGATGCCGTGTGTTTTAATTTTGCATGCAAACAAACTTTGTTATTAGCAATTTTAAAGTATATAGGTACAAAAAAATTAGGTTACCCTCGGAATATTCAAACAATTGGTTAAATATTCCAACAGTCACTTATGGCCAGCGTATAAACAGTAAGTAAGTCACATAGACAAAAATTAAACCCTACGCAATAAATTAAGTGGACTGGGAAGTTTTGCATAAAGATATACTAATCCTATTTCTTATGACGTTTCCTATTTTTGTTATTGGATGTAGCTAAAGCTTTCGACAGAGTTGGCCATTTACACCTTTTAAAAAGCCTGGATTCCTATCTATTACCATTACTTCTTCGAAATATAACAAAAACATTGATAATTGGGAATTCTACTGTAATTAGGACTAAAACGGCTACTACAGAAGCTATAGAGTTCAAGTGTGGTGTTTTACAAGGGTTGCCGCTTAGCCCTCTTTTATTTAACCTGTCAATAAATTAGGTACCACAAAAAATAACTGATCAAAATTATGCTAATAACTACGGATTTTGCTTAGAGGACAGTCTGCTGAACCTAACAGCAATGAATTTCGCAGATGATACTGCTAACATTTCAAGTTCTAAAGCTGGTCTTATTGAAATTGTTGAAAAGACGATTGAACTTTTTAGTCAATTAGGTCTCCAGATAAATCCAGATAAATCAATTTGCATTTGTGTTGAAAACGGAATTTTAGTTGAAGAAGATGTAAAACTTTCAAACACAGACTGCTTTCCAGCCCTCAAAGATGGTGAAACTGTAAAGTACCTGGGTGTTGACTTCAACTCACAACTTACGTTTATTCCGTCAAAAGTAGTTGATAATTTGAACAAAATGTTGAATAATCTCGTCTCAACACCAATGCTACGACCACATCTGACCACACTGACTGCCGAGCAGTGAAGGTTAAGTCTGGACGCTGTCCGCCTTTGATTTAAATAATATTGAGCCTATTATTACTTTTGTGCTTTGTGGGGGTGTTGTCGTGTTCTTATTGTGCATTCGAGTAAATGGTTTACCAGCTGAGTGGATGTCGGGAGGCGCTGTACGGAATAATCTGGAGGTGTACCCGGCAACAACCTAGTCCGTGTGTGCCGTGAGATCGTGAAATCGTGAGCCTGGAAATTGTTCGAGATCCTGCCCAAAGTCCCGCCACAACTTTAGTTTCCCTTTATCACAACAGCAAGATAGAAGACAACATTTTATATATTTTTGCTACGTAAGATTAGCCATTAAGTGACTGCTTGTACTAATTGGGAGTAAGGTATAATTACAAATTATTTATTATTTTATTTTTATTATTTTAACGTGCTTGACTGGTAGGCTTTAGTAGGCTTCCATTTTTGTATTTTAGTTTTTACAGTTTTTACAATCTGACTAGCGTAGTTGTTGGCTAAAGGCTTGCATTGTATAGTATAACATTTTGTTTTATTTTTGTATATCTAGACGTCTGTATTTTTGTAATGAGTAAATGCAAGCAGTGCTGTAAGAAAATAGGAAGGAATCAGTCAAAGGTAGTTTGTGCTGAGTGCGATAAATCTTATCATGTAATGTGTACTTCTTTGAGGCTTCATAACCTCGGAGAGGATATTGTATTGGATTGGATATGCATAGATTGTAGTGGTAGAGCAGTAGTATGTACGTGTTGTCAATGTAATGCTGTTATTACTGATAATGCAGGTAATAGTAATTATTGTATAAATTGCATTTTTCCTTTTGCTGAGGGAATTGAAAATGGGACTGGGTCTAATGATGTAGACACTGCTTGTAATGGTAATGCAGTGAATGCTTCATTGCTTACTTCGAAAGGCTTTAAAATTGTACATATTAATGTTAATGGACTGAATGTGGCAAAAGTTGAGAGCCTGAAGTTTTTAGTTGATTTGTATAAGTTAGATGTATTATGCATTACAGAGTCAAAGCTTAGTGGGGTTGTGCATTATAGTATTATTGCAATTGAAGGTTTTATAATGCATAGATATGATAGGGCTGATAGTGCTGGTCGAGCTGGTGATATTGTAGTTTATGTTAGGATTAGAATTTCTTTTGTGCATTTGAATGTTCTTGATACATTACTGCGACCTAAGAAACTAGAGATAACTACAATTAAATTACTGGTGCCTTTTTGTAAACCGAGAGTACAATCGGTTGTTTATAAGTCTCCTGATGTATGTAAATCTGAGTTCTTGGATTATTTTGCCTTGTATATGGAGGAGCTTAAATTGTTGAACCTGGAGCTTGTGGTTACAGGGGACTTTAATATTGACTTGTCAGCGAAGGATAAATATTCTAAGTTGATGTTAAACATAGCGAGTCAAAATGCTATGAAGCAAATCATTGAGCAGCCTACCCGTAGGACTTTAACGTCGAGTAGTTTAATAGATCATATGTATGTTAGTCATGCTGAAATGTACACTGTTAATGGGGTTTTAGGTATTGGTATTTCGGATTATTGTGCCACCTTTGCACTGAGGAAAGCCATAAAGACTCATTATCCCGTTAAGCATATTACTACTAGGAATTATTTAAATTTAGATTAGGGTTGTGTAAACAGTGATATGAGTCTTATTCCTTAGTCTACGATGGAAATATTCGACAACGTCGATGATGTCCTCAATTATTTTGAATTATCAATTTTTGATGTCTTGAATAAGCATGCCCCTGTAATTACTAGGCAAGTCAAGGGAAAAATTTCTTTGTGGTTAACGTTAGAGATAAGAAGGAAAATGCATTATAGGGATAGCCTGAAGGTTAAGAGTTTAGAGTCAAATGATCCTGAAATATTTAAATGTTATAAAAGGGAGCGAAATTTAGTGAATAGGTATATACGTACAGCCAAGTATAGTTATTATAGAAAGAAATTCGAGGAATTGCCGTCATCTACTAATGTATGGTCGGTGCTTAATAAGCTTATTGGGAAAGGTAATAGTACCTGCGCTGTGTCTAAACTTAAAGTAGACTCTAGTGTAATTACAGGAACTGAGGATTTATCTAAAGCATTTGCATCTGCATTTGTTGTCAAGTCATCTACTGATGGTGCAAGTGCTTTAGATAGTTTCTATGATAGCATCCCTACTGTGGCTGTAGTGGAACCATTTACACCTGAAGAGGTATTGGATAGTTTTTCTCGGCTTAAATTCAAAAATGAAAGTAATCCTAATGAATTATCTTACTTAGTTTTGAATAATTGTATTGATTCTTTAGCTTTACCCCTGGCTCTTTTGTTTACGCAATTTCTTTGCTTGGCCTCTTATCCAACTAAATTAAAATGTGCTATAGTGACGCCGTTGTATAAGGGTAAGGGCTTAAGGTTAGATGCATTATCCTATCGTCCTATCTTTAATCTTTTAATTTTGGATAAGTTGTTGGAAAAAATGATGTACCGTAGACTGCTAGGTAAAATTAAATTAAGTGACCAACAACATGGTTTCAGAAAGGGAAGGTCATGCCAGAGTGCTACGCTAAAGTTTATTCAGGATGCGTACAACTATATTGATGTAAAATGTGGTAGGGTCATAGCAGTATTCATAGACTTGCAGAAAGCATTTGATTTAGTGCCACATTTGGAATTATTGGTAAAACTAAGGGATGTGTACCAGCTGGATCAAAACTTCCTAAAGCTTTTAACTGACTATCTGCGTAATAGGAAATTTAGAGTCAAAATTGGGTCATCTGTTTCTGATACTTTTGATTTAAGCATTGGTGTGCCTTAAGGGTCAGTGTTGGGCCCGCTGCTTTTTATAATTTATATAGACAGAGTGTCTGATGCCATTGCTACAGGAATTGACTATGTTCTCTATGCTGATGATGTAGTTTTGTATTATTACTCGCTTGTGTTTACTGAGGCTGTTCAGCACATGCAGGTATGCCTAAATAATGTAAATGATTGGTTTATGTCGCAAGGTTTAAAAATTAATGTTTCAAAGACCAAGTTTATGATTATTCATAAATCCAGAGATTACAGAGTGCCTGAAGTAAAGCTGTATTGTAATGGTAATGAGGTAGAGCGGGTTTGGACATTCAGGTACTTGGGAGTCATTGTCGACTCTAATCTTAGTTTTAAAAATCATTTTGTTTATGTGAAGAATAGAGTCAGTTCAGCTATTGGTATGATAGCTAACTTGAAGCGCTTCTTGAATTTTAATATTTTTGTAATTATGTTGAATGCATATGTTCTATCAATAGTGGACTACTGTACTATTGTCTATGCGGTACAGGGTAAATGTGAGCTTCAATTACTTGAGTATAAGATTAATAGTCTTATTGTTCAATTTACGGATAAAAGTGTCTTCAAGAAAAGGCATAAGAAATGTAATAGAGTTGTAGTATTGGAAAATGTATTGCTTTAAAGAACTAATACTTTGTCTGTGTATGGGAGAGTTAATTTGTATTGTATGTCATTTGTTAATAACATTTTAAGATATGGGTCAGATATTGCTAATTTTAGCTCTTGGTTTGTTTTGAAACAACCGGAGCGTATAACAAGATCTTGTAATTCGTGTTTGTTAGAGTATCCTGTCAATTGTAACAGCGAGGCCTATAGGCATTCGTTTATTTATAGAAGCATCACTGAGTTGAATGCTTTGCCTGATATTCTCAAATGTCTGGATGAACCATGTGATTTTCGGTCGTTACTATCCCAACATTTAATTAAGTCGCTATCTCCAATTGAGTATTCGGTGTATCAGCCACCTTGATGTGAGTGTATGATTTGATGGGTTTTTGGGTACTTATTGGAATTTTGAATTTGTTTAGCTAGTATTTAGATTAATTTAATTCATTTTAATTTCTAGTTTAATTGTAATAGTGTCCTTCACTCAAAAGCAGTACAATTGTATTGAATGAATCTGACACTTAAATAAAGTTCACTCAACTCAACTCAACATCAAAAGATTACAATTATAAATGATTATATTTGGCCTGTATTGATTTACCCCTTACAAATGGCGCCTCTCCACAAATTGCCAAAATCATTTTTAATTGACGTGGACCGAATAATTTGTAGCTCGGTTGAAGAAATATTGGGAATTCCAACAGACACGCCTAATGCAATGTTGTATACTTCGAAAAATTTGCGTGGCTTGTCTATCACAAAAGCGGAATAGGAAGCATTCTTACAACATTACAATATATATTTGGTGTTGTTGAACTCCGGTGATTTATATGTACATTTACTGAAGATCTTGATGACAAATTGAAACAATGTGAAAAAGCCTCAAACTTTACAGATGATGAGTTAGCAGAATTAAATAATCCTGAGGCGAAAAATAAAATCACCAAACGCATGCGTACCAAACTGCGCGAGAAGGGATTTGATTCGTGGTTTAAGATAAGATTACATGGTGCCTATGTGTCCTAGTTCAGAGACAATCCAGCAGGAAATAAATGGTTGATTAATAAAGAAGGGTAAACTACATCTAAATGGGTAACTACATTAAAAATAAATGCTAATGTTGGTTGTGTAAGAGTCATTCCAGGAAGGAGCTTAGACGGAATCCAGTGCAGGCATTGCGGTGCTAAGAAAGAAAGTCTTGGTCATGTCTTAGGTTCCTGTGTCCGGGGAGAACTTTTGCGTAATATTCGACATCATAGTATTCGGAAAGTTAATGCAGAAGCTTTTAAAAAACAAGGCTTTGTAGTTGAGCAAGAAGTTCATTGTGTTGCTGAGAATGGATCAACGAGGAGAGTAGACATCATTGCCTACGACACTTCATCCATAATTGGTTACATTTTGGATCCCACTGTACGATTTGAATTTGGGGACAGTGAAGAACAAGCAATAGCAGTGGATCTAGAGAAAAAAGAAATCTACCAACCTTGTGTGAAGTATTTTACTGACAAATAGGGTTTGCAAAGTTTAGAAGTAACAGGTCTGTATGTTGGAGCGCGTGGGACGATAACGAACAATTTCAAGGCTTGGGCCTAATCATTTTGAATACCGTCGGCAGTAGTGGATGATATTTTAATGCTTGCCCTGAGAGGACCCCCCCTCCCCTCTGAGGCTGCTGCCCTGAGAGGAAAATTTATAATCACCATTTGTATAGTTAACAACATTATTAATTAGTATAAATTATTCAACTAAGCACTTAAAAATGTTTAAATTTTAATCAAGAAGGTGTTGTTTTGTATACTGAGCTGTTATAGCTATTGCAATTGTGCAACAGTGACTTAATAAAGTTTTTATATATGCTTATGTATTATCTATAATTGATTATTGTATGATTGTGTACGGTGTACAAGGTAAGCGAGAGCTACAGGCATTACAAAATAAAGTCAATGGTCTAATTGTACAATTTACTGATAAGTCTTTGTATAGTAAACGGAAACGAAATAGATGTTGAGCTGCAGTATTAAAGAATTTTCTACTACAAAAAGCAAACATCTTGACTGTCTCAGAAAGATTGAGCTTGTAAACATTGTCATTTGTGTATCGAATATTGAGATTTGGGTCGGACACAAAAAATTTTTAATTTCTGGTTTGTTGTCAAGCATTGTGTAAGAACAACCAGGTATAGTAATTCTTTAATTTTAGAATCCCGTTTAAATTGTAGTACTAAAGCGTTTAGACATTCATTCCTGTATAAAAGTATTACTGAGTGGAATAAGCTGCATGATAGTGTGCAATGTCTCGATGAATCATGTAATTTTAAATCATTACTCACTGAGCACTTAATTAGCTCAAGAATTCCTATTGAATATTATTTTTATCAGCCACCCTTAGTGTGGATGTGATATTATGATTGATAACTTGGTAACTATATGATTATGAATAATAAATATTTCTTTAATTTAATTTAAATTTATTTTATTATGTAATTTTAATAGTGTCCGGCGGTTGAGAGCAGTGCATTTGTACTGATATACTTGACATTTGAATAAAGATCACTTAAACTTAAACTAAATCCTACGAATGTGATCATGAAATAAAGAACCCAAATTGCATTTTAAGTGTCCATTTCTTCTTTAACAATATTTTTCCAGATTTCAAATCGATGCTAAAACGGTAATTGTTTATTTTTGACAGACAATCAAATAGTTTTGAAATGGACCTACATTACTCTTTTGTCAAAATTTTATGTAAAGAATGTAGTTGAACAGAATTCAAAATAAACATAGTTTTTTAGTTAACTGTTACAAATTAACTTTTCTATATATGGTTACTGTAAAATAGTTAGCAGACCACTAAATATTTTTTTCTCAAGCAAAACTTTGATTTTTCTACACTTCTTCACAAGGTGTTGCTCGAAAATGAAAAACAATATTTTTAGTTTGGTTTTATTCCACCATAGCTGCATGTAAACAACTAATTTAAAATGTGTACTTGTCACAACAAGAAAAATTAGCAACTAGTAGAATGTCCAGGTCATTGCTCAATTAAAGGCATGGATTTTTTATTTTGAGGAAAATTCCCACTGCTTAATTATATGAACTATTGTTGATCCATATAATAATTTAATTAAGTAATTGAACTAAATTAGGAATAAAAACATAATTATTTGAACTTTTTAATTGTCAGTCCTGTTTAGATATTTTAAGTTTTGTGGTAGAAATGTAATCAAGTATGCTGTGTCAATTACCTTTAAAGATTTAACAAAATAGCTTTGTTTAGTACAATGTAGTAAAAAACAAATTTAATGTCAGTAAGTCAATACCATGTCACCTAATACTTACGATTTTAATCTATACCTCGTTAAAACTCAGTTAAAAATCACTTACAATCAGTTTTACACATCTTCGTATAGATTTGACAACCTTTGTTGGTTCTTCCTTGTTTTTTAAGTAATTAGATAATATAATTTAGTAATTATTTCAGTTTTCAGACGAATTTCTGCATAATTGTACATCATATTTGTAAAGTACCTTCTATACAAGTAGGGATGTCAGCACCCAAGGTCCAAGACCCAAGACCCAAGACCCAGGACCTAAGGATTTCCGCAATCGTACCCAAGAGTAACTCAAGAGGCTTGAGATGTAAAGCATTATTAAATTACTATTTTTGACGGAATATGTTGCAAGTAATATGTTTTAGATTAAAATTTAAATTTTCATGTGCAAGAGTCTTGGGGTTCCTAAAGGTATTGACATCCCAAAGCAAATAATACATTTAACATTTTACATGTTGCATGAAAAAAAGCACCAACGGAATGGTCATCTTGTAGCTTACTACCAGAGCGGTTGCAATAGCTTACAACTTTGTAGTTGCACATGCCTACCACCCCGGTAATAATTTGATGCACAGTGCTAAATATTATGACTATTTTTTGTAACATTACTTTACTATGCATGTTATGGATTTATGTATATACAGATTAATAGGGTGGTAACATTTAAATACTTATTGTCATATAGTTATTGGATATTATTTGGAATTTTGATTTATAAGTAAATTCATGAGTTACACAATAAAAGTTACAATAAATATACTTTGTAATCTAATGAAAAGTATAAATACTAAACCTATTTTTTGTAACATAGCTTTGCTAAGTTTGCAGTTTCTAATTTTTGTAATTTTGATTTATAATTAAATCCATAATTTATTAAATTTATATACAATAAAATGATATAATAAATTTATCTTGTAACCTTATTATAATAATGTCTACAGCAATACACACCACAGTACTACATCCTAACATTTGAACAGTAAGTTAACAATTTCCTAGGTACACATGTATTTTTATTATTTAGTTTAAACACAAAGTATAAGCACTCAATCACGGACGAATACTTACAAATATATTCAAAAAACTTATAAAAAATAGGTCTAACAAAAACAACTTGAGCTCACCTTTACCTTTACGTTTACAAATACAACCAACTAAACCAAGCAAGACAAACGAGGCGTAGTGATGATTGCTGTGACGCTTAAAATTAGTTAAGTTGTGCGTACTTACTGGTATTTGTGTTTTTTTAATTGTTAGACACTATTACTTTAATAGTAATAACAACAATACATACATTTTGTAAATTTAGCTTCAGCCCCCTAGTTTGACTTCAAACCTAAATGTATCATTATCTAACGAAGGGAAACCAACAAACTGGCCACATTTCGAGTTATGAAATCAATCATCAAGGGTGTGGACTCACGTTCCATTGTTCGAAACTCCCCCTGTCTTACCCCAACATGTCTCACGGATTGAATTGAAATCCGAAAAAAATGACGCTGTATACGGGTAAGATCAGGACACTGCCCACTCAGCAGGAGCATCTGTCGTTTGAGCATCTGAATATTTTCTGGGATTGCGAATGCCTTGTCGTACAAAGAGACGTAGACAGAAACTGCAATGAACGGTGTCAAACAAGCAAAAGTACTTGCGACTACATTAACTTTTGGAAATTCTATAAAATAAACGATGCAAATAATTGACATTGAGATCAATATGATTTTAAAGAAAAACACAGTGTAGGAAGTGCTTTGATTAAAGAAGTTAATCGCCAGTTCTATCTTCCTACACTCCTTGTAAGAGTTGTACAATTTTAATTTTAATGGGTAACCTCCCATGGATTTATTCGTGAGACTACTCTTAGAGTACGACTTAAGCCTTTGGAGCAGTGTCTGGATTCGGGAATCAATTTTCATTAAAAATAGCATTTGCATTAGAACATTAAATGTTGCGTTTGAAACCCAAAAAAGAATTATTATAAATTCTACAAGGAAAAGCGTTGAAAAGGTCTAAATATTTTTGTAATGATCTTCTAGTGCAGAATAGAGAAGAAAATTCATGGAGGAGTCATACACGAAAAGAAGAACAGGCACAATTCCGTATGGTAGGAATACAAACGGGGAGTAGAGGACCACGAGTTCCAATACACTGAACTTACGAACGGATTTTCGAACTGAATGTTGTTGATCTTGCAAAAATAAAATTGACACCTCTGTATATATTACTAGGCATGCGTAAAAATCTAATTATTAATTTTATAATATACTATATTAGCCAACTTACGTCCATGCTGCTCAAAAAGTTGGTTAAATATTCCAACAGTCACTTCCGGCCAGCGTAGAAACATTGAATACGTCATGTATGAGTCCAAATTGAATGCGAGACAATACATGAAATGAATTGGGAAGTGATGCAGAACAAAATATTTGGGGTATAGCAAAGACTGAACTAGTCTCGCATTGACGTAGGTTAACCCAGCAAGCGCAATCACGAAATAAAGGAACCATATTCCCTTTCCAAGTGTCCAGTTTTTCTTTAAAGATATTGTTCCGGATTTTAAATCCACGTTGAAAGGATAAATGTTCAGTTTGGACAGAAAATTAAATAGTCCTAATGTAATCTTGAACTCCTCTTTTGTCAACATTTTAAGTTAAGAATTTAGTTAATGAAATGAAGAATAATGAAACGTTAAGCAGTCGAAATATTTTTATTTGGAACGAAAAACTTGGACTCCTGACACCTAATGTTTCGCATCAAGGATTAGTTTGAAAATAAAAGGATATATTTTTTAGTATCACACACTATAGATTCCTTATTTAAAGTTAATTATACTGTACACGAACCCATATGCCTCAGCCGGAACCGCAATTAGAAAAGGTTTTTAAGTGAAAATAATTGCATTGTCATATTAGGCTAGATATTATTCACTAATTTAAAATTTTGATTGGTCATAACCGAGAAAAGTAGCACCTAGTAGATTATATACGAAACTGCTTAACTAAAACGTTTAAGTCAGTAAACACCAATTTAAATATCTATAGGCCAACGACAAATCACCTTATTCCTGCGACTCAAATATATACTTTCGTGAAACTCTTTTTAAATACCCGTACAATTTTTTAAAAAAAAGTAAAGAGACAAAAACTTTCTATTTAATGGTAAATTTGGATTTCTTTGCATAAAGTTTTTCCACAAGGATTTCCTTGAAAATGAAAATTAATATTTTTGTTTTGGTATCACACACACACATTGTGTAGATTCCTTACTGTAACTTTTGCTTGAGACGGAACTGGAATTACAAAGTGTTTTTAAGTGGAATTAAACGAATTACCCTATTGGGCTTCATTTAATTAGCCAATTTAAAATGTTGATTTGTCACAAAAGGAGGAAAGTAGCACCTTAATAGATTATATAAGGCAATGTTCAATTAAAGGCATTAATTTGTTTTGTAGTACATTCTAACCGCTTACTTACGATCCATTTTTGCAGACCCATATCAACTCAATTGAGCGTAATCGAGAATAAAAACGTTATGGAATATTTCAATTGTCAATCCTTGGTAAATATAGTAAGTTTTGTCACAAATTAATTTATTCATAAAGTCTAAGTTACCTACACAGGCTTAAAAAAGTACGCCCATTTTTTTGTTTGATTCAGTAAAATTCCAATTAAATACCTGTAATCCAGTACATTATTTAAAAAATTTTATTGGTCACAAGAAACATTGCATTGGTCGTCGGATACAGAAATTTCTTATGGAAATTAGTTTAAAGTCTTATGCCCCATAACTCTATTTTGCTAATACGATATAGGCTTTCCCCACTTTCTCTCGACTTTCCTTTAGACTACTTAGATATTGAAATTGGGATCTGGAGGTAAAATGTATGTCGTGTGTTGGAAAATGTGTGGCTGTGTGTACCTTAAGAATTTGCCATCGCACCGTCATACCCCGTCACCATTTCACTTTCACTGTGGTGAAAGTAAAGGAAGTGAAAATGGGAAACGGAGAAAGGTGGAGGGTTGAGAGTTGTGATGGGATTCGATTATACGATACGATTAGCTCCTTTTGCCAAGTCAACTGATTTCAAATTTAGAATTTCAATCAAGTGTGTGTGTGTGTGTAAATGCCTTTCTCCTGCCTCATATATTTTATCCCCGTCCCCTTTTCTTCTTGTCTTTGTGCCTGTACTCGACACGCTCTTCCGTGTCCCTCATATACATACATACATACGCTCCCACCGTCTCAATTGATAGTTTATAGCGCCGATTTTCCTCCGTAGAGCGTAGATAGACCATTTTCATGCTTCACTGAATTCTCAGCCACCGCTCTTCATGAGATTCAAGTCCCGAGTTTTGAATTGAAAATGAGATAATAATTTCATATAGAAATGTTTCCATAATCGAGAATCGGGAAAGTCACACTCGTGGAGTGAGATATGCGCATATTTAGGCAATAGGACCACAGGACCAGGAGCCAAAAAGAACAAGTTAAAAAATTTAGTTTTTTTTATATAGTTTTAACTATTTCTCGAGAGTGTGTTTCAAGACGCATTCTTAACGCTGAAAAGTTCAATTGATACTGCTACGTGAGCACCTTACGAAAAAATAAAGTCGATGTTCAAAATGTGTCAATTTAAAAATATTCTAAATTCAAAAAAAAAATTTAAAATTTTGAAATTTTTAGTTTTTTTTTAATTTAGAATAAAATTTTTTTTATAAAACTGTCTAGAAATTAGAAAAAAATTAATTTTGTCTTTAGATTAATTATACAGTGTAGCAAAATTCAAAATTGGAATTGTTTTAAACCTACTTGCTATATACTGCTATGTTCAAACCTTGAAAATATTTTGTAGTATATAATATTTTCTAATAAAATATAAAAGTAAAGTATCTGACAAATTATACAATTAAAGAGCTGTACTTGACACTTATGAAACAAATTTTGACGCTTTGTTATCTTAACTCCACTAGCGTCATTATTATAAGTGGGAAATTCACCTGTTTTGTCACGCTTGGTAATTACTACCCAATTTCAAAATTGTACTATTCCATAAATAAAGAAAAGATATTTATTTTAGCAGTCGCCGTCGCACCTACTTGTAACTACTTCATTCAAAATTTTCAACTACAAAAAAGAGGAAGTTTTTCTAGCAAAAAAGTTGACCAATGAGTGTTCAAAGAATTCAATTTTAATTTTGGAGGAATTAAATATTTTCTTTAATTTTTTGGAAATTCAAAAATGTTGTTATATAAGGAAGGAAGGAAGTCACAGGCTATCTGTAGTCTGTAGGTGAGAGCCAAGTTAGGCAAGTTATTAGTCTCCTTACTCGTAAGATTATACTCTACAACGAAAACAACTTTTATCGTTACAGAAATAAATGGAAATTTTAAAGTTGATAAGTTAATTCAAAAACATAATGTGCTATTATGTGGCTCACTGTAATGATAGTCTTGTATAATATTTCTCTCTTTTAATCATCATACAATCACAATCACAATCACGGAACACTATACAATTGACTTTGACTTTGCATTGTACTTAATTCCTGTTGTATTTTGTATTGTTCGATGCTTTGGCCTATATGCTGTCATATTACACCTCCTATATACCATTAAATATAATGCAATTAAATTACTATGATATTACAATCCACTTTTGCCTCTACTGCTACTGCAATATGGCATATCGTCAGTGAAGAACCAAAATGACTCATATCTAATTTACGCTAGATTCAAAATGAGCTATGTTATAAAAACAAAATGAGAAACATGCGTCAAATGTTAACTAAGAGTTTTTGAAATGTGCAAAATGTTCTATTTACATGTTTTTGAAAAGTGCCAAATGCTCTATTTACATGTTTTTGAAAATTGCAAAATATTCTATTTACATGTTTTTTGAAAAGTGCAAAATATTCTATTTACATGTTTTTTGAAAAGTGCAAAATATTCTATTTACATGTTTTTTGAAAAGTGCAGAATATTCTATTTACATGTTTTTTGAAAAGTGCAGAATATTCTATTTACATGTTTTTTGAAAAGTGCAGAATATTCTATTTACATGTTTTTTTAAAAGTGAAAAATATTCTATTTACATGTTTTTGAAAAGTGCTCAATATTCCATTTAAATGCTTTCAAGACATGTATCAATATTTTTGTAGATAGCTGATATTGTTTTTAGCTACAAATGGATTTGGGTCATTTTGGTTCTTCACTGACGATATCTACTATCCTTTCAACTAACTTTTCCACTATTTGTTCTTCCTCACTACAAAACTTCACACAGCGACTTGCTTCGACGATTCGCTCATTATTTGACATAAGGGATCGTCTATAAATGACGTCACGTGTGGAATTATAATGTGTCAACTTTGATAATAACGACATCTCATGTTAAAGATATCCATCTAACAATAAGTAATAGTTAAAATGATGACAGGGCGGGGGTCGTCATATGCTCCCAAAAATTGGGATTTTTCGACAAAATAATTTATGGACGACCCCTTACGACAAAGTTGCTCTCAAAGTTGTACATTGCGTGCTTCCTTCCGACAACAACTTGAATAAATAATTGCATAATGACTGTGTGTGTATCTCTTACCTTGATAAGCACCAACAATCAATGGTGTAGTAGTAGATAAATAAAACAAAAGTGAAGGAGTAAAAAGAAGGGCTTGTCACGTCACTTATTGTCAGTAGTAGCAAAAGTCCAAGAAAATACTATTTAAGTAAATACTAAACTGCCTTCTAACTTTTAAATTTTAACGATTACATAGCATACGAAGGACACTTTTAGTAAATTCCTTCGTTTTGTTTGAACACGCAGTATACCATATGGGTCAAAGGCCACATGGACACGGCCGCAGGGGTCATTGTAAAATTAAGAAACTATGCGTAGTAGGAGTAACTAGAGCATTTATTTAAATTCAACTTAATTGATTGACACACCTGGACCTTAGAAATGACGCTACTTGATAAAGCTACTTCTCAATTATTTTAATATCTGTTTTACCATTTACATTGTAGCTTGTAATTTCACCTTTCCCCGTTTACATTTTAGCCAATTAAATTATTCACACGAGCGACAAGATAGAACAAGAAAGAGGCACACAAACACACGATATAGTGCAATAGCATAGCCAGTAATTTTACGAATGCTTTGAACCTTCATACATCATGCTAAATATGTATGCAATAAGCAAAATAAATGTTAATTAACTTGTAATCATATCATAGTTGTAAGTTTGTAAACACTCTGTGTGGATTCTACCTTCAGTCAACTTTTCCGATACAACTTATCACTTACAACTTGGCACATACAACTTATAGGGAATGCACCCCATTCCGATTTAGCGTATACCGATTAAACTTATGACTGATTCAACTTATTACAGTTCAACTTATTTCGATTCAACTTATGACTGTACCAAATTGTGACCAATTCAACTTATGACCGATTCAACCTACGACGTATAAAAATTGTGAATGATTCAACTTATTCTAACCCAACTTATAAATTTTACAAATTATCCAATTCGACTTATTCTAATTCAACTTATGATCGATTTAACGTATTTTAACTTAACGTATTCTGATTCAAATTATGACATACAAATTATGATCGATTCTACTTATTACATTTATAAATTATGACTGATTCAACTTATTTTATTTTAACCTATTCAGATTCAACTTAAAATCTATGCAAATTAATACTGATTCAATTTATTTAGATTCAACCTGTGGTCTATACAAATTATTACAGATTCAATAATATGGTGTTCACATAATGCCTAATTGGCACTCTGTATTTCATGGCAGAACGCATCAGATTTTAAGGTTGAGGTTTGTAGTTTTTTGTTATTGGAATTTGTTGTATTGCAATTTTATCGTCAATATCATATTTTACAAGACATGACTGGATGTTTTAGATTTTTATTATTATTGTTTTTCGCCCTAAACAATTTGAAAGTTGAAAAGGTATATGTTTAATAAGCCACAAGTTAAATCAAAATATTTTGCATCGGCATAAGTTAAAACAGTCACAAGTTTTATCAGTCATAAGCTGTACCGGTCATCAGTTGTATCGGAATAGGTTGAATCGGTCAGAAGTTGAATCAGTCATAACTTAAATCAGTCATAAGTTGCATCGGTCATAAGTGGTATCAGTCATAAGTTGAAGCGGTCATAAGTTGAATTAGTCAAAAGTTGTGTCGTTCATAAGTTGTATCGTAATAAGTTGAATCATCATAAGCTATATCGGTCATTAGTTGTATCGGAATAGGGTATAAATTTACCATAAGTTGTAAATGCGAGGGTTTAAGTGATAAGTTGTATCGGAAAAGTTGTATGCAGACAATTTTCTGTGTGTGTGTTTGTGTGTGTGTGTGTATATATAATTATGAGTGTCATTCATTGTCATTTTCCATAAGAACGATAGAACCCTCAAAATTCAGAAACAAAGCCATAGTAACCTGTTAACCTATACGAAAATAATTCGTGGGAATAAACATGTATTATCTATGCATTGCAGCACATAATGAAGCCACGTGCCAAGTGCCACGTTATAGAATTCAAAGTTGGAAGTGCAGTGCAACAGACGGAAACCACAGTATAATAATATATTATAATAATAATTATCTAACAGCACAATATATCAATTTGGACTTCAACTTGAAGATTTCAATTTTCAATGCCCTGTCCTCTCCCACATTTGATGATAACTAAACACTATACGTGTTTACTGTCATGTTATTCAATTCCTATACTTAATGCATTTTCTTATTCAATAGTCAATCGAGCTTTGTACTTGGTTGCAGTTGCTGTCCCATGCTTCATCATAAGTCAATGTCAATATTTTAATCACTACATTTTGTAATTTTGTCCACATGTATAAAAGCTAAGAATTTATAAGATGCCAAGTTGAATACTTTTCTGTCAACCTCAGCGTCTACAAGGAGTTTTTGGACCTGTCCGCAGAATTTCTATAGCCTTTCATAGCAATAAATTTTGAAATTAAATTGTGAATTTCTATTTAATTTGTTTGTTTTTAATTTTTGCCAGGAATTAAAATATTAATTTTTAAAATGGACAGAGAAGCAGCAACAGATTTACCAAAGTCAGCCTCTGAGTTAATCCGAATGTTTTTGTATGTGTTCGTTGTGACGGTAGTGATTTCAACGGGGAGTTTGGTGGAGGGCAGACCGCAGAATGTGAAGAAGTACCCACTGAGACTTCAGCCTGAACTGGATGTGATCAATGTGGAAGACTATTTCAAAAGTGATAAGTTGATGGATCTTCAGCTCAAGTGTGTTTTGTACGATGGACCCTGTGACATTGTGGGGCGATGGGTCAAGCGTGAGTCTATAGTTTTAATTATTTATATTTTTTCAAAGATGGAATTAAAAAAAACATAATTAAATATTTATATTTAGAAGTAGAAGTAAAGTCGCGCTATTAAATTTTCTAATACACCTAAAATTTGTTTGAAATCACTATACATTAAAAATTAGAAATTGTGCGTTAGCATTTACAGGGTTTTAAAATTTAAAAAAAATAAATTTTTAGTGTATTTTTCATACGATTTGAGATTTTGCAAATAATTAAATACAACGATGAGTTTCGACATGCATTTAAAAAAAGGAGAATGAATGTTATATTTGCACCTTGGCAAAACTAAGATATATGCGATATTTATACGTTTTCAAAAGAAGGAAATAAAATATTTTTACTTTACACCTTTTTAAAAGTAAGAAAATAATAAAGTTAATAACACAAATACGACATATTACATAGGGTTTAGTCATTTTTAAAAGTACCTATAGGTTATTATGATATTGCCGGTTTGGAAATGCGAAATGCACAAATAGTTTATTTTACATTTATCATGTCTTTATAAATACTCTGTGCAAAATTACCGCTTTTTGATTTAAAAGTAAATCTCATTAAAATTAAAACTTACTATTACTACAATGTATATCGTCTGTAAAGAACCAAAATGACCCATATCCAATTTAAGCCACAATCAAAATGAGCTATGTCATAAAAACAAAATAAGAAGCATGCGTCCAATGTTAATTACGAGTTTTTGAAAGGTGTAAAATGTTCTATTGCCATGTTTTTGAAAAGTGTAAAGTTTTCTATTTACACATTTTTTACAAGTTGCAAAATGTTCTATTTGCATGTTTTTGAAAAGTGCAAAATGTTCTGCTTACATACTTTTTAATATGGCAAATATTCTAATTAAATGCTTTAAAGACATATTGAAGTATTTTTGTAGATAGTTGGTATAATTTTTAGCTACAACTGGATATGGATCGTTTTTGTTCTTCACTGACGATATCCTTTAATATAGTTATATAGTATATAATAATCAACTTGTAATTTTGAAAAATTTTGTGAAGTTTTGCAGTTTAGCATTTTTGATTTTGACGATAATTTATTTATTTATTTGTACAGCCCGGGTAGCAGCCGGCTTTCTCGGAGAGTGCCCCTTCTGCACCCCTAAACAAGCAATTAACGTGATGAAGATCATCGCTTTCATGCAGGAGAAGAGACCGGCTGAGTACAAGTACGCAGTGGTCAAGTATTTGAAGGAAGCTGGAATTAATGTTGACGAATCGTCGGCTTTACCAACACCAACTCCATTGTTGACAACATCAACAGAATCTCATAAAAATAAAGTTGACAAATCACATACAACACCAACTGCATCTTCCAATTCCCATTCTCCTTCCCCTTCCGTCTCTACTACGGTCACCGTCCACCACAATAAATCTGTCCCCACACCTCCTGCCCTAGAAATCCCCACGACCACCTTCAGCCCATCCATTGAAGGTTAATTCTAATGTCAGTTAAGTAACTCACTAATTACCATACCAGTCACGTACGCTAATTTGTATTTAATTTATTTCCTATATATTTATTACATTCGTAATTAGGGGTTAGTTGGAATTGTTGTTTGCACCACGGGGCAAGTCACAAATAATTGTTTTAATCAGGTTTACACAATCCTTTAGCGTGAGCTGAGTTCATATAACAAATTGCAAAACAAGAGATGTACTTCCCTATGCTACCAACTCATATATCAGTAGTATCAAAAATCAAAATGAATCAAGAATCAAAATGGTGTATATTTAATTTGAGCTAGAATCAAAACGGGCTACGTAAAAGTACACTAAATGAGATGGATGCTTAAAATGTTAATAATTACAAGTTTTTGACAAAGTGCAAAATCGTTTATTTAGATGTTTGAAAAAAATGTAACTTGTTCTTTTTACATATATTTTAAAAGTCAAAAACTTTTTATTTACATGTTTTTGAAAAATACAAAATGTTTCATTTACATGTCTTTGAAAAGTGCAAAATGTTCTATTTACATATTTTTAAAAAGTCCAAAATGTTTTATTTACATGTTTTTGAAAAATGCAAAATGTTTCATTTACATGTCTTTGAAAAGTGCAAAATGTTCTATTTACTTATTTTTTAGAAGTCCGAAATGTTTTATTTGTATGTTTTGGACAAAGTGCAAAATGTTGTACGTATTTTTGAAAAGTCCAAAAAGTTCCATTTCCTTGCTTTCAAAATTATGATATTTTAATTTTTTATAGATAGTGCTTTTTGTTGTTAGCTGAAAACGGACATGATTCATTTTGATTCTTCACAGACGATACAAAATAGCATGCAATTACTTGTTTTCGTTTTTGTAAACGATAGTATTTATATGTATGATGTTATACGTAGGTACATGTAATTATATTTACCTCTGCTAGTTCTGGTTCTGGTTCTGGTTCTGGTTCTGGTTCTGGTTGTGTTTCAAAATATAGATAGAATATTTTGCATGTTCAGAAATAGGCGTAGATAGGTAAGTTTGAGTGTATTTATTAAAAATGCTTATTCCTGTATATTGTATCAAGTGGACATGGAAATTGAATTAGAAATTAAATTAATAAAAAACACTATATTATACTTATTGAGATGCTACAAAAACAACATAAAATTAATCGTTACGATTTTCCCATTATCAACATGTTTTTACTGCGTTTGAGGAAAACATACTGTATGAAATTAATCGCAAAAAAATATCTAATAAAAATGAAAGTTGGCAGCGTTTTCTAAAAGTTGTGGTTCTCATCTCTCATAAAATATACTAAATTTGTATTGGATGAATAGTTAATTGAATTGCAATATGTATTATCTGTATTTTTTTTTGTCTTTCCTTCTACTAAAAAATTTTGGTTTAAGTTTTTTACACGTCGTGAATTCAGAATTTAGTGGGTGTCCAGCGTCGTTAAAGTTAATAAGGGAAATTGGCAAGAAAATTGGCATAGAAAATACTGTATATAATTCTTGTGGCTGTAAATGAATTATAAGTTGAAGGCCTGAAGGTAAACGGGGATGCTAAATGCTAAGCTGAAGTTGAAGTTGACATCAGCAGTGCACTCAATTTAATGAGTGTTTTATTTTTTTATTAATGCAATTTCGTGTGCTTAATTCTAATGTGCTGTTGTATGTATATATGTATAACGAGACCAGACGGATTGCATCTGACGCGGCATAAATTTTTTACAGTATTTTCTTCGTTTTGCAAATGTAACGTCTACTGTCACTACCACTCACTGCCACTATGGCTGTAGTAACTTACCTACGTTGGTTAGACACATACGACGTGACGGGGTCACTAGACCAGTCTACTCACAGTCGTACTGTCGTACACAGCCAACAGTATGGTTTCTAACGGATCGGATATTGGCTCAACCGAACCGTAACCGAACCGAACCGTATTCCAAACGGTTGAAAAATCGAAAACCGAACCGAACCGTAACTAAACGGTTCGGTTAAAAGTCCCAACCGAACCGAACCGACGGTTAACCGTTATCCGAAGTCGCTTGTGTAAACCTTCGTATGCTTGAAATTTTTCCTCACGGCTAATGAATTTATAATGGTCTTATACAATAATAGGCATTTAAAAATCAGCCTTTAATCACGTATCTAATGAACTGAGACAAAAAACCTCAGTTCTAATTCCACATAATGGTATCGCTTCCCAAATTATTTGAGTTGTTTTGTTATTTCGGTCAGTTTGACACGACCCATATTTACACCCTATTAATTTTCAGGACAAAACAAGTTAAAATGTTGAAAAAATTAGTCTGCTAATAAACCAAGAATAAGTAGAAACAAGTATCAAAATAACGTTTTTTAATTTAGGTACCAATTCTACATTTAATTTTAAATGTAAAATCAAAACGGAGAATTCAGCAATTATTTCATACTTTAAAGTGAAAATATAATACACACTAGAGGGGAAAATACCGTAAGGGTTGGCTGAAGGAAAGATTTAAAAAAAAAGAATACTAAATAAGACGGAAATTTTAACTAGAATGTCATTTATACTCACGGTTATCCGAACGGATAACCGCGACGGTTCACGGTTGAACGATGCCTCAACCGAACCGAACCTTATACGCCGCGATTCGGTTGGGTTGTCCAACCGAACCGAACCGTAGCATCGGATAACCGTTATCCGATCCGAACCAACCGAACCGTTAGAAACCATAGCCAACAGTCCACACAATTTTTAATAAGACGAATGACACGATGCATTTTCCTTCATTTTCTGCATTTATTTATTTACTATCTCTCATAATTTACACACCATTGCAGGGCCGGGCGAAGGAATTGTTTTTAGGCAGCAATTTATTTCCTGACAAAAACCACGAGTTTTATTTTATTAATGATTTTCTTTGGTAAACTAAAATGTTGTATTTACATGTTTTAGAGAAGTGCAAAATGTTCTTTTTACATGTTTTAGAGAAGTGCAAAATGTTCTTTTTACATGTTTTAGAGAAGTGCAAAATGTTCTTTTTACTTGATTCAGAAAAGTGCAAAATGTTCTATTTACACGTTTTGAAAAAAGTGGAAAATGTTTTATTTCCCTGTTTTTGAAAATTGCAAAATGTTCTATTTACACGTTTTGATAAAAGTTGAAAATGTTTTATTTTCATGCTTTTGAAAATTGCAAAATTTTCTATTCACACGTTTTGAGAAAAGTGGAAAATGTTTTATTTCCATCTTTTTGAAAATTGCAAAATGTTCTATTTACACGTTTTGATAAAAGTGGAAAATGTTTTATTTCCATGCTCTTGAAATGTAGAAAAATTTTTTTTGGTATGTTTTTAAAAAGTAAAAATATTCTTTTTGCATATTTTTGAAAAGTGTGAAATAATCCATGTTCATATTTTTTGAAAATTCAAGCAACGGGGGCTGCCTGTGCTGGCCGCATTATCCGGCCCTGAATCTCATAATTTACACAACATAGAAATACTTTCGACAGTGTAGGAGTAATATTGCTGCAAAAATTGGTATCTACACTTTTAAATTGCGAACCGAATTATCTATAAAATTAAAGGGATCGTCCACAAATGACGTCATCAAAAGTCCTCATTTTTAACGCATACGTTAAATAACGACCATGTGTATATATACTCTCCGCTGTGAAAATGATAGCAGATCTCTTGAAATTCGCTTTGACAAGAAAAGTATATAAGCGAATACTAATATACATAAAGTGATACAGATATTAAATCAACTTTGCCAACTTTCCAAGAAGATTTCGATTTCGTTTTCGTTTTCAATTTGCTTTACTACCTAAAAATTACACGTTTGTCACGATTTATCTGTATGCAGTAGTCTTTGCTTACAAATACATTATGTATATTATTGCCACAAATTGTCAATGAAAGAAGCCATAAAAGCGTTTCCAAGAATTCAAACTGTCAAATATTTTTTTGTACAGAACATATACTGCAACATTTGCAACAGTTATAAGTTACAAATACATACGTCATATGAGTCATGTGCAATTTACTGAAAAGCCGTAAAAGACACACAGTATATTTCAAACTCAGGATCAGAATCAGATAAATTCGCTCAACAAATAGAATAAATGATGCAAGTAATGCTATGTAACTGTAACTGTAACTGTACTGTAACTGTACCAAATGTTCTAAATATAGATTAGCTCCTAAATTGTGACCATTAAATTTTGGCCGGTTTTGAAATGATGGCTCAAATGAGAGCTATTAAGACACGCGTTTCCATATTTTTGTGACTTTGTTGTTTTTGCTTTTGTTTTTAATGAGGAGGGATAAAGATTAAATT
The DNA here is from genome assembly GCA_949802685.1 of Dicyrtomina minuta. Taxonomy (NCBI): domain Eukaryota; kingdom Metazoa; phylum Arthropoda; class Collembola; order Symphypleona; family Dicyrtomidae; genus Dicyrtomina; species Dicyrtomina minuta. The sequence goes on from OX461810.1 coordinate 76,963,900, forward strand.
GAGTAAATAAACGAAAGATTTGGAAAAGATTGTGGACGGATAACGCATTTTGCACTTACATTTTGTTAGTTCAACGAGCTGTATACAATGCATGAACGATGATGGGCCAAGTGCTGTTTATTGTTTACTGTTTTCGTGGTACATACTATAGGGATGGTTCATAAATGATGTCATTCAAATTTTCCATCTTTTAGGAACCACCCACCCCTTGTCATCAATTTAAAATCCTGACATTACCCCATAAACATGTAAATGCAACATTTGTCAGTTTTCAAAAATATGTAAAAAGAATATTTTGACTTTTAAAAAACATGCAATTACATTTTTTTATACATTTCAAAAACATGTAAATAGGGCATTTTGTACTTTTTTCAAAACATGTAAATAGTTCATTTTACACTTTTCTGAATCAAGTAAAAAGAACATTTTGCACTTTACTGAAACATGTAAATACAACATTTTGCTTTATCAAAGAAACCCATCAATAAAATCAAAATGACCAGTGACATTATTTATGGACGATTCCTTATATTGTAGTTCTAGTATGTATTGCCGTATTGCTATAGTGTTGGCAATATGTAATGTATGTAATGGACCCATGAACCCATGACTTTATTGCTCTTGTTTTTATATCTATATACTATATATCTGTAGCTATATTGTGGTTGCAATATTGCAGTTTTGGTTTTGGTTTTGGCAGTGCCGCCTGTGCAATAAATACGTTGTGGTAGTGATGGTAATGCTGATAATGGTCACTTTTCTGTATCATATTTCTTGAGTCTTTTTGTTTTTACTTTCTTATCCATTGCTCACACGTTAGTTCTATACGAGTATCTGCATCTCTGCAGTGAGACTTCCTCTTCCTTAATAGGCAAACTCTATACTCTACAAGACTAAAGCAAAAGTTGCAGATACAGTTATATGTACGCATTGTGCTGCATACAATACTAAAGAAGTAGCACCTCTGCCTCTTCTGAATCAGGGGTTACAGACTGTGTCACGTGTTTCAAAATTTATGCAAATGTTATTCGTTTTATTTGCGGAGCCTATTTTAGTAGCAAAAATACAGAAATAAATAACAAAGTGAAATTTATTCACTTGGCCAAATCAGGGCCGGACAATGTAGCCAGCGCAGGCAGCCCCCGCCTGCCTGAATTTTAAAAAACATGTAAATGGAAAATTTTGCAGTTTTCGAAAATATGTAAAAAATAATATTTTGACTTTTCAAAAACATGCAAAATAAAATATTATGCACATTAAAAAAACATGGAAAGTTTTTTGTACATTTCCAATACATGGAAATGAAATACACTTTTCTCAAAACATGTAAATAGAACATTTTGCACTTTTCTGAATCAAGTAAAAAAAACATTTTGCACTTTTCTAAAACATTTATATACAAGATTTTGCTTTACATAAGAAAACTATCGAAAAAATCAAAATAGTAGTTTTTGTCAACAAATTGCTACCTAAACCCAATTACTTCGTCCGGCCCTGGCCCGCCCAAATAACCTGCTGTTGCTAAAATGTCTCAGAAAAAGTTTTTCGTGAATTGATTTTTGTAAAATATAAAAATTTTGGAATTCTTAAAAAACTCAGAAATTACAAGTTTTTAATGATCCTAAAAAAATGTATTTTTGTAAAAATCGGATGAAAATTGCTGAAAAAACATGTTTTTCTAACGTCACTTGTGGACGATCCCCTAGGCTATATACAAGGTAGTAGTTTTATCTGTAGTTGTACAGAAGAGGGTGGTCTTGGAGGGGGCGCAAAATTCATGCGATACCCTGTAGATGCTTGTAATAAACTTATAATAATAGGCTCTTGATGATGTCGATTTGATTCGTATAAATTAACATAGGTAATTTCTAAATGCTTTTTGCTATATGCTTAATGTTTTACTATTGCTATGATATTGCTATATGCTATATGCTATGCTGTCCTATGCATAATCGCAATCATAATTAAAATTACAGGTAAACTTGGGAAAAAATGTAGGACGTAAAAAATAAGGCAAAGATTGATGGGGATGTCGAATTTTTTAATGTGCCATTGTTATGTACTTAAATGTGTGGTTATCAAATTACATTATGAATCTTGTCCGTTTGGATTTTGCCATTTTGAAGTTGGAATTTGGACGTAGCCTTTTTTTCTTACGACGCCTTTTTGCATCGCAGTATTCGCCGTAACAGCAGCATTTTGAATTTGCATTATCGACATTTATATCAACAGCAGCATCGTAGTAACAACCACACCACAACAACTACAACAACAACAACCGCTGTTTAAATTTTTTTATTAGTCGTCCTTGCTTCCCAAACACTCACTCTCACTTAGTAGACTCTTAAAAACAAATAAACAGCAAATAACAAGTAAACAAGTTATAAGGAGCCTAAATATTAGTTTTTCCGTATTTTTTCTTTTTTTACAGTATTATTTGCACTCTCCCTTTTTTGGTGGTTGATGGGCAATTTTATTACATTTTTTATTTCTTCTGGTTTCAATTTAAAAAAATAATTTCCTTCAAACTTTGTTTTCTACGCAGTCTACATAGCTTTGCTTGAATTCTACGAAAAAGAAAACGTGAGTTACTAAGCCTCGTCGCGTCATTTTCCACTCGACATTTGTGAGAGAAGTTCAAGGAAAATGAAGCTCTGCCAGGAGCTAAAAACGCTCAACTGTTTTAATGATAATTTAATTAATTTTAATCTCATTATTCTATATTTTGTGAACCTTGTGATATTTTTGTGTAGTGTTTGTGATTGTGAAAATAATGTGTATCAATTTCAACCCGGATCTCAAGTGGCCCCTGGGTCAGTGCTGGTGCCGGTGACCCGAGGTCGAGGTCGAGGCCACCAGCTTCCCACAATTATTAGACAGTCACGGTCAGGGCCGGGGTCACCCCCATTACAGCTACAATTGCAGTTACAACCACAACCACGTGATTATTTTGCTACGGGTGTAATTGGAAGTGGAAGTAGCAGCAGTAGTAATTTAAATTCAAATTTTTTTGATGTGTCTGTGCTTCAAGAATATTTCAAGAATAATCGGCTCGTGGATTTTCAGAGCAAGTGTCTCTTCAATAATTATCCATGTGATATTGTGGGGAGGTGGCTCAAACGTAAAATACGAAATATAGCAATTTAAAAACAAAATGCGTTATTTTTTCGCGATTTATTTATATACATCGTCTGTGAAGAACCAAAATGACCCATATCCATTTTTAGTTTCAAACAAAATGCACTATCTACAGAAAAAATTAAAATAACATGTTCATCAAAGCCTGTAAATAGAACCTTGAGCATTTTTCAAAAAAAAAGTGAATACATGCAATACTTTTCACTTTCAAAAAAACATGTTAAAAGAATATTTTGGCACTTTTCAAAAAACTCTTAAATAGAAAATTTTGAACTTTTTAAAACATGTAAATAGAATATTTTGAACTTTAAAAAAACATGTAAATAGAATATTTTGCATCTTTAAAAAAACACTTAAATTGAACATTTTGGTCTTTTTTAAAACATGTGAATAGAATATTTTGCACTTTCAAAAAACATGTAAATAAAATATTTTGCACTTTCAAAAAACATGTAAAGTGAATATTTTGCATCTTTCAAAAAACACTTAAATCGAACATTTTGACCTTTTTAAAAATATGTAAAAAGAACAATTAGCATCATTTTAGAAACTCGTGATTGGCATCGTAAGCATGTATCTTGTTCACTGTATTTTGTTGACATAGCTCATTTTAATTCTAGTTTAAATTTGAAATAGGGCATTTTAGTTCTTCACAGACGATATAGTATTTTAAGTGTAGAGGTTGTCTTATTGTTTGTTGAATTATTATTGCAGCGAGGCTTGCAGGAGGCCTCCTCGGAATTTGCGAAGGCTGCAACGTCTCTCAAAAAGACACACTCCTCAAAATAATCTCTATCCTCCGAGAGAATCGCCCAGATGTGTACGAAAAAGCAGTCAAAAATTATTTGAACCAGGATCAACTCCTCATCTTTGTCAAGGGTCAAAATCAAATAGCAGATTTAATTCAGAGTCAAAACAATGGGAATGGGAATGGGATCGATTTCACTACAGAAACTAACTCACAGTTTGTTTCTTTACACAAACCAGAGGAAGCAGCAGAAACTATTACTGAACCCGAACTTGACACAGATACCAAAACCGGTGACGGTACCGGTCTCGTTCCCGCTTATGACCTCTCGTCCGCGTCACCACTCTCAACGTTGTCCTCCTCCTCCTCAACTCGGACGATCCGCGTCCCGGTCCCAATCCCAAAAATCTCGACACTCTCCACAGAAAGTAAAAATACAGTGTTCAGCGTGGTTATCCCAAAGGATCTACTCATTTTGGAGGATTTTGATCTTTTCACAACGCCCAAGTCAAGTCGATCATTTAGCTTCCCTATTTTGATGCGAGAGAGACAGAAATTTTCGAAAGGGGGAATTCAATAACACAGTTTAATCAAAGCAGCGCAGCGATCAGCTGAAGAAGACGATCAGCTGACGCTTTAGAATTTTATGTACACTTTGAATTACCTAATTAATGTAACTTATTTTTACACACACCTGTCCACTTCCGCCTATCGTCACCTGTCACATTCTTATGTAAGAAATTTTGAGCGTTGAAATAAAGAATAATTTTGTTATAAATACATAGGGTTATATAATGATGTTAAAATGATTTTACAATCACTATAGTGATTTTTCTTCACTATACATACGCATTTTGGTTCAGCTAGGAGTATGGTGTAACGTAATTCTACTAAAGCTAAAATTTAAAGCCATACAATAAGCAATAGTTTTGTTTTGTTATTTGCAAATTTAAACGATTTTTTTAGTACACCTTTTTGCTTTCTTAGCGTGCATATTATGCACTAACTTTAAGTTGTCGACTGTCGGGTTTTGACTGCCAATAGAAGTCAAAAATAGACATGTTTATTTTGTTAGATAATTAAGTAAAATTACATTTAATCTCAACAAAACACATCCAAAGTGTGTTGGAAAACATTTCAAAATGTTAGTATTTATCCACATATTATTATTATTATATAGGGACATTGCAGATTTCAATATAGTATATAAATACAGTGGAATTACTTAAATATTTCACTTATTTCGAGATTTTTATAAAATTAAATTTCTTTGCTTACATAACGTAAACGAAGGGTCAAAACGTTTAATTTTTAGTTCAAACTATACTGAAAACGAGATATCTGAAAAAATTCCCTCAGATGAAATATTTATGTCATGCGTAAAAATGTAAAATGCTGTTTACTGTGAAAAATTTTAGTTTTGCATGTTTTTTCAATGATCAAAATATTTTATTTAAATGTTTTTGAAAAGTGCAAAACGCTGCATTTACATGCTTTTGAAAAATGCAAAATTTACAATTTACATGTTTTTGAAAATTTCAAAATGTTTGCATTTACATGTTTTTGAAAACAGCAAAACGATTATCTATGCTACTTAATCAAACTTAATCTTAGGATCTAGATATGTTATGTTATAATATTTTTGTAGACAGTGCATTTGGTAATTAGCTAAAAATGAATATCTGTCATTTTGACATTTCAATAGCGAAATTCGCAAAGACAACATTATTTTTTATGCCTCTACAAATAGGTACTTTACCTAAGCACTACTTATGCCAATTTATCTATAACTAGAAATGCTATTATTGTTAGTTGAAATTACCTAATAACATAGTACAGTATGTATACGTGCTTTTTTTACGATCGTTTAACTATTTTATAACTTATTTTTAATATCCCATTCTGAAGTGCTTCCTGTTGTGTGTCCGTCCGTGTATATTTCCTGTACTCTTGTACTTACGATCAAATTTACGATTAGTGTAGTTACTAATTTTTGAATGATGCATAAATTTTCCTTGCAAATTCCCAGGTGCGAAAATAAAATGTAATATGCTGAGATGCAAAAATATATTGTAACGCTTTTGATTAGTAATTTCTAGTAATTTGTAAATAATTACATGGTTTTTTTTTGGTTTTTCCTTCTTGTAAAACTATATATAAGATGTATGCAATACAATTTTAAAGGTGACAGAAAGCTTTTACCAGTCATCAGTTGTAGGCGCTTGGTATTTTCTACATTTTTACTATGGACTTGTTGGACAAACACTGACAATTACTTATTCGATGCCTATGGAAAACAGTTTTCGCTCTCAAAGTGCCGCATTCAATAGTTAGAACTTCGTTAACCCTTACAAAAATGTGTGAATAGGAAATTTCTTTTAGGAGAATCATTAACAAAGTGTTAAACAAAATAGCGATCAGCTGACGCTATGTAGAATTTTACGTACTTTGAATTACTCAATTAATATTACTTATTTTTACACGCACCTGTCCAATTCCAATTACGCCTATCGTCACCTGTCACACACATTTCAATGTAAGCGAACTTATGAGCCTAGAAATAAAGAATGAGTTTGTTTTAAATACATATTATATCATATAAATATTTAACACTGTTAACATTATTTTACATTCACCATATAGTGACTATATAGTGATATTTTCTTTCACTATACATCTACCGTATTTCCACTAATAGTACGCGGGTCTCTAATAGTAATAGTACGAGGAGTGTATATAGCCACCTCAGTTTGGGTAGTATACGCGGGTTTATTTAACACACTATTTAATGGCAGTGCGCAGGTCTCCATTAAGACGCGGGTATCTATAATTATACGCTGGGAGTCAAAGTTAAAGTTTAAATATTACGTGGGGCGTATTTTCAGAGGAAAAATACGGTAGACACTTTTATTTAGTAACATAAGGAGTTAGATGTTGCGTAATACTTTATACTCTACAAAATGCTCAAACTTAAATCTATATACTTAAGCGAGTTAACTTTCTTTTTAATTTGTGAGTTTAAGCTATTTTCTTCTGTACACCTTGTCGCCTCTGTATCGTATGTATCTACATACTATGCACTAATTTATCGACTGTCGAGTTTTGACTACTAAGAAGCCAATAATTGAAAACATATTTATTACGTTATTATATGTAAAATTACGTTTAATTTCAACTTTAAACACAACGCTTCTAAAGTCACTCACAAATAGTTTCAAACATAGTAAGACAGTCGGTCACTTTTGCTTGTGAAAATACTTGTGAACGGTAGTCACTTATTTTAAAAAAAACTAAAAATTTTGAGCCTTGGGTGAGCCCGATGAAAAAAGTGCCGTTTGAGTTCGTTCGTTTTTTAAGTCCATAAGGAGCCCATGGGCCTCACAGTGAGTCCGACGAAAAATTTTCACCTCTTTCCCTCAGAAATGAGCTGACCCCTCAGATACTACAAGTAATTTGTACCTACTACTACCTACCTATAAAAAATGTATAATAAAATAAAATAGTATTAATATTCCATTGTGTGAACGGAATCAACACCAAAACTGAATGATAAATTACAAATTGAACATTTTGATTTATTTTATTTTTTTATTTAGTACAATTAATTAAATTATATTAGATAATATGAATAACAAAAAACATTTAAATGTAATAAAATGTCAAGCAAATAAGTAAAATCTTGACTTTTAATGAAATACAATTATTTGTAAATATAAATAATTATATTATAAAATATATTACACAAAATACATAACTCGAAAATATTTACAAGTAGTGCAGATACATTTATTAATTGTAAATATAAATAATTATAGTATAAAATATATTACACAAAATACATAACTCGAAAATATTTACAAGTAGTGCAGATACATTTATAACTATATACAGTACTAAATCAGTCCAGAATTAATTTTTTCTGTGACAAATGCTTTTTCAAGCCTCCCTGTGCCCGTCTTCGTTTTAACCTCTCATTACTTTCAGTTTCAGCTCTCTGGTAGGACTGGTATGACTCTGAGTCATCTGAGTCTAAGTCTAAATCAGACTCAGACCCAAAACTTAAATCTAAATCATAATTATAACTGTCCCTGGAATTATTGTGGCTGTGCAAGCCAGTCTTAGTCTTAGTGTGCGTGGTGTTTACACTAGTGTAGCTATCTAAGCCATCGCCATCGTCAGAAATGTCAGAATTCATGTCGTCGTCTTCCTCTTGAAGCACATGAGTAAACCAGTGTCGACGCAGAGACTGTGCGTGCTTAACAGCACACATACAACCTTCAACTTTACACAAATAAAAACCTTGTTTCGTATAATCAAACTGTTTTCGGATGATTGGCATTGGTATTTTTTTATTTTTAGTTGCGTATTTTCTGACTTAATCAGAATATTTTTTTAATTTGATACTTTTTTTACGTGGACCATCAGGACCATCTAAGTTGCTTATAGGATTAAGATCAAGGACAAGGTCAGTTTCAGTAACTTTTGTGTTATCTTTTGGTTTGCCTGAATCGTCATCGTCTGACTCTGACTCTGAGGACTCTGACTTCTCTGACACTGTTTTTGTTGCTCCGTTACAACTAGCTAGTTCACCTTCTGCTCCTGCTCCTAATACGTTACGCATAGTTTGAGGCTTTGAATACGAGCCACTGAATTGTAAATAATTTTGAAACTCGGTGTCATTGCTATTGCTGTCGCTGCTATTATTAGGACTGCGACTACGTTTGCGTCTTTCATACCTGTTAGGCTCGACAGAATTATGACCGTGGTTGATGTTAATGCCATCATTATTGACATTGGGAATATTTTTAATGCCTGAATGCACTTTATTGAATAATACACCAACAGCTGAACGAGGCACAGACGGTGTTTTATCTTTTTGTAACCTAGAACTACGTTTAGATTTAGATTTAGATACAGTTGGAACTACATTTTTTTGCTTACTTGTATTGACAACTGCACATGTTGATGGTGTAGAATCTTCTTTAGCTGAGGCTGGGACTGGGACTGAAATTGAAGTTTTGATCTTGCTTTTGCATTTGCAGTGTAGCTTGGTATTAGAAGCAGCAGCAGCAACGCCAGCAACGTGGACGTGTCGTCACTATTGGCAGCAATACTGGCATAGATTCCTTGTCTTGATGAAGATTAGATTGTTGAACTAGAAGTGGAGGTGGAGTTGTTGGTGTTTTATTGTCATCTAATGCTGCTACAACGGCATTTGATTTTTTCATTTTCAGCTTCAGCACAGAACCCTTAGGTGGTTTGCATTTGAGTGAATTTGGATTTTTCTTTATTATTGCTGCTTTATCGCCTTCATCACTTCTTTGTACCAATTTTCTTTTAAGGTGACCCCTACGTTTTATTATTGGTGATGTGGAAGTGGAATTTTTAATGAAGTATTTTTTGGAATAGTTAGAAATTTTGATTGTGAAATTGAACCACTTTCTCTTTTTAAATATAATTTGGTGCTAAGTGCCGTCAGATTTCTGCTAGAACACTGTTTTTCAAATTCACAGATCTCTGTTTGTGGTACTTTCGACGTTTTCAAAGATTTAGTTTTAGTTTGCTTTCTAGGTCGACCAGGACCTCTTCGCTTCAGTGAAGATAAAACTTGGGATGACTCAACGGGCATTGTTGAGTTTATGTGCGTCGGTGTCGGTGTCGGTGTTGATGAATCTTGTAAATGCACTACCATGGTGTGTGAACGTGAATGTGAATCATCTTGAGTTTCAGTTTTGTCAATGACAACAGGTTCTTTGGGGGTCAAATAAGGATTAAATCGTGCTCTACAAACAATAAAAGAGTTGAAGTTCGAATTTATGTCATTGTCATTACAAGGTATTAACGGTGAGATCACTGTATTGGACGGTGTTGGTGTCGGTGTCGGTGACGTGTTGGTGCTGTTGATATAAGTTGGCAAAGTTGGTGATGGTTCTGACTCTGATTCTTCTAATAACTCGTTCTCTTGAATTTCACCGTCACCATGAGGGTTAGCAACAAGTAGCATACAATTTTCTGCATTGTTAGCAATTATATTAATTCGTGAGGGTCCTTGATCTGATTGTGTTGTAGCTTCCTTAGCAGATATAGGCAAAGGCACAGGTTGTACTCCGCAGCCACTCTTGCCCGTGCAATTAACACACTTAGACACGTAAATATTTACTGTGCTGTTCTGCCCTATCGTAAATAATCCAGCCCCCAATTCTATAAAAACGAAACAAAAAAATACATTATTGTTTAAGTTACATATTTAATTATAATATTATTCAGTTAATATTTATACTTAAAATAACATAACTGAAACTAAAACTAAATACATATGTCAAATAGCAATAACCAGTAATTAGGTGAGACTGCATTGTGGAGCATCAAAGCATGTATAGCAGATAGCTGCATGTAGCCTGTAGCTACTTTTTTTGCTTAACACATAATGATGTTTAATGTTTAAATATATAATTATAAACTTACCTTGCAAATAATTAGCACCAGCACTGCAACTTGTACTTGACGATACCGCATTTATGCCTGGAAGTTTCATTTCGAGCTGAACGTCTGCACTATTATTAGTTGTTGACAAAATACTTATGTTTGCTAAAAATTTTGGTTTTGGTTCGTGTTGCAACTTGGTAGCAGAACCTGTGGCTGAAGTTGCAGATCTGTCAACTGATGCTGAAGTCAAAAAACTATTCGAGGTGGGAGTAGGAGTAGACGTCCGTAATTCGATAGGCTTCAAAATACTGGTTTTTGTTGTTGCGGATGGGTCAGAAAAGGCTAAACTAACTTCGTTAATTTTGCTTGCTTCCTGTAGAGACACCGACATGGATTCTTGACTTCCGTTGTGGGCAATAATGCTCATGTTTGTTGCATTATTAACTAAATTGCGTCGAGCACCAAACATTGAGCTCCTTTTATCACTTTCATGAAATTTCAGACCAATACTCCTGCTTTTCGAACTTCTGGTAGTCATACTTCTACTGTTATTATCTTCAGATGAAAATATAAAATCAGTTTTTTTGCTATTAATATATTCCGCTTCATTATCAATATTGTCAAACCCCTGAATCCCGCCAGATATAATATCTGAACTGCTAGATAGATCTGAATCTAGCCCTGTGATTGCAATAACGTCCAAAATATCTGAACTGTCTAAAGTATTGTTAAAAATGTAATCCGGATCAGACATTTAATTAGTAGTTAAAATTTACCTAAAATAACACAATTATTTTAATTTTAAAATAGTTAAGTGTCACGGTCTCACGGTTCACAATAGTTCACATCAGCTCAAGTTTCAACACCATTTGCCATTTACGCTGCTTACACACCACAATCACAAGCCACTGCTTCAATTTAAATATTACTAGCAGTACAGTAACCGTCACCAGTGCCAGTGCCAGTGCCAGTGCCAGGTGCCAGTGCCAGTACCAATTGCAGTTTTCAGTTTGCAGTACTCGATATTTTTTTGGAAGACAGTACTGAGTCCAAAATGAGCGAGACGGTCACTTTTGAATGAGTCGGACTCAATACCCCACTACGGAAACAAAAAACCCATGAGCCCTCAATATGGGCTCATGGCATGAGTCCAAATGAGTCCAGAGGAAAATTGAGTGAGCCTGGGTAGAGCCCAACATTTTTTGGTTTTGTCGACCGGGAGGGCGGTCGTGAACGAAAACAGCCAGGTCACTTTTGTTTTGTCTTACTATGGTTTCAAAGGTTTATTATTCATGGACTTATTATTGTATGTATATAGGGACATTGGAGGTAGTAGTATTAGTAAAATATATAAATATAGTGGCATTACCCATATATGTATATTTCATTTATTCGAAATTTTTTATAAAATTAAACTCCTTTTTTTACATAATGTACTTAAGCGTAGGGTCAAAATGTCTCATATATGCAATTTATTCAACTAGAATTAAAACGAGGTATCTCAAAAAATTCATTAGGCTGATTTAGAGTATGCTCATCAACATCACTATGCTTTTCTCTTTCTCAGCAAATGCTTCGACAATACTTTTTTACATTTATAGTTTCAACTTTGCTTTTCTCTTCACTCTTAACGTCACCATCATTTTCCCGCGCGCAGCAAAGTAAATAATAAACAGAATTTGCTCTCAACTCATTAATTCTCACGCAAGTCGCCCCAAAACATTTTTCAAAACTGAGAGTTAATATTACAATAATTATTAAAATGGTAACTTAATGAGGAATTTCAGGCAGACACCTTCTAGCATAAATAATGCATAAAAATCGAACTCGAAGGGTAGGATCAATGTAAATTAGCAATATTATTGATAAACGAAGCCATTTGGGTTTTTCTAAAATATTACGGGCAGAATATTCATTACCTCTCTGTTTGTAACTTAAGTTAAAGGCCTCCGTTGTCAGAAAAATACCATAAATGGTTCAGAATAAAATACGGTAACAGTTAACCTATATTACCTATATACCTAGTTATATATATTGTTACCAATATACGTAGGTACAACAATATATTATTGTAATAATATCTCACAAAAACGTGTGATAATTACGGGCCGAATGTAAACACCGAAGTGCACAGAGAAAGGATCTGAGACATGATAGCTTAGTTTAACGTAAATTGCAATAATGCTATTTACGAATTTTTAATAATTTAATATCTGGTAGCTTCAAGTCCTTTTTCAATCCATTCGGTACTGTACCACTCTGGCATGGTAGAAAAGTAGTGCGCTGCGTGATTATTTGGAATACCTTTTATTGCTGTATATTTGTTTATTCTTGTTCTTTCTTAGGTTTGAAGCTGCAATATGATTGACTAAGGATTTAATTATTTAATGACTTGAATTTCCTCGCATTATTCTGATTAGTTCTTTTAAGCTCTTAATTTCTTATATGCCTATGTGTGTTAGTTAGGCATGCACTTCCACCAAATCTTATCAGTATCACCCATGGAAAAATATCACAAAACAAACATATTATTGGACATAGCGACCGATGGAGCTATGCGGTAGTAATTTATTTAAAGTAAATAGATTTAGAAATAAATAGTTTAAACAAGGAAATGACATTGAGCATGATGAGATATGCGGATGCGATTGTAGAAATAATTTAATAAGAATTTATTGTGCAATACTTTTATTAAGAGAAGCTCGAATTGAGTTATTTAAATTATAGATGGGCTAACCATTAATTGACCAAGATGGTTTTGTGAATGTCATGCAAGGACATAGTTAAGCAATCGCGGAAATCAATTGTAAATTCTAATGTAATTAAGAATGTAAACTAATAACACATTTCAAGGGAACCGAGTTCTAATCAGTAAGTAAGTTGGAACTTAAAAGAGTATCCTTTAGGACTCTGAGAATTACACACTTCAGTCAATTAGCTTGTACCTTATGTACCAGTAAAACACTTTGTTTTACTTTATCCATTTTATTTAAAGCTAATAAATTATCACGACTTGATACAGTCAATTCAGTACTTTTCCAATAGTCACTTTATTTAGCCATCACAGTTGAACTATAGTATAGCTAAACACACCAATATCTAACATGGTGGCGAATACGGAGAACTAACCATATTAGCACAGAGATTTTAAATATTTTTGACAATGTCTTTTAGTTTCAAGTTCGAGAATTTTAAGAATTTAATTTATTTGGGTTGTGCAGAGAGAAGTTAGTTCAACGTGTGAAGGTTGAGAGCAGTAGTATTTATTCATTTCAATTCAGTGTTTACATTTTTGTGAGAATTCAGCATTCTTTTCGACGCATGCAGATATAAATTCCATGTGTCATCTACTAGTCTACAGAAAGTAGATGTGCAAGCGAATTTCGAAAACGCGAGTTGGAATTTCGTGCTAAATTGACGAGAAGTGCGTGAAGAGACAATACAAGCTATTCGAAAGATTGAAGCAGAGCAAAGGACCCTAGTAAATAATTTAGCGCTAATAATAATAAAAAAAGGAATATATTCGAGCAGAGACAGTAGTACTACAAGAATATTTAGTTAATTACGGAATTTTTTAATTTTGTAATTTTTGATATTTTGATTTTAAAAGACTCATGAGCGTGTAGGATTTTAGGTCTGATCAATCTAGGAAACTACATATAGGAAATAGATATCTACATCTTTATGCGAGGAGGTATAAAGAATTTTGGAGTTTAAAATTTTTAAATTTTGCCGAGTAGGGTATATAGGAAGTATTGCGACTTCATCGCTTTATTTCATTTTAAACTCATATGCACAGCATCCACTTGTTACTTTAGAGTTTATTTTTCAATCTGATTTTATACAAGCATTTTATGGCAGATAATTTGAAGCTTAAGGCCTACGTTACATTGTTAGTTAACACTTTAACAATTAAAGAGACCAACGATACGCAATTTAATATTGAATTAGCCACTTTAAGAGTAGACATTTTAAATTTAATTTTTCAGGAAATTACTATTTCAAGTGTGAATAATTTTAATCTTTCACAAAATCGAGACAGTTATTAAGGGGTATTTTTATATTTCTGAATGACATATGTCAGAAAGATACGAGACTAGGCAGACATTAAAAGAGAAAGGTAAAGAAATAAGTGATTTAATATTAGGAAAGTATATCGTAGGTAGGCAACCACCAATAGACCCACCAGCAGTAGCACAACCCAGTTCACCATATATACCACAAGGCAACACTAAGTAAAGGAAAGAGGAATTTGAAAATTCATTTTCAAATCGAACTTTAGAAGTAGTCAAAGAACTTCAAGACCAGAGTAAGTTAACTTCAGCTTTAGTAAACGAATCGACTGTCAATAATAGCGAAAGTGGAAACGAAACAGCGGAAACATCGCAAAATACGCAAAGTAAAGTAAACTCAAGTGTAGAGCCTACAAAAAATTTAACAAACGAAGGGGAAAATCAGAACGATAGAGACGACGATTCATATTTAAGCGCAGACCCAGGTAGATCAGGAAATAGTACCAGTGACGGTGAAGGAGACGACGATTTTGAAATTAGAGAAAATCGGGCACAACCACCTACCCCAACAGCAAAAACGGCAGGACTACCACAACCACCGACTATCCCTGAGAACCTGAGTGAAGAGGAGAGAAAGACGTTTATCACCGATTTTCAATTAGCACTCGCAGAAGCAAATAGAAAAAAGAAAGCCCAGAAAATCAAAGACAAGAAGGAAGCCAAGGAGCAATTAAAACTTGAGAAAAAACTTTAGGAAGAAGAGATGGCGCATTTAAACACCGAAGAATGGACGCCACCCAAGAAAATTAACTTTCGGGTAGGAATAGACGAACCAGGAGCACATTTTGACGATTTTGTTCGGACCATGGCCATCATTGGAATTAAAAAAGAAAATCAGTTGGCGCGATTCGGAAATACCTTGAAAAGGAGCGCAGCGAAATGGTTTGGAAATAATGTGACTCACCTGGAAATGGACACCCTGAAGGCGGCTTTCGTAAAGGCTTTCCCAGTAAGCGAAAAATTACTAAACAAACGCTTGCAGCTTCGAGTAATGTTACCAGACGAGCCAGTGGCGCAGTATGTTACGGATAAGGTAGCCCTTACATTGGCAGCCATTCCGCACGCCACGGACCCAGACTACATTAGGGAGGTTAAAAATGGATTCACGCCTCAAATGACCAGCAAATTGGCATACGGGGGCAAAGGACTTAAAACCCTTGAGAAATTTACGACTTTTCTAGTGGAGATGGAACAGACAGATATGGGTCCATGCGATACGGCTTTAGTGAAGAAATGCCAGGCAAAAATTGCGGTTTTAGAAGCCAAACTTCGAACAGCTAGCAAGGGAGGTTCTAAATCAACGTACGATAGACAGAAGGAGAAGCAAAAATTCCCCCGCAACGAATGCAACGGAGACACTCAAACAGATGGAGGAAATCGAAACTGGAGAGGCAGCGGCAGAGGACGCGGAAGGGGTCGAGGCAGAGGCAACGGAAGCTATGTCGAGAAGGACAAATCAGATGTGGATTGCTATACGTGCGGCGGCTCAGGGCATTTTGCGAGAGATTGCCCGAAAAAAACGATACAGAGAAACGATAACAACAACAACAGAAGAGAAGGAGCCCACCGAGGTAGGGGAGGCTACTCAAAAAATAATGGCGAACAAAATGTAGAAGGCAGGCAAGGAGAAATCAGAGGAGAAGCACCACCAGACTACGAGCCACCAAGGCAGACGGCATATGTCTATATGATGACGACCGAAGAAGCAACGTCACAATATGTGAATATCAAGGTCCGAGACGACTGGACCAAGGCGCTATTGGACACTGGAAGTACCAGGACGCTCATTAGCAGGCAATTAATCACAACACAGAAAATATCTTACGACTCAGACATTGACGTATGCGGCATGACAGGTGTACCAGTGAAGGCTATAGGAACAGCAGTGGTAGCAGTTCATTTGGGCACGGGGGTATACAATGTAGAAATGATAGTGATGGACATTCTAGAGCCAATAGTAGTTTTGGGGCACGATTTCTTTGTTAGATTTAAGGTAGCCATGGACTATGGAACCGATAAGATCCGATCACCGATCTTTGGGAATATGCTGTACTACGAGCAGCAGAAAGAGCAGAAAAAGCCAGTTGAGCAGAAAGTGACATTTCGTTTTGAGAAATTGGAGGGCCTAGAAGAAAAGCAGAGAGAGAGAGAGAGACGATTTACGAACCAGAAGGGAGGACGATCTTCGCCCAGTAATAAAGTTATCAAGCCCAGTATTGTCAGGAGAAGGGGGAGAGAATTTACAAGAGTCAAGAGGACCCATGTATTTTCACCTCCGTCCGCTTGCGCAAGCTCATAGACCCTGAACTCTCATAGAAAATCATGGCCTAAATATTTCCTTGAAGGGGCTCGAAAACACTTAAGAAGCAGCGGAGCTAGTTCTACTTCATCAGAGGAAGAAAACAGAAGGAGAGTCATAAAGAAACCCGAATTGACAACAATGGAAAGGGAGACTAAGACAGCCTCCGGGCTAACAAAAAGAGAGATGGAGGTCTTGAGATGCGACAAGGGAGAGTCAACGCTACGACCGTTCAGAGTGTATGGGAGGGAAACCTATGCACACGCAAGTCCAAAATTAATAGCCAGCCACTTTTCAAGACTCTCTGAATACCCAACAACATGGTATGTATCAGCAGGAATACCATACCAACACCGCAAGTACATAATTGAAGGAGACGAGAAAATTGGAAGTTACGTTATTCGAGGCTACAACTCTACATTCTTTAGCTTTGACCCCATGTTCACGATAGAGTACTATACATGTTATTATTCCAATCTACGCGTAAAGTCATTTTTATTTCCAGGAACGCAGAGGGAAGTAGACTTGGCTGTAGCTAAGGATATTAAAGTATGGACGGACTTTAACAAATTAACCACTCAGATGCAGAGAGCGATGCGACAAAAACACGGCATGGGAGGCGAATGTGATCTGTGCAGATTTTACATCAAGGATGATTGGGTGTGCGAGCAAAAGAGGCGAGACACGAAGCACTTTCTACAACTGCCATTCACCAATCTAAAGGAGTCCAAAGACAGAAAAAAGGGACTACTAAAAATCACGGACACAGTGACGGAGCGACTGGACAAGGAAACAATACGGAGAGTAGATGCCGATATGAGAAAAATCAAAAGAGAAAGGGAGAAGAGGAGACTCATTAGTTCCAAGGACACAGCAGAATCTATCATAGAGAGATGGGAAAAATATATACGCAAGTGTGATGACAATTGGGGAGACGACTGTACTATCAATGACAACGAGAAGCCATCAACATCCAAAGGGAAGGGTAATAACAAATCAGTTACTCATTTTTCCAGAGCAGCCACTAAGAATGTTAAGGGGGCGTGCAGCAAACATTTTGATTTTGAAGACGAGTTTGCTATGGAATTGGAATTGATGGAAGCAGCCCAGGCCAAGGCACCTCAGAGTGAAAAACAACAACAAGTGAAGAAGCCCAAGAAGGTTGAGTCTACAACAACAGCAAAAAATTTAAAGGGAGACTGCAGCTATTTCTTTAGGGAAATGGAGAAGGCTACTGAGGAAATAAGCAAGGAAATAAAGCAGGCCGAACGAGAACACCATACCAAATTGATGGAAGTACAGCTACAACAACTTAGAGATGACCAGAAAAATCCTGAACGACAGCTAATTAAAAAGGATGTTCCATGGGGATATGTGCATGTGCCTACAAGCCCAGACGAGGAAAATTTGGAAAAAATTAGAGAGGCAAACAAGAAGCGAGACGATTGGAAAAATTGTAAGTGGCAAGCACAGCAGAGAGTAGATGCATGGAAAAGAAAAAAGGAAGCAGTGGCGAAACAAGGCCAGAGTGTGAGCACCATCAAAACACTAGCAGAGGACGAGGACTGGGACATAGTAGTATTGAACGTTGAAAGAGAGGAGGAAATCACTACATCCACTCCACAGCCCACACCATTACCACAGCCAACGACAACAACTGGAGAAGACATTACTTGGGAATTGATTGCGCCTATGAGAAGCTTGAGAGTACATGCTGGGGCAGCGACAGTGACAAAAAGAGTAAGAAAACAAGGAAAACTCATGTCATTATTTTCATTGGCAATGCTTTTTTTGTGCTTTATAGGGCTGACCGAGGCGAGACCATGGTGGTTAAACCCATTTCAAAAAACAGGCAGACTGGGGACGGGTATCAAGGGATACGCTCCAGTACCAGCAAGGGTACCCACTGTGAACATGGTCTTCCCCGCCAGTCCAGGCACGATTAAGAATCTACCCAAAGGTGTGGAGGCGACAGGGCAACAGGCATTCAAGGCTGAAAAAATATCTCAGCAACGGAAAAATGCAGCAATGGAAGCTCAATCACCAAAAGCAGGGAATTCAAATTCGTATTTGGACAAGGCTTTGAGAAAAACACCAGGCAAAGGCCAGAAAATTTTTGACAGAGAAGATTCATTATCGAAAAGCGGAGATACGCCAGCGCGGACTGGAGATTCCATGTCTCCCAACGCACAATCAGTATATCAAGGATGGTCACCACAAGGATCACAGGGCTCTGCAGTATCAATTCCAGGACCACCAGCGACATGGGGACAGAAAATTAAAAATGTTCTACCATCTGGAAGTGCAGTCGGGACAGCGGCGGCCCAAGCAGGAGGACTAGTGGTAGTATTAACGGCAAGTAATCTAATTAAAACGGGCGCTATGGGAGCGATGGGGATGGGTCCACAAGAAATTCCAGCACCAATTATCAATAACACGATAGTTATTTTGAGCGACATACTGGACAAGATGAATCGAGTTCTGATGAAGATGCGTTAAGGTTACAGGTAGTGCCAGCGTGGCTGCCAGAAGCAGTCAGGACGGCAAATGAAACACACTTTAATGGTACACTCAGAAAGCAGTTAACAACACCATTACCAGAGCTAGGAGCTTTATTCGGGGAAAATAATAACAAAGTAGGGAGCGTAACGGTAACTGACGGTAATTGGACCTATATAATGACTATGGGTATTGTCAAGTTTGCTATTATGGCCATGTTATTTTTTCTAAGTTTATGGATGTACGTGTGTTACGGCGGCCTACCATGAAAGATCCAGAAGGGAAAACCAGTCCAGAAAAAGCAGAAAGACCGCGAGCTGAAGCGTTATAATCCAATGAGACTTGAAGCACCGATTATTGAAAATGAACCCTCAGACAACGAAGTATTTTTGAAAGATATCGAAGGAAAGGACTTATGTTGATATAGGCCAAAGGACAGAGACGAATTTATTCAAGCATTGATTGAAAGACAGGTACAGATGCAGGTTGACATCAACGAATGTTACAGAAAGAAGCAAGAAGAAGATGCAAAAAAGGACCAGGCAGGCAGCAGCGGCTTGAATCCAAACGCGAGTAGTTTTAGTTATTAGTTGAGAAATTATTTTAAGAAATAGTCGAGTAGGACTAAGGTAATTAAGTAGTAATTTATTTTTACACCTATAAGTAAAATTTTGAAAGTGCCGAAATTTTTAGCAATTTTGAGATTTTTTAAATTTTTTTTAATTCTTTTCCAAAGACCTAAGGGGTAAAGTTAAATCACGGGTCGATTTAAATCGAGGGGGAGAATTATTGGACATAGCGACCGATGGAGCTATGCGGTAGTAATTTATTTAAAGTAAATAGATTTAGTAATAAATAGTTTAAACAAGGAAATGACATTGAGCATGATGAGATATGCGGATGCGATTGTAGAAATAATTTAATAAGAATTTATTGTGAAATACTTTTATTAAGAGAAGCTTGAATTGAGTTATTTAAATTATAGATGGGCTAACCATTAATTGACCAAGATGGTTTTGTGAATGTCATGCAAGGACATAGTTAAGCAATCGCGGAAATCAATTGTAAATTCTAATGTAATTAAGAATGTAAACTAATAACACATTTCAAGGGAACCGAGTTCTAATCAGTAAGTAAGTTGGAACTTAAAAGAGTATCCTTTAGGACTCTGAGAATTACACACTTCAATCAATTAGCTTGTACCTTATGTACCAGTAAAACACTTTGTTTTACTTTATCCATTTTATTTAAAGCTAATAAATTATCACGACTTGATACAGTCAATTCAGTACTTTTCCAATAGTCACTTTATTTAGCCATCACAGTTGAACTATAGTATAGCTACACACACAAATATCCAACAATATGCAAGAAATTAATTGCAATTAATATTTTGTTTTTTATATTTTATTATTATTTTGGGTCGATTTATATCTTTTATGCCTTATTTTGAACCATTTTAGTGGATTTATAACGATGTTATCTTAGAATAGTTAAAGTACTTCCTACTTCACTTTTCAGCACAGAGCAAAAGTTAAACTTTTTCAACTTTTCACTTTCTCATCACTAAAGCACGAATTTGTGCATAAAGCATACTATAAATGCACACTGTGTCCGTTGGCCCCTACGTCGCTCAGCAGTGGAAAGTCTATGGGGATACTAACTTTAGTGAAAATTTTTGATATATTTTTTTTGTAGCCATATATCACCTCAAGATAACGTAGATAAAATTATTTCAAAATATGTGTACAAAATTGGCGCGAAAATAATTTTTGAATTTTTAACTTTAACATTAGTTAAACGAGAAAAAGCTTCCTTTTCATGTCAAAAGATGTATGTCAATTATTTTTGAAATTTCGAAATTTATTTTTTTTTATGTAGCCTAGTTTGTGCCATTTCATGGACATCGTCCACATTTGCGGTACGTTGAAAATTGAGTATGTTATGATTTTTGAAAGTTTCAGTTTAAAAAAAATTAACTGAAAAGTAATAACTGTTGGCCAGTGAGTGTGCGCTATGCCGACTTCAACCAAACTCGCCAGGAAAAATTAAAACTTTAAAGAGGCCATGCATAAGTTGCATTCAAATTTGAGAAAGGGGGTGGAGCGTTTGTTTTACAGTGTATCACTACTACGAAGTGTGTGTTTAACTTGAGGAAGGGGGTATTTAAATTTTAAAGGTGAGCGTACGTTACTGTTGAACTGCCCCTACTGTTGGAGCGGCTTTGGCTTATGTGTAATTTAGGTACCTATATTGACTGAGTAGAGGTAAAATTAAAAATACTTTTTCTTCCGTTTTTGATGGGCTAAACGTGTTTCTAATCATCAAATTAGGGGTCTTACGTAAATAATGTCATAGAAATATCCCTGATTTAATTGCCATAGAACCCCCGTTTTAACGTATCACTACACTTCGTAGTAGTGATACACCGTAAAACAAACGCCCACCCCCTTTCTCAAATTTGAATGCAACTTATGCATGGCCTCTTTAAAGTTTTAATTTTCCCTGGCGAGTTTGGTTGAAGTCGGCATAGCGCACGCTCACTGGCCAACAGTTATTACTTTTCAGTTAATTTTTTTTAACTGAAACTTTCAAAAATCATAACATACTCAATTTTCAACGTACCGCAAATGTGGACGATGTCCATGAAATGGCACAAACTAGGCTACATAAAAAAAAATAAATTTCGAAATTTCAAAAAAAATTGACATACATCTTTTGACATGAAAAGGAAGCCTTTTCTCGTTTAACTAATGTTAAAGTTGAAAATTCAAAAATTATTTTCGCGCCAATTTTGTACACATATTTTGAAATAATTTTATCTACGTTATCTTGAGGTGATATATTGCTACAAAAAAAATATATCAAAAATTTTCACTAAAGTTAATATCCCCATAGACTTTCCACTGCTGAGCGACGTAGGGGCCAACGAACACAGTGTGAAATGGTGCGTCAACAATGAGAAAAGCAATGAGCACGGCATGAGGATTCTGAAAGCACGCGCCGCAGCAAAGTGAAACTATAAATGTAACTAAGCATGCTTTTTCGTGAAAACAATGAGGAAAGGAAGAGAATAAGCATACGTTGAGATGGAATATGTGATTCGTGAATGTAAAATGCTATTTACTGAGGAAAATTTTATTTTTGCATGTCTTTTTCAATGCTTGAAATATTTTAATGAAATGTTTTTGAAAATTGCAAAATTTTGCATTTACATGCTCGTGAAAATTGCAAAATGGTGCTTTTATATTTTTTGGAAAATTTCAAAATGTTGAATTTACATGTTTTTGCAAATTCCAAAATGTTGCAATTACATGATTTGATAAATTGCAAAATGTTGCATTTACATCTTTTTGAAAAGTGCAAACTGTTGCATTTACATGCTTTTGAAAATTTCAAAATGTTGCATTTACATCTTTTTGAAAATTGCGAATGGTGTATTTGTATTTTTCTGAAAACCGCTAAAGTTTTTTTTGACAGGGACACTTTTGAAACCGAAAGGAGATGGCCTCATCTGGGGTTATAATCTGACTGAATTCCAAAAGCACTATTCCACAATAACGAGAGCTTCAAGTCGTTGAAGAACTTGTACTTCGTGTATCTGTTGGAGCTGAATTAAGGCCATTCACAAAATCTCCGGGTTCCTTCATCAGTTCGATTTTCTTCACTGGGGACAGGAATGAAGATTCGAGAAAGTGAAAAAAATAAGGTAGATTATTTTATTTGGGATGTGTTGAGTATTTATTGGTACCCGTAATTATTTGCTGTGCTATACAAACGACGATGAATAATTTATTGAGTCATAAATACGTTGCCAGTAACAATGTCCATTTGTCTATACTTTTTTGGATGCCACTTTCTCTCTCTTTTGTAGTTTTCCTTCAAAATCCTGATTTAAAAATAAATTAGTTGTAGTTTGTATTTCAATGTACCTACCTATACTCACAAATGATCGTGAGTGAAGAGTTTAAATGACCATGTACATCCAATTTAAGATAAGTATGAAATAATGAGCTATGTATATGCTAATAAACTTAAAATGAGGTTTATCATGTACAAAATAGTAATTTGAGTTTTCTAAATATGTGAAAAAATTTCTATTCAAATGTTTTCTAAGAGTAAGGATATATTCTATTTATATGCTTTTAAAACCTGTAAAATATTCTATTTACATATTATGGTCTAAAAAATTTTAAAGTATTCTATTCATGTGTTTTTAAATAGTGGAAAATAATTTTTATTTTCATGTTTTTAATAACTAAAATGTTCTATTCACATGTTGATGTTTTTTAAAGTTTGCAAAAACATACTATATTTTAAAAATGTTTTTACAGTGTGAAAAATGTATGTACTATTTACATGCTATCAAAATTTCCAATTTTTCTATTTTTCCTACTTTTAAGATGAGGTTACTTTACTATTTTTGTTTATACATAGTTAAATGTTTCTTGGCTTTAAATGGAAATGGATGATTTGTTCTGCTTTCCATTTCGCAGATAAATCCGAGGTATGTATAATTATCTAAAGCAGCAACATTTCTGGAAACATTTCCAAATATTGGAATTAAATAGTGCGGAATGTAAATTGACTAGATCTTTGACAAGTAAGAAATCGTCAGCAGGACTGATGACGTGTCATGTCCAAGATAGTCGTTTATGCATGTAATTCAATTCTAAAGGGAAGACATATAGACGTGGGGTTGTTCTAAAAGAGTTAAAATGTGAATGCTATCGTTTATGAAATATCCTGTATTTTTATTTTAGTCACGTTGTTAAAGTTTTTAGTGTGCAGTGAACAGCTGACAAGTTCTGAAAAACCCACACAGGGATCGTGAGTAAATATTGTTATTAGTAGGGTGGGTGTGGGCATTATTAGGTTTTGATGACATGTCATGTTCAGAAAAACCGTGTTAACCTAAACAAAAATTGTTTTAAAGGTTTTGTTACAAGTGAGGAATATGCATAACGTCTGTGAAGAATCAAAAAGACTCATATTCATTTGTAGCTAAAAACAATATCCACTATCTACAAAAATATTGAAACATGTCTTGTAGGCATTTAAAGAAAAATTTTTACAATTTTCAAAAACATGAAAATGAAACATTTTACTCTGTTTAAAAATATGTAAATAGAACATTTTGCACTTTTTTAAAACATGCAAATAGAACATCTTACACTTTTTAAAAACATTTAAATAGAACATTTCTACGCTTTTCAAAAACTTGTAAATAGAACATTCGGCACTTTTAAAAAACATCCAAATAGTACATTTTACCCTTTTCAAAAATATGCAAATAGAACATTTTACATTTTTCAAAAATTCTTAATTAACATTGTACCCTCGTTTCCTATTTGTTTTTAGTCCTTTTTACTGATATAGCTCATTTTGATTGTAGCGTAAATTGGATATGGGTGATTTTATAGTTCTCTACAGACCATATAATATTCATTTGTACAATTTCCTAATGTAATATCTGCTCACTATTAAATTACGTGTCAATCAAACTGACACTTTGAATTGAATAATTGGAGTTGTTGTTGAAAATCAAATTTCGAATGATCACCTATTGATTAGTTGGCATTTGAATTGAAATTCTAGATTGAATAGAATTTGTTTGAAATGTATTTTCTCATCACCAATTCTTTAGTTTTGTATTCAATGGAAATCAAATACTGAATGGCAGTTGTTCCGCAAATACAATTTCTGATCACGGATTGATCAACTTTTAGTTAAATAGTTAATTATATTATGACACAATTATCACTAAATCTTGCTATAGTGCACTTCTTGTAGTCCTATTATACCTCCGTTGGCCCAGGGAAACACAGAGTGTGCGAGAGCGTGAGTATTGTCGGCTTTAGTCCAGATTTCCAGTATTATTCCTTCCCCTCCAATCAATAATCAAATTTCACAAATATGAAAACTGAAGGGCCTACGACATTGACTGTCCTCATTTTGTGCACATTGTTTATCGCTGGGAGTAAGTAAAATAATTTAGTTAAATACTTTTTAAACTTTGATTGTAATATTTCTATGCATTGCCCATCCTTCTCTCGGTTCGGTTTCGGTCTCTGTCTCTGTAACTATATAATAATTTGAACAGACTGCCTGGAGTGCTATGACAATTGCGCGAGTTACCACAGCAAAGATGGGAGGAAGGAAACTCGGTGTGGTCCAGAGCATATCATTCCTTGTAATGGCTCATGCTTCCACGACCACCAGACGAAATTTGAAAACAGCCGCTTTCTAGCAGAAGAGCATGAGCTGGCTGTATTAGTCGGAGGCTGCAGCCCAGACAAGTTTCCAGACAGTTGTATTCCCTTTTCTAATCCTGAGGATTCCGATATCACGAAAAAATGTTATTGTAACACCGATTTATGTTACTAATTTCAACAACACTATCGAATCTTTTTTCAAATATGAAATCTCAGCTCAAAAATTATTGAATAAATGTAATAATTAATTTCTTGCAATGTAACTTCCTTCAAATGTAATATAAAAGCATCATTGATTTAAAATTTAGAATGCGCTATCGCTATAATCCCTACCTCGGTAATGCATACTCCATCAATATTCCTTATTATTAAATGTGATATCGTCAGTGAAGAACCAAAAAGACCCATATCCATTCGTAGCTAAAAACAATATCAAATATCTACAAAAATATTCAAATATGTCTTGAAAGCATTTAAATGGAATATTAAGCACTTTTCAAAAACTTGTAAATAGACAATTTTGCACTTTTTAAAAACATGTAAAGAGAAAATTTTACACTTTTCAAAAACTCCTAATTAACATTTGACGCACGTTTCTCATTTTGTTTTTATGACATAGCTCATTTTTATCGTAGCTTAAATTGGATATGGGTCATTTTGGTTCTTCACTCACGATATATGGAAACTAAGTAAATCATCAGCAATATTACGTATGTATGGACGTACTTGGCACGTTAGTATCTTCGTCCCGCGATACAATAGGGTTTCCGAACAAAATAAAATTTTCAGTCAAATGTCAATGTATGGAATTTTGGTTACTCACATCCGTTTCTACTAGCATTAAATTAATAATAATAATCATAATTTATTCATTGGGTCGATTTAACCGAAGTTCATACAACCAGACTCAACCAGTCACTGTGGGTGAGGAAATAGGAGGTTACCGCGTTAGATCGTCTCGGTCTTTGTACCCTTTCACCTATTCCCGTCCCCTCCTCCACAGTAAAGGAGTCCCATTCCCTAGGCCCCTACAGTAAGTAGAGGTCACTAAGGGGCACCGAAGGAGATTGGGTTTCAATCAACCATCCAGTGACGTTTACCGTACAACACCGAGCCGTAAACGATTAGCAGTGGCCGAGGATTGAAGCCGGGTCTGAGACTCTAAATTTCGTTACAGTCTGCAGTCCTAACCGCTCACCCAAGCACGCCTGCTTACTAGCATTAAATTAGAATTTAATAGCAACTGTTTTATAAGTGACTGTTAGTATGGTAGAGAAACACACTTCACTCTGTATTTTGTGCATTCAACTATCATTGATTAATGTTCTAATTAGGATAAGTGGTAAGCAAGAGATGTTATACAAATATTATTAAAAGCTGTTATACGTAAGTAGGTGGACCAAGGGTGTACCTTCCTGAGATATCATTCGATGATTTGCATATAGATTTAAACTACAGCATACTTAAAAATGATTTGTTAGTTTTTGTTTCAATATTGTGAGGGAAGCCGAAGCGTCAGAGCGGCCTACATCCGATTTAAGCTAAAATTAAAATATGTCAAAATTTAACTGATTGAATTTGAACATACAGCGTGAAATGTTGATATTACAAGTTTTTTGAAAGTGTAAAAGCAAAATGTTTAATTTTCATGTTTTTGAAAAATGAGAAATATTTTATTGGCAAGTTTCATAAAATTGCAAAATATTCTTTAGAAATAATGTTTCCCGCATTATGATAATGTTTTTGTAAATAGATATTATTATGTACAGTTATATTAGCCAAAAATGGGAACGGCTTATTTTGAGTCTTTACTTATCGAACCACCTACTTACAATTTTTTTGTTGGTTGCTTAAAAAAAGATGAATTAAACGTGCTGGCCCCGTCACACAGAGAAATTACACGGATTTGCCGGAAAGCTATTAATGCAGCTATTATATTAAAGTTACTAGCTACTTTCACTTTCACTTACCATTTTATAGTCTTCCTAGTGTTAAGTTACCACTATATATTTCGCTATAATATTATAGCATACTTACACATAACTTATATTTTTCTTGGAAGTGTTTGCGGTACTGTTGTAATTTGTGTACAAAGAACAATTGTTCTTTTCGTTTGTGATAGTGATTTCACAACCACAACCACAAACTAGTAAATTGGGTTGTGCACAATCACAATGTAGAACAAACACCCAGGACGACAAACAAGAACAAACCTGTTTTTGCCAGTCGTCGGCACAGAACGTTTTGTGGACAAACACAATCTATCACAGTAACAATCCTAGCTGAGAAAATACATTGTGAACAACGTACATTGTGATTGTTTTGTTATTTCAAAAATAACAATCTTCGAAGTTGTTTGTTCACAAATTACAACTGTAGTTTGCGGCATGCACTTTTAATTTGTGCATAAGAACGCGAGTTTTATTTTAATATTAGTAATATTTTTGCCAGTGTGCGAGTCGCTAGTTCAAGTTAATACTATAAGTTATGAGGCTACTATACTTTAGGTAACGCATACTTTTTACAAAATCAAAATAATGAAGTACGAAACTTACGATTAGTAGAACTAAACTGTATAAAAATCGTAAGCTGGTACAACTGCCTGGTACATAAGGGGGAAATTCAAACTTCTTGATTCAGTCCTGCTGGCTGCACCCTGCACCTCAGTGCAGTGCCGCTGCTGAGATCGTACCGGTCTTCTTTAGAGCCATAATATTGTAAAATTGTAATATTTTAACTTTACATGTACTTAAATACAATATTATATATGAAAACTATATTTATATATTGAATATAATATATATATGCCAGTCAAATATTCCTAGCGTGTTATAGTATTGCAAATTACAATTAGAATACAATATCAAATTGCATTTTCTTCAATGTGTTCTAAATTCTGAGACCGTATTTTGCACAGAACTTTCACATATAACCTTTTACTTTTTCGATAAATATTAAGTCAATAATTCAATCCTAATTAGCGGTCAGTGATAAGTTTGATTTGATAAGGTTCCAAAAGCACGAATTGTATATTTTAATTGAATTGTCGTTTAGTGTTACTTTTTACTTAATCATGTTTGTAGTATTTGATTTCTTTAATTTACAATTATTACAGTTCCATATTTGTAATAGTTGTTTTTACAACACTACAATATTTACTTGTAAACCATAGGCATTGAATTCGAATCAACAATTCAAATCGAAAACTGCACTAAAAGTTTGAAAGTGACTGTTGTCCTGTCGAAAATATGGTTAAATCCGAATTAGTTGAATTCCGATACAATATATCCTTCCATTAGTCTACACGACATAATGTAACTCTGAAATAGTTCCGGAAAACAGAATCGAAAATTCTTGACGGTCAACGGTGAACCACTCGATTGATCATGAGGATGATTGTGATGAAGAAGATGATGAAGACCCGTCCGTGCAATAATGTCGAGTACGGTGATGTTGACTCGAACTCTGGCCCTGAACGTGACCCCTTAGCAGATTTTGACTCCGATCCATGCTTTTCCCAAAAGTCGCCACCCCAAAGTGGCATCTCAATTAGTCTTGCCCCTTCCCCACAAGTTGAGACAATAAATTCAATAACGGTTGATGCCAAGGCCAGTTCATCGAAATCCGTCATCTTCTCTAAAAGCTTTAAACAAATATTTTATGAACGTAGAAGATTCAGGAATAATTTGCAATGTCAGTTATGCCATGAGACACACAGTATTCAAAGAGCAAACTCAAAAGTCACTTGTAAATATATGTGAAGCATCTCACAAAAACCGCCGACGCTTCTGTGAACTCTGCAGTATATTATTTTCCGTTTCACAAAGGTACAGAAAACATACTTTTAGAATACACGGGATCAAAGATGCTAAAATATGTTTAAATTCATTCAAATCCCAATTCTGCTCACGCTTATTCAGACACGAAGAATCTCTGATTGTACATGCGGCATCACATCCGGAGAGTATAGTCCAGCCATGGCGATTTTTTTATGGCGATTTCAAACCGAGACCTTTCAAGTGTCAAGAATGCCTCGCTACATTTTCAAACAGCAGTGCTCTAAGCAACCTTATGACAATCTTAGACTTAAAGATTCCGAAGGAAAAACATTCAAATTGCGGCAAATCATATACAGTAAATTGAATAATCAGGTTTATATGCACATGTTTTTTTTACAAAATAAGTATTTCACCAAAGATGAGTTTCACGTGATTATGCGTCAATTGTCACATTACACATATCAACACATGCATGATCGCCATGATCATCAGAAAATACTTTTTATATTTTTATGAGACTGCCGAGTCCTCAACTGATCGTGTCACTAAGTAAGGCCAATGTTGACTAAAAAGCTAACCGAATATTTGTTACATTTATTTTAGATCAGTAAGGTGAATAAAATCCGAGAAGTTCAAAAGATGCAGCAAGAACAAGTAAGAGATCCAAACAGCTTTGGTGTTTGCACCAAATCCGAGGACAGGTAAACATAGCGTTTGACGCTCATTTATTTTACTGTAATTTCATTTTGGTTGGACGAGTAAATCTCTTCAATAAAATTTCATGGCTGTCTACTTGCATAAAAAACCGCAGCTGATCGGTATGGGTATGGGATCAGGTTTACGCAAAATGAGTGCCTAATGAATATGTAGCCTACTCTACACCAGTCACCAGTACAGTGAATGCAGTAATGCGTGCGTTCAGTGCTTAGAAATTAAGATCAATTTTATCATTATTTAACATATTACATGCTTTGTCTTTGCAGATGTGTGTGGCTTTACTGTGATTCTCCGATTCTGTGACGGGTTTCACACAGTTTTGCTAAATGGTCGTCCATTTCATACTGACTTTGGCTTGGCGGTCTTCCAATGCCAGTCACTGTCCCAGGTTGGGGGAAGCACTATTTAGGATTGAATAGGTCCTTATATAATACGAACCATGACCATGCTTCACTTTGCCAGAACAAAAACAGGAACAGGCCTTCAAGATGAGCATCGTATGACCGATGGTTTCCTCGGTACGCTCACTTTTAATATTCAAAATTTTAAATTGAAATGCAAAAAGATTGAAATAGATGTTCTTGGATGAAATGTGATGCCAGTGGTTTTATTCTTGCGTTTTTTATTTAAATTTGAATCTAATTTTTTTACTATAATACTACAGGCGCATTTTAGGGTCAAGGAGAGCGAGGTGAACAAGGGGGTCCGATGATTATGGGACGAGGAGGTAATCAACCGTCCTACGTGATTTAACATGGCCCAATGGTGCCTCCCATGGGTGTTAGTGTTAATATGGACAGAATTTGACATCCTTTTTCCTCCTGGAACACATTGACCTTACTGGTGACAATGGCGATACCATGGATGCTACCTTTTCATCT
This sequence comes from Dicyrtomina minuta, assembly GCA_949802685.1. Classification (NCBI taxonomy): domain Eukaryota; kingdom Metazoa; phylum Arthropoda; class Collembola; order Symphypleona; family Dicyrtomidae; genus Dicyrtomina; species Dicyrtomina minuta. The sequence goes on from OX461810.1 coordinate 76,994,675, forward strand.
GCACTTTATGGCGTTGATGGTTGTTAGTGGTAAGAAAATAGTTGCAATTAATTATGTATTATTTGCATGAACGTTGGAGTTAAAAAAACATTGGTAATAAAAATGCAATTTTTTGAAATAAATATCTCTTATTATTAGTTTTAACATACATGTTTCACGTAATTGTTTTTTTGTTTGACTGTTTCAGTTCAAACCTCCCCTCATCCAATAGCTCCCATTTCAAAGATGAGTATCTGAATCATGGGTGCTGTGCTCAGTGCGGGTTCCCAATCCTCTAAAAATTCTCCTGCCCATATAACAAATGAAGACGGAGCCCGAATCTACCAAAGTCCCACCAGCCCCAGCCCCTAAGACGGACCCACAAATTTCAAAGAGTCCAACTCAGAATGCAGTGGACCAAAATAGGAAAGGCTCCTCAGGTGATGTTAGAAGAGGCATTGTACATAATATTGTATTTAAGTAGTAGTAATGTCAATATGGTGTATGGAGAGGAAACAGAGAATGGTTCGACTTAAGCCGAAATTAATAATCAGAAATTAGTAAATTACCTGTCAAAACAAACCGCGAAAAAGTGTCTGGCCTTTGTACCATTTCTTAATTATCAGTATAGATTATTAAGTATTTTGAGTATTTTTTACTTTTAATTTTTGTATTCTCGTTTTTTTTTGGATTTGCATTATCGACATTTTTATATCAACAGCAGCATCATAGAATCATAGTAACCACCACCACCACAACAACAACAAAAACAACAACCGGTGTCTGAAATTTTTTTATTAGTCGTCCTTGCTTCCCCCAAAACTCACTCTCACTTAGTTACTCTTAAAAACAAATAAACAGCAAATAACAAGTAAACAAGTTATTAGAAGCCTAATTAGTTTTTCCGCGTATCTTGATTTTTTTTTACAGTATTATTTTGCAATCTCCCTTTTTTTGGTGGTTGATGGGCAATTTTATTACATTTTTTTTATTTGTTCTGGTTTCTTCTATATTTTCAATTTAAAAAAATAATTTCCTTCAAATTTTGTTCTCTGTTTTCTACGCAGTGTGCATGCATAGCTTTGCTTGATTTCTACGAAAAGGAAAACGTGAGTTACTAAGCCTCGTCGCGTCATTTCCCATCCGACATTTGTGCGAGAAGTTCAAGGAAAATGAAGCTCTGCCAGGAGCTAAAAAATCTGTTGAACTGTAATAATTATTATTTAATTAATTATTATTTTATTATTTTATATTTTGTGAACCTTGTGGTATTTTTGTGTAGTGTTTGTGACTGCGATAATAATGTGTTTCAATTTCCACCCGGATCTCAAGTGGCCCCTGGGTCGGTGACAGTGTCCCGAGATCGAGGTCGAGGTTAATATTTCCGCCCACCTCACTTTGGCCACCAGCTTCCCACACTTGTTAGACAGTCATGGTCAGGGTCGGGACTAAAGTCACCACCATTACAGCTTCAATTACAGTTGCAACCACAACCACGTGATTATTTTGCTACAGGTGTAATTAGGAGTGGAAGTAGTAGTAGTAATTTAAATACAAATTTATTTGATGTGTCTGTGCTCCAAGAATATTTCAAAAATAATCGACTCGTGGATTTTCAGAGCAAGTGCCTGTTCAATAATTATCCTTGTGATATTGTGGGGAGGTGGCTCAAACGTAAAATACGAAATATCATAGATGGGCATGTACGTACCCCTCACCCTCACCTCATGAGGGATGCCTATGAAGTAGTATTCACTCACCCTCACGCTCACCCTCACGTCATCTAAAATTTGCCTCTCGCACTCACCCTCATGAGAGCAAATTTCGAATAGAAGGCACTCACGCTCTCCCTTATGAGGCATCCCTCATCGCGCCTTTATTTGATGTAGTCAAGTATGTCTAGAGCCATATTTTTTTGAAATTTTTTAAAATTGTATTTTTTATTCAACAAAACAGTTCTACTCGGATTGTAGCAGTGTAATAAAGTATCGGTACGCAGTATTGTTTGAATTTATAAAATTAATATAAATAAACGAGAGTTCCATCTGCTACTTTAAGATGAGGGATGAGTGCAACTTTCATGCACTCACGCTCACCCTCATGAGGGGGATAGGAATTCAGCAACACTCGCCCTCCCCAAATAAGTGCACACAATTTAAATCTGCACTCGCACTCAACACTCGCGCTCACGGCAATGAGGGTGAGCGTGAGGGTTGCGCTTATCACTCATGAGGTATGCCCATCTATGCCAAATATAGAAATGTTTTAAAAAAATGCTTTATTTTTCCGCTATTTATTTACATATGTATATCGTCTGTGAAGAACCAAAACGACCCATGTCCATTTTTAGTCAAAAACAAAATGCACTATCCACAGAAAAATTATAATATTGATTAAAGTATTTAAATACAACCTTTTTTCAAAACATAAGTACCTAAATAAAATATTTCGCACTTTCAAAAAACATGTAAATAGAATATTTTACACTTTCAAAAAACATGTAAATACAATATTTTGCATATTAAAAAAAACATGTACCTAAATAGAATATTTTGTGCACTTTTCAAAAAACATGTAAATAGAATATTTTGCATTTTTTTAAAACAACAGAAAAAGAACATTTTGACCTTTTTAAAACATGTAAATAGAACAATTAGTATCATTTTAGAAACTCGTGATTGGCATTGTTAGCATGTATCTTATGTACTGTATTTTGTTGACCTAGCTCATTTCGAATCGAGCTTAAATTGTATATGGGTCATTTTAGTTCTTCACAGACGATATATTACTTTATGTGTAGTAGTTGTTGTTTTATTGTTTGAACTACATATTATTTTGCAGCAAGGCTTGCAGGAGGTCTTCTCGGAATTTGTGAAGGCTGCAACGTTTCCCAAAAAGACACACTCCTCAAGATAATCTCCATCCTCCGGGAGAATCGCCCTGATGTGTATGAGAAAGCAGTGAAAAATTATTTGGACCAAGATCAGCTTCTCATCTTTGTCAAGGGTCAAAATCAAATTGCAGATTTAATTCAGAATCAAAACAATGGGAATGGGAATTAGTGCCGTAATATTGTAAATTGTAATCGTAATTGTATTTTTATGAAATTACATTTACAATTAGAATTGTAATTGTAAAAACAATTACAATACAATATCAAATTTATTTTCTGCCAGTGTGTTCTGAGCCTTTGTTTCACGCTGAAATCGTGTATCTACATGATAGTTATCACGGTAAATATCAAGTGAGTAATTAAATCCTAATTAGGGGTCAAATTAAGGTTCCTTAAGAACGAATTATAATTGTATATTGTAATTGTATTGTAATTTACAATTACAATTACAATACAATATTAATTTACAATACAATACAACATTTTTCTTACAATAGTTTTACAATATTACGGCACTAATGGGAATGGGATCGATTTCACTACAGAAACGAACTCACACTTTGTCTCTTTACACAAACCAGAGGAAACAGCAGAAACTATTACTGAACCCGAACCTGACACAGACCCCAAAACCGGGACCGGTCCGAGTCTCGGTCCCGCTTATGACCTCTCGTCCGCGTCAACACTCTCAACGTTATCCTCCTCAACCCGGACAATCCGCGTCCCGGTCCCAATCCCTAAAATCTCGACACTCTCCACGGAGGGTAAAAATACAGTGTTTAGCGTAGTTTTATCTCGAAGGACTTACTCATTTTGGAGGGTTTTGATCTGTTCACAACGCCCAAGTCAAGTCGCTCCTTCAGCTTCCCTATTTTGATGCGAGAGAGACAGAAATTTTCCAAATGGGGGATGCATTATTAACAAAGTTTTAATCCAAGTGGTGATCAGCTGAGGCGGTAGAATTTTATGTACTTTGAATTACCTTATTATGTAACATAACTTATTTTCACACACACCTGTCCACACTTCCGCCTATCGTCACCTGTCACACACATTCCAAACTGTAAGAACTTTTGAGCGTTGAAATAAAGAATAATTTTGTTTTCAATACATATAGGTATTTAATAGTGTTAAAATGATTTTACAATCACTATCGTGATATTTTGTTTCACTATACATAGGCACTTTTATTCAGCTAGTGGTGTATGCGGTGTTACATAATTACTATTCTACTAATGCTAAAATCTAAAGCCATACTTCAGCAATAGTTTTTTTTTTATTTGCAAATTGAAACGATTTTCTTTAGTCCACCTTTTTGCTTCCGGAGCCTAAACATTAAGTATTAAAGTAAGGTTTTGTTGGAGTATCAATAATAAGGGAAGATTACCACAGTTACAGTTCAGCCCCTATTCAGGACGAGAGCCTCTGTATTACAGAGGTCAGTATTGCAGTAGCAGTAATCGGAACTCCCATCGGCACGCACGTCAGATCCGCAAGAATGGTCATTTTCTTTCTTGTTAGTACAACCGCGTAAAATTCGATTATCGTTATGTTTAATATTATTTATTATTACCGTTGATTCGCAGCTCGTCTCACATTCTATTTGAGCGAGACACGTTGGAGTTCCGTTGTTAGGATCCTCCCCAATAGTTTTTGAGCAGCTGTAGCATTTGACGCTTTCTGCAATTTATCATAGGACAATATGTGATTAAAGAATTAAAGCAATTAGGCTAAATAAGTAATTCCAGATTTATGTAGTGGGGTCATATGATACGATTTGTGACCAATAATGAAATGCATAAAAATACTCAATATTTGGACTAAATTAGCTACGTAACTTACCACCAACTGCAGTGAAGTATAGGATCAACACCATTGCGAGTGTCATGACGATTTTACACGTCTCCATTTTTCTGCTTTGGATATTTAATAGTGTATGACTTGTTTAATGTGCGAATAGTTATATCAAAAATTCTACTGCAACCAAGTTACGATAAGAGTTCGACTTGAGAATATCTGTGTATTTAAATTGAAATATTAGACTAATAAAGAATTGGCACAAGTTAAGTTGTTGGGTTATGAACTAAAATTAATTGAATTGTTATTCTTAGTTAAGATTCATTTACAAAAGGACCATTCAAATTCAATATTCTGGTTTCAATCAATCATTCAATTTGTAAATACTCAATCTGCATGAGATAGTTAAATTAAATTACAGCCTGTGATTGAATGGGTCATGAAGCATTATTTGTAAGTATGTCAAGAAGGTGAATGCTTTTGCCAAATTCTATCGTCCTTTGTTGGGATCATAGTTGAATTGAGTTCTCATGCAGCAAAAACAATAACAATGTATATATGAAACCATGAAATGTAAACCTTACTTAAACACATAAAAATAAATATCTAAAATCTGCCATAGTAATTATTTAAATTAGGAAATGCAAAAATAAAAATGTGTCGTGGCCGTGGGACTGACTGAGGAAGTCAAAACTATATGCGTATGCATGCGACAATTTAAAAATGCAAAAATTTGACACTACATCGGATTGAATTCAATATTTTTATTTCTGAAGCCAGAAGAATATGGTGTCCATTATAGAAACCAATTGGCATGTCAATAAAAATGTTGTAGCAATGTAGCATGTTGTGGATTTTAAAATAGTCGCAAACGTAGAGTTTGGATTTCCTCAATCTAGACAATCTCACTGTCACGGCACATATTTATTTTTGAATTAGTAAATTAATGTATGTGCAATATTAATATTATCCCTTACCTAACTGACCCATGTCCTCCATTGGCTTGTAGGCATACTCGTTTGTATTTTTCGTAGCGAACATTTCCAAAGCTTTTCCCTTTATTATGACTTTAAAACTGGTCATTGAAGCACTGCATGAAGGTCGCACAATAAACAGTTAGGCCATTAGCAGTTTGATTTTAGCGGCAAAACTAGTATTCGAGTTTTGCGAGCGTGAAAACGATTTTATAGACTCCCATTTGTCAGTTTTCACTATGATAAATTAATGGAATTAATAAAATTCCGCTGCTGTCAAAACTAACGATAAGAACGCACCTATAGTTCTACTCGAGAATGCCTGTGTTTTTATATTGAAATATTAGACTAGTCTGCATAAAAGCTTAAAGCAGTTTTACTGTGATAAAATTCGAGAGTTGCATTCTTATATTTCCGAGTATTTTAGAGTCAGGATATTTAATTATGTAATGATGTTTTAGCCATACTGAGAAATAGCATACTAAGTAGGTACTGATATTTCAGGATTGTAATCTCACTACTAACTATAATGTTTAGAATTTGATTATGGTTTAAACTACTTACCTGTTTATATCTCCTACACTTTTTAAGTTAAAAATTCAGTTTTTTCTGTATCTCAATTCATTTCAAGCTTGCGGTTTAATAAAGTATATTTTGCATTGGATTCGTGGAATATTATACATTTAGCGAAAATACATAAAAAAAACACAGATACACGATTTCGACATGCACGACAAAACACGATTTTGCAGCTTCCCTCGCAATCTTTTTCTGCAGGTGGTTCATATACAAATTAAACCCCTCAATTTTTACACATTTGTAGCATTTAAGGCTATCTGGAAAATTAATTATAGGACATTGTGATTAAACTTGTAGACCATATTATTGTAACACGATATTATGTTACTAATTTCAACAACAATATCGAATCTTTTTTCAAATATAAAATCTCAGCTCAAAGATTATTGAATAAAAATGTAATAATTAATTTCTTGCAATGTAACTTCCTTCAAATGTAATGTAAAAGCATCATTGATTTAAAATTTAAAATGCGCTATCGCTATAATCTCTACCTTGGTAATGCATACTCCATGAATATGCTTTATTATTTAATGTGATATCGTCAGTGAAGAACCAAAATGACCCATATCCATTCGTAGCTAAAAACAATATCAACTATCTACAAAAATATTTAAATATGTCTTGAAAGCATTTGAATAGAATATTAAGCACTTTTCAAAAAACATGTAAATACAATATTTTGTACTTTTCAAAAAAATTGTAAATACAATATATTGTACTTTTCTAAAACATGTAAATAGAACATTTTACACTTTTCAAAAACTCCTAATTAACATTTGACGCACGTTTCTCATTTTGTTTTTATGACATAGCTCATTTTTATTGTAGCTTCAATCGGATATTGGTAATTTTGGTTCTTCACAGACGATGTACGTTTTAGTGATAGTAAGTTTCAATTTTAATTGAGATTTACTTTTAAATCGAAAAGCAGTAATTTTGCAAAGGTGCATTTATAAAGGCATGATAAATGTTGAATAAAATACCTGTCCATTTTGCATTACTAGTTACAGTCAAAAATGTAAAAAATAAAAAATAAAATGCCTTGAAATACATACTTTTGTGATTGTTATGTTAAAAAAATGAACAAACCCGTGCATCCCCCCTAGCTACGCCCCTTTATGGTAGTAAATTACACGTAAGTAAAGTAGGAATCATTTCAAGTCATTATTTAAAGGGCGCGTTATAGGAACAATTTTATTACCTGAAAATATTGGTTTTCTCTAAATTTTGAATTTTGAATTTTGAATAAATCGAAAGACAAATATTTTGCATTAAATTACCTTTTAATATTAAAATATATATGTAGCTAATAATGGTTCATGAAACTGATTGGTTAAAAGTAGATGTGGACGTGAACTACTCCCACAAAATTTGAAATTTAGATTCAACGTTGCCTCGAGCACTTGCGTCAAACGTCACTAAGAAAGGATACTGTGACGTGTAGGAACGTGGAAGGTTGAGTTTGGTACACAACCTGAAAATTATATAGTTACAAGTTCAATTATTGTAAGCATGCTGTGAACATGACAATTATCTACTTTAAATTATAACAGAATGACCTTATTTGCCCTAACAATTATGTAATGCTACATACTCCAGTGATCCGAACTAAAATTAATTTAACTAATTTACAATAAATTACATAAAAGTGTGGGAGTACCTATCATGTCTCTTGGGCTTCAAATTTTTTCCAATTTCGTAGATGTCTAACGAGTCGCTTCTGGAGCATTGTGATGTATTTCGATTCGGACTGAAGGAGTTAACAGTTAATTTTATCGACGGTTTTTTCATGTTTACAATCATTGAAAACATATCTCGCGATCCCGCCACAGTATAATTATACTTTCCAATACTTCCACGTTTAGCTGTGAAAAATTCGTTTTTCCCAGAGTCTTCAGTTTGAGTCTTAAGTACAGTGAATACGAGACTAAACTCAAATCTTCCAGATGCGGACACTTTGCCAGAAGATGTATAGCTCAAGTACAGGTTGTGATTCCATTCTTTGGACCTGTAAATCTCCTTGTTTTGTCTAAAAGGAAAATTTTATTCAATAGTATCAATACCACGAGCATATTAATCATAAATGTGTTTACCAGTAATTACGATATCGTCTGTGAAGAACCAAAACGACCCGTATCCATTTTCACCTAAAAACACTATCAACTATCTACAAAAATATTCAAATACGTCTTTAGAGAATTTTAATAGAACATTTTGCACTTTTCAAAAATATGTAAAAACAACATCTTGCACTTTTCAAAAATATGTAAATACAACATTTTGCACTTTTCAAAAATATGTTAATACAACATTTTTCACCTTTTCGAAAACATGGAATTAGAATATTTTTCATTTTTTCGAAAACATGAAAATAGAACATTTTACGTTTTTCAAAACTCCTTATTAATATTTTACGCATGTTTTTCATTTTGTTTCTATGACATAGCTCAATTTGGTTGTTCACTGACCATATTTACTAAAAAATAGTTTAGCTGTACTTTAGCTCGTAAGGAGAAAGAATCAAATCCTTATTGTCACGGGTTGATTTTAATTCCAAAACGTAGAGATGTGCGTCAGCTGGTATGCTACCTAGTAATGATATTGTTGCCATCAAGTTGTAGCGCTTGCGATCTTGGGTTGTGTCAAACGTCCAGAGACACTTTCCGCCATTCTTCATTCCGCCACTAGAAGTGTAGCTAAGAATTAACGGATTTTCTGGACCACGTCCTCTCACCAAAATGTTCCCACCGCAGCCTGCAACGCCACAATTGTCCACAACAATTTAGTAAACTACACACGATTTATTCTTAAATTTTATACATTTTGTTTACCTATATTTCATAAAATCGATAAAAACATTTTGTTTCCTTAAAACATTATGTTTTACAGTACCTAAATTCAGCTTGGTCGAGTTTAATTTTGGGACCATTTCAGAGGCTAGAAAGTTTTTAAAAAATTAGAAAATCCTACAATATTCTACATATACAATTTCTGTGCTCCCTTAAAATAAGTCTAATATATATAAATAATGTAGTATATTAAAAACAAAATTGACCTGACAGCCCCACAACAATAAGCGTGATGAACCAAGTAATTTGGACTTTGACGGTGTAGTGGGTCTTCATTTTGATTTTGAAATTTATTTTTGAAATAACAAAATACTTTTACAAGCTGAAATGGATATGGACTTCTCAAGCTGTGGCTGCTACGTAAATGTAAGCTCCTCGTATTAAATAATATAAATTCTAGAAAGGCTTTTATAGAGTTTTTGTTAAGCGTAAACTTGAATTTAATTTTAGTGATACACTTGTATTTTCCACATAATTGCAATTTAGAGTTGTAAATTTAGGGGAGGTGTAAACTTAAACTTTTTAGCAATGTAGTCAATAAATCTGAAATGGGAATTTTGTTTTAAGGTCAGATGGGATTTATAGTGATACAGTAACCTTCATTATTAGCAACCAGAAATAAGACTTAAAAGTAATTAATCGTGAATGTTTGAATTACCGTATTTTCTCTGATAGAACGACACACGTTGCAATATCACTCGTCGGTCTACCCCTGGGATGGACTAAAGTGTAATGTTATATAGTACGCACTGGTATGGCTCAATAAACTAGCGGCGCTGCGTGTCAAATACTAGACGCTTACCCTTTAGTTCTATTCACGACCCGGGTTCTAACTAAGACCGGCAATTTAGTATTAGGAAAATACGGTACGTTTATCACAAAAGCAACGTTAAATACATTAGGAATGTTTCAAAATTTAAATTTGTGTGCTGAATAAACAAACCAGGGGTGACATAAAATTTTGTTTTGCCAGCAAATTCTACATGCGTCCCTCATACTACTGAAAGATATGTGTTAGTTATGGAAATTGCAGCTCTTGAAATTTATAGCCAGCTGCTAGTTCACGAATTGTTACAAAGTAATTATTAAAATGAGCTACAGTTATGTATACTAATGCCTTTGCGGTTCGGAGCGAAGCTGGTACTAGTTTCATTCAGTTAGGCCGGACATCTGTGACACTTAACGTTTTATAATCCTACGAAGCCTTAAAAGAAGGGAATTGAAATTTCAAGTTTTATTATTCACAAATAAAGTCAGCCCTACAAACTTACACAATAAGGCGTTAGTACACGTCACTAAATCATTATTATACGGCATTAAAAAATGCACATACTGTACTGACAAGATAAATAATAATTTTTATGTAATTTATACAATTACATATTAATTTACACATTTAATTTTATGTGTTCAAGGGAACTAAAACCAAAAATTCCAAATATGAAGAACAGCAGGAGTTTTGGGCTTCATCAACACTTTACTTAGGTAATTAATTCAATTCACAACAAAATCCAGTGGGGCCTACCGAACTAACCTCACGCTTACAGCTGAACAATAATAAAAACATTTTTTACATAATGTTGAAGTCAATATCGTGAGGCAAGCGTCAAAACGGCCTACATCCGATTTAAGCTTAAATTAAACCAACTATCAACTATGTTAAAACTTAACTGATTGAGTTTGAACATACAGCGTGAAATGTTGATATTACAAGATTTTTGAAAGTGTAAAAGCAAAATGTTTGATTTTCATGTTTTTATAAAAGTTTCATAAAATTGCAAAATATTCTTTAAAAATAATGTTTCCCGCATTATGATAATGTTTTTGTAAATAGATATGTACAGTTATATTAGCCAAAAATGGGAACGGCTTATTTTGAGTCTTTACTTATCGAACCACCTACTTACAATTTTTTGTTGGTTGCTTAAAAAAAGATGAATTAAACGTGCTGGCCCCGTCACACAGAGAAATTACACTGATTTGCCGGAAAGCTATTAATGCTGCTATTATATTAAAGTTACTAGCTACTTTCACTTTCACTTACCATTTTATAGTCTTCCTAGTGTTAAGTTACCACTATATATTTCGCTATAATATTATAGCATACTTACACATACTTATATTTTTCTTGGAAGTGTTTGCGGCATGCACTTTTAATTTGTGCATAAGAACGCGAGTTTTATTTTAATATTAGTAATATTTTTGCCAGTGTGCGAGTCGCTAGTTCAAGTTAATACTGTAAGTTATGAGGCTACTATACTTTAGGTAACGCATACTTTTTACAAAATCAAAATAATGAAGTACGAAACTTACGATTAGTAGAACTAAACTGTATAAAAATCGTAAGCTGGTACAACTGCCTGGTACATAAGGGGGAAATTCAAACTTCTTGATTCAGTCCTGCTGGCTGCACCCTGCACTAATCTTGTAACACAAAACTTACTCATTAACAAAGGTTTCCAGACATTGAGCCAAAGACCGGCCTGTGTGTTCATTTGTAATAAATTCACATACCGCTAATGGCGGGTGCCCTTTAAACGGATGTGCTACACTTATAGCATACATATATGTCGTGTTGCTTCCTCCAAGTCCATCTATTTCCCGTATCAATTTTCCTGTAGCATCTATGTAAAGAATAACTGGAAACCCATTCTTGTGTAGAAGCACAAGTATATATTCTTGATTAGGTAAGAAATATAAAACTTGAAAAGGATTTACGCTAACTTTGCGCAGAAAAGGACAATTTGTCTCTACTTCTTTTTGATATTCCATAACAACATCAAAAATTGGATGAGCATGGTTGTCACCACGTTGAATAAACTGTAAACGCATTTATTAACTGAGTTTTATGTCACACTTGGTATATGTACATATTTGTGCACGTTTCAAAATGTGAATTACACACCTGAGACTTCGCCTTCCCAAGTACTGTTCTGCTAGGAACAGCTGTTGTGTTGCCACCACGGACAGAAACCATATCAGCTTTCGCATGAACAACAGTAGCAACAGCGCTAGGATTTTGATGCACCATCATCTTCTGGCATTCTTCACGTCGGTCAGTTCGCAGTTGTCGTCCAAAACTGTCGTCTGCATCATGATAGAAAGTCCCAGAACTCCTGTGAGTACGCATAAATGTTTATTATCATTGCAAAAATCTATAAACATCAAGTTTTTTTGTGTAATCAATATAAACTTTAATTATTTACAGTATTACCTGACGTAAAATACAAGTGGCGTGTTTGGTTTGTATGCAAAACATTCTATCTTCAAGCTGTAGCAATTCAGATGTCGGCAAACCGAGTCAGACCAAAAGTACCTGTTAGGATTCCCTTCAGTTATTCGGTGTTTTCTGAAAGTTGGAACGCAGTATTTGTTTTTCTTGGAAAACTGCGTGTACACTAGGTCAGACCATCCTGGTTTTAATTTCAGCTTTCCTTTAACCAATTCCAATTCAATTCCATAATGTGCAGACCATTGTAGGTAAGAATCTTGGTCGAAATCAGTATCCTGAAAGTTATCGTCGTCAAAATCCATATCTTCATCTTCCGAAGGATACAAACTAGGATAGTCGTCATCATTGCCAAGATCTTCATCGTCAGAGGAGAACACAGAAGGGTAGTCCCTAGTTTGATCTATTTCTTCCTCATCCAGACTGTCCATAACTTCACGGTCTTTGACGCCAGTGCAGTTCTCCACGACATTACAGTCATTCGTAACTTCGCAACTTTCCTGTCCACTAAAGCTCTTTTCTTTATTACAGCATTCGTCTTCAGGTTTGCTATCAGAGTCGCTTGTGTCATCATCAGATCCAGAAAAATTAACAGCGTCACTTATTTTAGTCCCATGAAGAATAGTACTAATCTCCCCTGGCTCAAGTCGTCGAACTAGAAATCAAATAAACACCAGACTAAATAAAACAAATATATAAAAATGAATTTTAATTTACTGGACATCATCTTGTAAACTGGTAATAATACCTAGTACACTAACATCCCACCGAGCAGGAAAATAAATGCGCGAATTGCCAAGACAGATACAACACTGAAAGTTGATGTCTTTTGCAACCTTCTTAAAGTCTACATGGAGACATACAACGTGGTACCAGTTTAAGCAGGTAGTGCATTCTACCATTTTACCGTCGTCTGGACCACCGCAGATGCAGTACTTCTTCGATTTTACATTAGGCGTCGAACTAAACAACGGTGAGGCCAACCTTCCAGTAATAGCTCCAACACGTTCTCGGAAAGCTTGCTGCAAATTTATTAAAACAAGCATAAAATACACGCACAACCGAAACGATTTTAATTATTTATTTATTTTGTTTATACCCGTACTTGTAAATTATCTCGATTTTTACTGAAAAATAAACGCAGCCAAGTATTATTCTTCTCTGAATTCATGTTTGTGAGAAGTTTCGCCCACAGATCATTTTTTCCACCCCACGAAGCGTTTTCCCAAGCTAAAGGATTAGCATTTAGCCCAACCATCTTTTCCACCCAATAATCCACGCCGTGATGAGCTAATGGGTTTTTAGTAGGTCTGCCTCCAGGCATCTAATCATGAAATTTTATACTGCTATCAATGTAACCTCTATTATTTGCAGTTTCACAACCTTTTTTAAATGAGCCAATTTTGTTTTAAATTGACAAGTTCAACCTCAAGCTGAAAAAAGAGTGACAACTTAGAGAAAAGAGATTTTCAAAAATTGATTTTTAGACCTCGTTTATTTTAAATTGCAAATGTTGGCAGTTCGCCGTCCTTTATTTGTTTTACCTCTTTTTAATGTGCCTAATTCGTGCCAAATAAACAAGATCAATAAAAACAGCAAAATCTCAGGATCTAGAGTTTTGACTCAGTGTAACTAAATGATAAAGTAGTTTTGACCTCCAAATTTCGAATTGTTTAGACAGACTTTATTTTCAAATTTTCACTATTCCGAGTTTTTCATCGTGCAGTTTCTTAAGTCTCGATTGAGTCATTAAATTTGACTAGTTTATACTCAACTTACAGGGTCAAGTATGACTTCCCCTTATAAACTTTCAAAGTTTTTTGGTTAATCCTAATATTATACTATGGTACGCCTAAACGCAGGATAGCTATGTGGTGGTGTGAAATAGTTGATAAAAATAGCAAAATGAAACACTGATATTTTGTTATGAGATCTACCATGCAAATTTAATATTACAACGGGGTGCCCTATGGTTGTTTTTTCGCAAATGACCTGTAGCTTTAATACACGTGGCCTGCGAAAAAAATGATTAGAGGTGCGTTTAATTACTTTGATAAAGTAGTTCGAGGGTGAAGTATCAAAATGGTTTGCTTCTACTTTTTGCTAAAAGCAAATTGTTTTCCCTCCATTTTATCCTAAAACCAAAATAGTTTCCTTTCATTTTTAGCTGTAGACAGCCTTTACACAGAGAGGACAAGTAAGACGTATTGCACTGTTATATTAGGGTGATGCATAAATGTAGTCACGCAAATTAGGGGTCGTCCACAAATGATGTCATGGAATTATCCCAATTTTAGGAACCCTATGACACCACTATCAGTATCAGCAGCTTAACTAGTATGTATAGCTGGCCATCTTCATCTTTAAAATGAACTGATCCATATCCAAGTAACCCTATTTACACTACCTGTGATGTCATTTATGGACGATCCCTTACTACTCTTTTAGAAACCTAGCAGGCGTGCTTGGGTGAGCGGTTTGGACTGCAGACTGTAACAAAATTTACAGTCTCAGAACCGGCTTCGATCCTCGGCCACTGGTAATCGTTTACGGCTAGGTGTTGTACGGTAAACGTCACTGGATGGTTGATTGAAATCCAATTTTCTTCGGTGCTCCTTAGTGACCACTACTTACTGTAGGGGCCTAGGGAATGAGACTCCTTTACTGTGGAGGAGGGGACGGGGATAGGTGAAAGGGTACAAACACTGAGACGATCTAACGCGGTAGCCTCCTATTTCCTCACCCACAGTGACTGGTTGAGTCTGGTTGTAAGAACTTCGGTTAAATCGACCTAATGAATAAATTATTATTATTATATCCAAGTAAACCTGTTTATACTACCTGTGATGTCATTTATGGACGATTCCTTACTACTCTTTTAGAACCTACCCACCCTCATGTCATTACTTAAACATTACGTAAACAGTTATCTTCAACATGGGCTATCCCTATATCAGTAACTGCGTATGTTACAAAATTTACAATGAAAATAGTATCGTTAGTGAAGAAGCGCCCAAGTCCATCCAAATGCGTAATTGCAATAAATTATTGGTACATGGTCGATTGTGAGTGAGGAATCAAAATGACCCATATCCAACTTAAGCTATATTTTATAAAAACACTGAGCTATGAAGATGCTTACAATGTTATCTTAGTGTTATTTAAAATTGTAAAATGTTCTATTTACACATGTTTAAATACTTAAAATTTTCTATTTAAATATTTTAAAATAGCTGAAAATTTTCTATTTACATATTTTTGAAAAGTGCAATCACATTACTGTTCGATTTAGTTTCTTTAGGATCACGATATATTATAATATCGTGATTGAATCAATTGAATCGCACCAATTGAATTTTTTTATAGCTAAAAATGGGTATGGGTCATTTTGGTTTCTTTGCAGACGATATCCAATGGTCCAAATATCTCATTTTAGTCATTTAATTCAATTTTACAGAAAAAGAGACATGATAATGTGAAAATATCGATAAATAGGTAAAGCTTGAGCTTTACATGTGTAGATGCTATGCTTTACAGTTTAATGTTGTGAATATCGCGTTTTGCACTTTAAAGAAGTAGGAAATGCATTTAGCACTTATTTTTTGAACACAGGACATTTGGCACTCTTGTGGTTTGTTATATAAGTGGGCATCTTTTGTCAAGCATATCACAAAAATAGTATGCAGTGAAAAGTGGGAAAGGTACAAATAATTTTGATTGAAAGAAGGCGAAAAATTTTTTTTTGTTATCTTAAACTTTGGGATCTCCTATAAATTGTATTATCGATACATTCAGTGTGTCGTGACCGGTATTAATGAAATCCATATTAAAGTTTAACATTTACGTAATTTTAAAGTGACATGAGGGTGGGTAGGTTCTTAAACAGTAGTAAGGGATCGTCCATAAATGACATCACAGGTAGTGTAAATAGGTTTACTTGGATATGGATCATTTCATTTTAAAGATGAAGATGGCCAGCTATACATACTAGTTAAGCTGCTGATACTGATAGTGAAGTGATGTCGTAGGGTTCCTAAAATTGGGATATTACCATGACATCATTTTTGGACGACCCCTAATTTGCGTGACTTCATTTATGCATCATCGCAATAAAACCATGCAATACGTCTTACGGGTCTATCTTGTGTGGTTATGCCTGTATAAAGGCTGTAAACAGCTTAAAATGGAAAGACACCATTTTGCTTTTAAGAAAAAATGGTGGGAAACCAATTTGCTTTTAGCAAAAATTGGAAGGAAACCATTTTAATACTTCGCCCTCGAGTTGTTTTCTGAGAAAGCAATAATGTTGGCGACGTCCTTTATGGACGACTCTTAAACAAAAACGTCTACTTCATAAGATGCTGCATTTGGACATATAGTTTTTTTGCTTCCTTTTAATAGTAATATAAAAAAATGGAGATAGAGATTATTGCATTTCTTTGTTTTTTATTCATTTTTGGCAAAATCTCAAAATAACTTCAAAATACCAAAAAAAGTTGCAAAAAGTTGTAATTGCGAGTTTAAAGCAAAACCATCACAATTACGTGTTCGAAAAGTATGCCTGTCATTCATTCATATCGTCGGTGAAGAATCATTCTGTCGTAAGTCCAGTCACCAGTGCACAGCCAAAATCAAGCTGTCGCAAGTCCATACGATTGGTAGCTGCTGTCGAGGTCGCTTTCGCGTTGCCCTTTGCATTGGGTGGGGGTGGTATGTTACTGACTGTATTGTACTCATAACGTACACTTAGGGGTCGTCCACAAAAGACGTAATAAAAATTCCATTTTCAGAACATTATCAATAAAAATACTTTTTTAAAAGTGCACAATGTCCTTTCATGTTTTTGAAAAGTGCAAATTGTTCTATTTACATGTTTTGCAAAAGTGCAAAATGTTTTATTTACATGTTTTCAAAAGTACAAAATGTTTTGGAAATTGAATAATGTACGATTTGTATCATTTCAATTTTGTAGTAGACACATAACATCGTCATTGAAGAACCAAAATGACCCATATCCATTTTCCTCTAAAAGCAAATTGACCTATATCCAAAAGGTTCTAAAAACAAAATGACTCAAATCTATTTATTTCCACGCGTACGCCTAAATTCAAAGCAAAACATTTCTGTTTAAACCTGCATCTGCACCTACTGCATTTTTTATTTCCAATGGTCTAGGCGTACGCGTGGAAGTACATGGATTTGGGTAATTTTGTTTATAGAAAATTTTGGATATAGCTCAGTTTGCTTTCAGTGGAAAATGGATATGGGTCATTTTGGCTCCTCACTGACGATGTAGCAAATATCCTAGCCTTGGTTGCGCGTAGCAAATGTCCGAATAAAAATTGCTCCAGTGGAAAATGCTTAGGTTC